>CM077098.1:119912826-120295242 GCA_039513925.1 Platanthera zijinensis
CCCCCTCTCCTCTTTATAGT
Organism: Platanthera zijinensis; assembly: GCA_039513925.1. Classification (NCBI taxonomy): domain Eukaryota; kingdom Viridiplantae; phylum Streptophyta; class Magnoliopsida; order Asparagales; family Orchidaceae; genus Platanthera; species Platanthera zijinensis. The sequence continues at coordinate 119,912,847 of CM077098.1, forward strand.
ACAGCTTAGGAGAGAGGGTCGGAAAATTTCCTAAACCATAGCATCTCGGAGGGAGAGAGGCTTGCCGAGCCACCAGGAGAGAAACGCCGCCACCGCCGCCACCGCCGCCACCATGGCATCCGCCGTTTCAACCCGCATTCGTGCCCGCTCAGGTCCCCCCATCTCTCTTTCTCTTATGTTTAGATCCTAGAATCATTAGATTAAGGTCGGGCTCGAGTACCGGTCGGAGGGACCAAAAACAGAAATTTTTAGCCATTTTCATGGCTTTTTGGTGGGCTCGAGTAGGGCGGCGCCGGGGGGGACACCACTCCGGCCGCCCTAGCCGCCGCAAGGCTAGCCCCCACCACCGGGAACCTGTAGGAGTTGATTCCCGGTGTGCGCCGCCCCTAGTGACCGGAAAAGGCCCGTGATATCACCTCCCACGGGTTCTGGTTCAGGCCACTTGGAGAAGATGAAGTACACAGAGCCCTACGATTGCTTCAAGATGCGTGCAGACTTAAATACACAAACCTGTGTTTTATTAATTCATTTTTCTGTTTTTTTTTGTTTTGTTTTAACAGGTTATTACATGTTGATTTTTAGGCCCTTCTGGGCAACTCATGAACAAGTTTATAATATAAAAGTTGTAGGCCCTTGGAATACCTACAGTTTGATATATTGTTGTGAAAATTGGTTGAGAAACCTAGACCTATAGGGTCATTTTACTAGTGTAGGTCCTATATGTAGGACATATTTTCAAATAATTCCTTACACCTAACCCTTGGTTCAAATGCTTTGAATTTGTACAGGAGCTTAATTCCATCAAAAACTAGCTCCTGTAAAAATTGGAGGGCATTTAGAGTATTTTAACTTAGGGTTTTGCCCTAAACCTAGAAAAGCTAGGGTTAGGGAATTAAGGGGTTAAATAACCATCATCCTCCCAAATTTTGGTGAGGGGTCCTTAGCATTAATATATAACTCTGTAGAAAATTTGAGCACATTTTGATAAGGTTTGGGTAGGGTTTGACCAAACCCTATCCCTACCCTGGGAATTGTGCCCTAGGAATTCAAGAGGGTGCCCACCCTTATCTCTTGTTCCAAATGAATTGAAATTTGGACAGGGAGTCAATATTATTGTTAGTTAGGGGTTATCCAAATTTGGGTAAATTGGAGTTGATTTACTTAGATATTTTGTCCTAACTTGGGAAAAAACTAGGGTTAGAGATTTTGTGGACCAAATGACCTCCATACCCTCCCAAGTCTTGGTGAGTGGTCCCTGGTATTTATATCTAGATGTACCCCAAAATTCAGCTCATTTGGATGAGTTTTGAATAGGAATTTAGTAAACCCTAGTTTTGACCTAGTGAAGGGTGTTTTGGGAAAAAATGCTCTTTGGAGATTGAGAGGTCAACTCACCTCATCAGAGGTTGAGATGTCTACCACTAGTTTAGAATTATCCTAGTACCCCTTGGGGAAGATGGGAGGGTTAGGGTTGGATTACCCTAGGACCAAAGTTCAAACCCTAAATGAGGACTTTGGGGGCTTGTGAAGGACATAGGGCAAATGCCCTTGTATTGCCTTGATATTTGGTGGAGAGGTTGTTAATGGGTATTTAACCCTCTGGTTGAAATATTAGGGAATTTAGAGGTAGGTAGGTACCTCAAAGCCTAAACCCTAGTTTTAGGGTAGAAGGGCTTTTAGGTCAAAACAGTAACTTAAATTCATTTAAAAGCTATGAAACTTGGGTAGAGTGTTTCTATGGTAGTTAGGACCCTTGGATGATTTTTTCTAGAATTTTTGGATAATTATTTTTAGTACTTCACTTATGAATGTGGGTATAGCCCTATTTGATATATTATTTATTAAAGATTTTTAAGTCAAATAAGACCCCATGAAACTCTGGAATTAGATGTTGTTGGCCAACTGTAATACTCCTGAATTTTTAGTTTAATTTTATGTTGAAGAAATTTAGTAGTTCTTTCTCAAGTGTTATAAAAGGGCTTTATGGTTTTAAAATATATTATGGCTTAAATATTTTCTGGAAAATTATGAAATTTGATAAATAGAGTTCTTAAACTAATATGTACCAGTGGAATTTATTCATGATTTTTGGAGTTATGAATATAGTACTTGATTCACAAGCATGCTAGATTAAGAATTTAGTAAATGATTTATTGTAAATTAATTTTCAGTAGGAAAATTATGAAACTTAACTAGTACTGTTTCCATGGTATTATTAGTACCCTGTAATTAATCCAAATTATTTGGATGAAGATTTGATGTAGTTTATTCATTAGACATGAAGAAATGAATTATTGTTAAAACATGTTTAGGCCCCTTAGACCTTAGTAAAAAAATTGCCAAACCTTGGATATATCATTTTTAGATATAGTAGTATTTATCTTTAATTTATTATGATTTACGCATGACTAAAAAGTATACTCCCTGTTCAAATTTTGTAGACCTTGGATCTTAGGAAAATCAATTAATTAATGGATTAATTGAGAAAATTATTATAACTGATAATTGATTCAATTATGTCGTGATAGGCTACCAGTAAATAACTTAAGTCGTTCGGATGAAAACACAAAGGACATCCTATCATAGACATCATATAGTATAAGGTGGTCTGTAATTAGTGATTTTGGGAAATGTGTAACAGGATAAGGTTTGGGTTAGCATAAGGACATGTTGTGTTGGATGGATTTAAAGAAAGTGGATGGATCACCATAGGAGGTTTCAAGTGTGGTGAGGAATGAGTTGATGCGCTCTAGAAGGTGCGCGGGACCGACAAAAGATCGTCATCCCCGTAAGAGTGAAGAGTCAAATTCACCCTAGGTTTAGTTTGATGCAATTTATATAGGGAACAGGTAAGGGAAAAACAACCAATAACAATAAGTGCCTTGCGAAAGGGAACTTCGGGCCGTAATGCCGCCGTCTTGATTCCTAGTGCCTATTGAGAACCCTTCACGGGGCATAATCCGGAGGCAGTCCTGGGCTAACGTAAATCTTAAATAAATCAAAAGAGTAATTAGTTGAAATAGGTTTACACTTCACACACTAGTTAGATAGACATTTGGAAATGGTTAAGTCGTCCCGAGGTGTTCAAAGGGGCCCCATCCCGCGGTGCTCAAAGGGATGAGATTTGGAATTGAGCCGGACGGTTTAGTCTGGGGAGCTTAGTCTCGGTTTGTGGTTGAGCCGGACGGTTTGGTCCGGGAGCTTTACTCTTGACCTCTTATATTAAATGTTGCATGTGCATAAATTGGAAACTTTAAGGTGGTGGGTCTTCGATATTGGGAAGTTCGTTGCACCGACACCAATATCGTTGACTCGACAAGTGTGGTTTTACACTTCGCCAAACTTTAGTCCGGCGGTCCAGTCGGCAAGAGTACGCGGGAGTCCGCCTTGTGCACCAGGCGTTGAGGGCGTACGATAGGTCAGACCGGTAGTGCTAATACTGGTTTTGAGGTGGGCGAGGCCCAAACCACCGCTTCCGTCTGCCACTATGGAGGTATCCTGGGAGGTAACGGCTCTGAAAGGGGGAACTAAGGTTTGTGTACACAAAGTTGGGTGTGTGAGTTGCACTGCATGAACATCATTAACCCACCATATAGCTGCATACATAATCATTCATAAGAACCTTGACACCTAATGTATAAGTGGAATGGGACGCTTATACATTAGGACCTACAAAACGACCCCTTGGTCTATAAGCTTGTGTGGACAAGTTTTATAGATTAAGGTCATTTTAAATATTTATATAATGCTTGTGATAACCGACACCCCAACGTATAAAGTGGAATGAGACATTTATACGATGGGAGCCATGTAGAAGATCCCTTGGCTTATGTGTACTCACATAAGTGAAGGTTTAATCCTTATTTTACTTGCCTTTCTGTTTTACCTATTACAAAACTTATATTGTTTGCCTGTCATAACTTGCTAGTTAGGTCCACTATCATCTGCTTTTGACTACTCTCCACCTTCATGTCCTTCCCTTTCTTCCTCTCCGCTCAGTGCCTTAGGGCATGGGGAAGGGGTGGGGGATGATAGAGCTTAGTCTTATAAACTAACGGTTTTCGGACCACATCATTTTAGGGAATCATGGAGCCCAGCCCGGAGGAGCAGCCCAGGAGGCCAGTGCGCTTGGAGACAGGGCAGTCTAGCTCAGAAGTTCAGACAGTCGGGATCGTGAGTTTTGTTCCTTAGTAGCAGTTTGTTTTTCAGCTTCCGTTTGAGTGACCATGTAGTGAGGTGTTATTGTACTGGGCTTAAGTCCTCTTCCTTTCAGTACTCTTTTTTTTACTCTGATGTTATACTGTGGACGCTTCCTTCGTGGAGTTTACTTATATGTGATTTATTATTGTGGACTGCATTTCTCTTTCTTTACTACTTGCTACTTGATTGTAATCGAAAAGGCCGGCAGAATCGTCGCGTTGTAGTTACGACCTTCCCGGTGCGAAGGTGTCACCACAAAGCGGCGGTTCTGGGCATAAGACCCCGAGTTTTGAATCGAAATAAAAGGGTCTTACAAACGACCCCTCCGGCGATCGTGCCGCCGTCAGGCGATAGCCACCACCTCAACGAAGGCGGCAGTGGTGGTGGCCGGCCAGGGAGGTAGCCGGGTGGCCGGGAATTGGAGTTAGAAAAGCTCCAGGTCGCTTTGATCCTGGCCCTTGGCTCATCGGGGATGACGACACGTGGCCGTTAGATCGGCGTGATCAGTTATACGCAGGCTGGTTTTAATATATATATATATATATAATATATATATATATATATATATTTGTATTCTGTCACACTTTATTAGCTACATGGTTTTAATTATTAAAAATATCTATGGGAATTTGCTGTAAATATGTCAAACATAGAAAACCTATCCCTTGGTGTCTAGTTTAATACAAAATTTGAATCAACCCATTTGGTTCACTGGATCTTCCTCAACGCACTTTTTAGTGCAAGGTATCCAAAGGCTAACCATGAATTAAAACGAGTTCCCTCAGTGGTCCACTCCGTCAAATGGCCTGAAATTTTGAAAATAGGCTATTCTTGCCATGACCCACAATATATCCAAAAATCAGAATTTTTGGAGATGATTTTCCTATAGTTTTTGTAAAAATTTAATAATCCATACATGTGATTAAATTAGGGTCTATGGACCTCAAATTTCTCCCAAACTCTAGAGGATAACCAGAGGGGTCATTATATGCCTATGAAAAAATATCAGCCCATTTGTAGTTGATTTGATGGGCTAACTTGGTGAGCAAAGTTGGCCACCTAAAGGAAATAGGCCTAGTTCTTCGATAATGCACATGGTATTGTTGAGTCGTCAACCCCTCAACCAACAAGGTGAAACCTTGGCCCCTGAAATACAATCACTTGAAACATCCTTTGGAATAATTTTAGAAGTATTTAGGGTTGTAATACCACGAAACCCTAGTTCAAGCCTTAGGGTTGCCAATTAGGGTTAATGAAGGAAATAGGGTCACATATCCAAATCTTGGCTCAAGACTTTGTAGATAGATTCATTGGGTAAAAAAACACTTTGGATAATTTAATTAGAGTTTTATGAGTAATTCTCCCCAACAAATCACTTATTAACTAGAATATGAACTCTCCTATCAAGAGCAAAATACATGTCATAACAGTATTGAATGGTCATGAAACTTGGGTAAAAGGTATATACTGATGTTATTTAGGTTTGCAAATTTTATTGTAATTTTTGGATGAAGAATTTTAGTATCTTTTTTGCAATTCTAAAAATTATTGATTAAAGCAATAAATTGTTTCAGGACAAACTGAGTACTGAAAAATTATGAAAGTTGGTCGGTAAACGTTTTAGACCACAATAATGCCTTGTTAATTTATTTAAATTTGTTAAAGTAATTAAGTGGAGGTTCCTCACAAAGTGCCCTGGGTGATGATTTTCTCATTAATTTATTTATGTGGCAAAAAGAAATTAAAAGATGATGATTTTGAGCAGTGACACTTTCTAATCATATTGACCTAGGGTAATTTTATTATAATTTTTGGATGATAAATTCTTGTAGTCTTTTTGTTAATAATCGTTTTGGTCAAAAGTTTATATTTTGATTTATGATAGAAATCATTTATGGAAAATTATGAAACTCATACTTTGCTATTATTTAGACAATAAGAGGCTGTGGAAATTTTGGTGTGATCATTGCATGTCAGAAACTTATACTTCATGTTCAAAGTCTTAGGATTCATGATTTAGAGAAAATTATTTAAGGCTGATTTAATTAGGAAAAATACCAAATTCTGGATTTGGGCTCAACATATCATGGTAGATCCCTGGAAAATAATCCTAAGGTTATTGGCAAAGTAATTGGAGTATTCTCCTTCATACACATAAGCTAGGCGGTTGGTCTTCTTATAGCGAATTGAAGTAATCAAGGTAGAAATGTAGGCCTCACATGGGGACAATATAGTGGGTGCACCAAGTTTGGAAGGATTCTTGATAAGGTTACCCTTAGAGCTAAATGCTAGGTTGTTTGTGTACCAAGGATAAGGGGTTGCGCTCGGGGCTGACGAAGTATCGTCCTCGCCCTGAAAGTAATAATTCACTTAGGATTAGTTGAAGAGTAATGTGAGGAAAGGGGGTTGGTAATAAAAAGCAACTCATAAAAGTAAGTGCCTTGAGAAAGGGAGCTTTGGGCATGCAATATGCTGTAAGTTCAACTCAATTATGAGTTGGTCTACTAATAGCAGATCAGGGAAACGAAATCAGTGGCCCTGATTTAGTCTCCTTCCTCTAGCCGACAACCCAGATTTGCCTAACCTTGGCTCACTCCAGGTTGATTTATCGACCACTGGGCAACCACCACCGCCGACCACGGCCGTCGATTGCCAGCGCCATGGCTGTCGGAGGTGGCTCCTCTAGCGAACCCGAGCAAGTAGAAAAGCTCAAAAAATTCCCATATTTCTCTCATGGAATCGGGCTCAATTGAGCCCGATATCTCTCCTAGATGAGCTAGATAGCTAGCATAGAGGGAGGGGAGGAGAAATGGACCTGGAGATGGGCTTGACAGCGGGTATTGTGTCAGTGTGCCATTGCCATTGATTTCTCCATCGAGCTTGCTCCACCACTGCTCCTGAGGCAATTCCTCCACTGTTAAGGCTTGGCTCAACTCCTTTGGTCTCACTGAAGCTAATGAGTGGGTCAGAATTGGGTGGGGAAGGCTGTATAGTGAAGTGCCTTTAATGGGTGGTCGACCATGAGCATATGATGCTCCTCCTTGTTGCCATGCGTCCACCTTCCCTGGAATTCAGCTGGAAATTAGCTGGGAAGCTCAGTGAGGAAGTTGGGCAGAGAGGAGGAGGGCCAAGTGGCAAGCTCTCTTCAAATGTCTCTTTCTCTCTCTCCAATTTTGGGTAAATTCCCATCCTAGCCTCCATGCATGTCCCCCATTCAAATCCCAGAGGGCATGGGTTTAATTAGCCTAATGGGCTGCTGGTGGGCTTGGATTGAGGCTATAGCCCATTGGGAATTCACTTAGGCCAAGTGGAAAGCTCTCTTCAAATGTCTTTTTCTCTCTCTCCAATTTGGGGTTAATTCCCATCCTAGCCTCCATGCATGTCCCCCATTCAAATCCCAGAGGGCATGGGTTATAATTAGCCTAATGGGTTGCTGGTGGGCTTGGATTGAGGCTATAGCCCATTGGGAATTCACTTAGGTTCTCATTTTCTTCTTTAGGTCATATATTGACCAATATTGACTTGGGGGGTTTGAATTGATAGAGTGAGGTGTGTCCTAGTCCCATGTGTTGGTCTTGAGTCTAGTGACACCACCCAATGTTTATTGGGACATGGTGATGCCCTAATTGGGCTAATTTAGCCAATATGTATGATTTTGACCAAAATTGGGGAAGTTTGACTTTGGTCAAATTAGACCAATTGATGACCCCATGATGAGGCTTTTCAGTCCAATGCACTCCTATTAGGGCTTAAGATATAGTGGTGAAGTCAATTTAACCATGTGGTGCTTAATTAAGCCAATTAGGGCTGAGTTGACTTATGTTGACCTAAAGGGCACTTTGGTCAATTTGGTGACCCTGTGATAGGGCTTTTGGATCACTTGGGTCTCTTTTAGGGTTAGGGACATAGTGGTGAGGTCAATTTGTACTTGTGAGTTCAAATTGGGCTAGTTTGACCTAAGTTGACTTGTACACTATAGTGGGCCCCTTGTGGGTTCATCCTAACTCATTCGGCCCTAAGGTCACTACCTAGCCTAAATCATCATACTCACCACATGTCCTACCCTAATTTGTGTTAAGGGGTGAAGGATCAACGCATACCCAACTGCACCAAAAGCCCGGACTGTTGGAGAGGGCTCTACTTAATTTCTTAAATAAGTAGCAAAGCGCCACGGGTAAAGTGAAGGAACGCCGGACCCCACAATCCCCCCCGGCATCCAGCACAACCCGTCGGATCAGAGGTGGGGTTACCACATGGCACGTATGGCTCATAGGTGGGGTTACCACATGTCCACGGTTTGCCTGACCCGCCGGACCCACACAGGTAGAAGGGAAAATTCAGGATTTAATTGCGCCCCCCCCCAGTCTTGAACCCGTGACCTGCTCTGATACCAATTGAAGGATCAAGCGCATACCCAACTGCACCAAAAGCTCGGACTGTTGGAGAGGGCGCTACTTAATTTTTTAAATAAGTAGCAAAGCGCCACGGGTCAAGTGAAGGAACGCCGGACCCAACAAGGGGATCTAGAAGGAAATGAGATGTTACATGAGATAAGAAGAAGAAGCCACATGTTAACTATAGTCCATCTACTTCATTTCAGTAGGAGATGAGCAAGACTTCTAAGCAGGATGAAAGGGGGAAGAGAGGAGGACCACAGTACTACATATGCAATAAGCTTGGTCACATTTAGAAGGACTGTATGGTCAATATTCAGTCGGAGCATGCTGCAGGAAAAGAAGAGATTGAATCTAGTGCTGATGAAGGTGGATGGGAGAGTGCTTTCATGATGGGCGTACTTGTGTTCCTGTGTTGTCCTCCATCAACTATCAAGAGGACTAAATCGTTGACTTAGGGTGCGGACATCACCTCACCAGGGGCGAGTCAAAGTTCTCTTATCTGCAAGAGTACAAAAGGTGATTATGTTATTATTACGACTGACGATACTGTACATGGAGTTGAGAAGGAGGAGGACGGTCTCTTTAGGCAGTGAAATTGGTCCACTCATATTGAGGAGTGTGTATTACGTGTCGGGAATGAAGAAGAACCTCTTCTCGGTGACCAATGCGGTGGATGCTTGGTATCACGTTTTGTTCGGTCCGACAAAAGTTAAATTTCTCCGGAATGTGTCAGTCGTGAAGGATGACGTCACTCATGTTGGAAGGCGAGTTAAGGGCTTGTTTGTATTGACAACAAGTTCCTATGTTGAGAAGATGAGAGCAAACAATGACGCAACTATCTGACAATATAGGTTGAGGCATGTTAGAATGGATAAGCTGAAGGTTATGACGGCGAGAGGCTTGATGCATGGCCTGCCTAGTCTTTCATATTTTGGAGACATGAAGTCATGTATGTGTGGGTGTGTTAGTATGGTAAGGCTCATGGCCTTCCATTTGACAAATCACACCCCAGATGCAAGACACCGTTGGAGTGTATCCACGGTGATTTGATGGGACCGACTGTCACCCCCAGTCTCGGAGGTAGCATGTATATGCTGGTTCTGGTTGATGACTTTTAAAGGTATACTTGGTATACTTTATGAAGGAGAAGTCAGAGGCGTTCGGGAAATTTGTGGAGTTCAAGGAGCTCATGGAGGGCCGACTCGATCTGTGAATCAAGAAATTGAAAAGTGATAATGGAGGAGAGTTTAACTCAAATGAGTTCTCCAACTTCTGCAGAAAGCACAGAATCCGGAGGGAGCTTACTTATGTGCATACGCCACAATAAAATGAAGTTGTAGAGCGGAAGATCCGTCATTTGAAGGAGACTTGCAAGTGTTGGCATCATGCCGAAGGCGTTTCCAGGGCATTATGGGCAGAGGGAATGGCATGTGCAGCATATGCCATCAACCAGATTCCCCTCAGCCCCAACAATACGAAGTCTCCACATGACTGTCAAAGCCATAGTCTCGAACATTCAATTGGAAGATTCATTTTATGAAATAGATGGATGGGCTGTAAAAATTTGTAAACTGCGGAAAATGGGAAACCAGGCGTAGGAACACTCAACCAATCTGAAGCCAAATAAACCAGATGCAAACAGAAGAGCAAGAATCTTGTACTATTAAAAATCTTTACAAGGCGAGGCATACATGACGGAACATAATTCGCCGATGTACCCGATGGAAGTAAAAAGAACAAGTAACAAACAAGCCGCGCAGACTCAAGGAGTAACTGTCGACTCTGTCGAGCTGCTCTACGGAGTCCGCTAATGTCGCTTAGTCGCCAAACCGCAACCTAGCCGCGCGGACAACCCATTATTCCAATGCCGAAGAACTCTGTCCGCTAATCCAAAAGTCGTCTAACCGCGAGGTCGCCTAGCCGCCAGATCTCCGGGAACTGCTGTTGCCGAGATGAACAAGCCGCCAGAAGCGGACAACTTATTGAACTGGGAAAAAGGTTGCTAAGAAAGAAGACTGTCTGGCTGCAAACCGTGACTTGCTGCTAATCCCCGATTGTTAACCACAGAGTCCACACTGATCCCTGACCGAAGTCAAAACCAAGTGCCTGACTTCTCAGCACTGTCCACACAACCTTCACAGCAAACACCGGTCAACTCTTTCAAACTACGCAAACACAAAAACATATCCGCAACAACCACCCAAGCTCACTTACTGTTCATTCGGTTATAATATTGATGTGACAGGGGGTCTTATTTATAGGTGTGGAGAGGAGTGTGATCACTGCCCTAGCCTATAGAATCACCACCCTATCTCGCGGCGAGCACATGGAGTATCTGCCAAATCGCAGATACAATGCTAGTTCGTCTTACCGCCGCGACTAGCTAGACTGCCAGTCCGCCAAGATTGCACCACCAAGGCCGGAAAGAAATATTATCTGCCTTGTTGCCATAAAGCCAAGCCAGTACTTATCTGCCACACCAGCAGACCTGTTGGACACACCACCAGTCCATACATTAGCGAACACTACTCCAGTCCGCATGCACCTGCGGACACTACTCCAGTCCGCACACTCCGAGCCCACAACCAAAGCACACAAGGATGACAGTTGTCGAACTCGGTGGAAAAAGAAAACAGTCCGCGCTAACCGCACGATCTCCCAGACTGAGCACACCTGGACTTGGTACAAAACTAGACCAAGTCCACATCACCAACATCTCTGGTGCGAACACAGCACCAACGGATACATAGACCAATCCGCACAAAACCGGCGGACTCCAGAACCAGTCTGCACAAATCGACAAACTGTGAGGATAACCATACTATCCGCTCGGTTACCTCCAAGGAACAAGCTAACTGCAACACTCTTGCTGACCTGACTAACTGTCATCTTTGTCCGCATAGTCCGCGCGGACAGGCCGTCCAGGCCGCCACTTTAAATTCAAAAAATTCAACATGGGCATGTGTAAAATGAAATAGAAATCTCAGATTTGCCCAGCAGTAGCCATAATAGTCTCCCCCTCACTACCCCCCCCCCCCCCCCCCCCCCCCCCGCAATCTAAACCGGATTCAGATTTCTTAATTTGGGTGAAATACTGAAATGGATAGTATCTATTTCATAGTCTGGATGCATTCTCACATGATCTAAGAGTGGAGAATGTTGGATTGTGACACCTCATTAATTCGTGTGCCTCGGCAATTCCTGATTTTGGAGGAGTCCTATATTTAGAATATCATTATGAGGAAAATATTCTTCTAGAGATACTCTTCCTATTTCAGTTGAGCCTCATTTTGGCAACCTCCTCATCCTCAAGGCTATATATAGAGGGGATATATCTAGGGCTAAATACAAGAGGGAAACATGAGATCAAGAGAGGAGAAGTTCATTCCTTGCCCAACTAGCTAAAGGAGGTGCAGCGACAGCATACGAAGGTTCTTCCTCCCGGGCGGTTCGACCGCAAGCAAATCGGAGACCCTTCGACAATTCCGGTGATCGCTCCAGGAGGATCATCGGATCGGCGGCAGTTCTCAAGCGGAGAATCTCTGGAGGCCGGCGACGCAGACGGTTCCGCGGAAGAAGACAAACGCTATTCATGCGATACCGCTCGACGATATCTCTATCGCCAGCGATAGCGATATCAGACGATTTCTCTTGGCATGTCTCTGATGTTTGTGATTTCAGCATAAACTCTGTACTAAATTCTCTGATTATAATGGACCTTCTCTGGTGCTCTCCCCGTGGACGTAGGAGCTTCTCTCCGAACCACGTAAAATGATTGTGTTGTCTATGTGTGCTTGAAATCTCGTTCCATATTTTATTTTGCGCTACTGTGTGTGCACGATTAAATTCTATTGCGCTACCGCGAACTCGATCTGATTGCACAACAATTGGTATCAGATCTGGTTCGGCGGAGGTGATCGATTGGACGTTCCGGTTTTATGTTTGGGTCAATGGTAGGTGACGACATTGGTCCACTCCCTATCTTCTCAGATCTGATCCGTGAACTCAATCAAATTGCCTAGTAGCTCTGCGAGCAAAGCAATGGCGGAAAAATTTGAGATTTCAAAGTTTGACGACAAAATTGATTCGGTCTATGACAGAAGCGGATCAAAGCGATTCTCGTTCAGTAAGGTCTCCACAAGGCGCTTCTCGACAAGGAGAAGTCTGGGAAGAAGGATGACGAATGGGAGGAACTAGATTTGAAGTCCATTAGCACAATCCAGTTGTGTCTAGCAGACGAGGTCATGTATAACGTAGTCGATGTTGAGACTACAGAAGACCTGTGGAAGAAACTGGAGGAGTTGTACATGTCTAAGTCACTCACGAATAAGCTCTACGTGAAGAGGCAGTTGTACAACTTGAGGATGTCAAAGAGCACTCAGCTGGCTGAGCACATGAACGTGTTCAACAAACTCATCTCTCAGTTACGGAGCATGGATGTGAAGGTCGAAGAAGAAAACCAGGCGCTTCTCTTATTATCTTCTCTACCAAAGTCCTTTAACCATCATGCCGAAGGAATTTCCAGGGCTTTATGGGCAGAGGGAATGGCATGTGCAGCATATGCCATCAACCAGATTCCCCTCAGCCCCAACAATATGAGGTCTCCACATGACCGTTAAAGCCATAGTCTTGAACATTCAATTGGAAGATTCATTTTATAAAATAGATGGATGGGATGTAAAAATTTATAAACTGCGGAAAACGGGAAACCAGGCGTAGGAACACTAAACCAATCTAAAGCCAAATAAACCGGATGCAAACAGAAGAGCAAGAATCTTGTACTATTAAAAATCTTTACAAGGCGAGGCATACATGACGGAACATAATTCGCCGGTGTACCCGATGGAAGCAAAAAGAACAAGTAACAAACAAGCCGCGCAGACTCAAGGAGTAACTGTCGACTCTGTCGAGCTGCTCTATGGAGTCCGCTAATGTTACTTAGTCACCAAACCGTAACCTAGCCGCGCGGACAACCCATTATTCCAATGCCGAAGAACTCTGTCCGCTAATCCAAAAGCCGCCTATCCGCGAGGTCGCCTAGCCGCCAGATCTCCGTGAACTACTGCTGCCGAGATGAGTAAGCCTCCAGAAGCGGATAACTTATTGAACTGGGAAAAAGGTTGCCAAAAAAGAAGACCGTCTGGCCGCAAGCCGTGACTTGTTGTTAATCCCCGATTGCTAACCACAGTGTCCACACTGATCCCTGGCCGTAGTCAAAACCAAGTCCCTGACTTCTCAACGCTGTCCACACAACTTGTACAACAAACACCGGTCAACTCCTTCAAACTGCGCAAACACAAAAACATATCCGCAACAACCACCCAAGCTCACTTACTGTTCATTCGGTTATAATATTAATGTGACAGAGGGTCTTATTTATAGGTGTGGAGAGGAGTGTGATCACTGCCCTAGCTGATAGAATCACCACCCTATCTCGCGGCGAGCACATAGAGTATCTGCCAAATCGCAGATACAATGCTAGTTCGCCTTACCGCCGCGACTAGCTAGACAGCCAGTCCGCCAAGATTGCACCACCAAGACCGGAAAGAAATCTTATCCGCCTTGTTGCCATAAAGCCAAGCCAGGACTTATCTGCCACACCAACAGACCTTGTGGACACACCACCAATCCACAAATTAGCGAACACTACTCCATTCCGCACGCACCTACGGACACTACTCAAGTCCGCACACTCCGAGCCCACAACCAAAGCACACAAAGATGACAGCTGCCAAACTCGGTGGAAAACGAAAACAGTCCGCGCTAACCGCACGATCTCCCAGACTGAGCACACCTGTACTTAGTACAAAACCAGACCAAGTCCACGTCACCAACCATCCCTGATGCGAACACAGCACCAGCGAATACACAGACCAATCCGCACAAAATCGGCGGACTCCAGAACCAGTCTGCACAAATCGGCAAACTTCGCGGATAACCATACTATCCGTTCGGTTACCTCCAAGGAATAAGCTAACTGCAACACTCTTGCTGACCCGACTAACTGTCATCTTTGTCCGAACAGTCCGCGCGGACAGCCCGCCCAGGCCGCCACTTTCAATTCAAAAAATTCAACATGGGCATGTGTAAAATGAAATAGAAATCTCAGATTTGCCCAGCAGTAGCCATAATAGTCGCCCCTCACTACCCCCCCCCCCAATCTAAACCGGATTCAAATTATCTTCATTTGGGTGAAATACTGAAATGGATAGTATCCATTTCATGGTCTGGATGCATTCTAACATGATCTAATAGTGGAGAATGTTGGATTGTGACACCTCATTAATTCGTGTGCCTCGGTAATTCCTGATTTTGGAGGAGTCCTATATTTAGAATATCATTATGAGGAAAATATTCTTCTAGAGATACTCTTCCTATTTCAGTTGAGCCTCATTTTGGCAACCTCCTCATCCTAAAGGCTATATATAGAGGGGATATATCTAGGGCTAAATACAAGAGAGAAACATGAGATCGAGAGAGGAGAAGTTCATTCCTTGCCCGACTGGCTAAAGGAGGTGCAGCGACAACATACGAAGGTTCTTTATCCCGGGTGGTTCGACCGCAAGCAAATCGGAGACCCTTCGATAATTCTGGTGATCGTTCCAGGAGGATCATCGGATCGGTGGCAGTTCTCAAGAGGAGAATCTCTGGAGGCCGGCGACGCAGGCGGTTTCGCGGAAGAAGACAAACGCTATTCATGCGATACCGCCCGGCGATATCGCTATCGCCAGCGATAATGATATCAAACGATTTCTCTTGGCGTGTCTCTGATCATTGGGATTTAAGCATAAACTCTGTACTAAATTCTCTGATTATAATGGACCTTCTCCGGTGCTCTCCTCGTAGACGTAGGAGCTTCTCTCCGAACCACGTAAATTGATTGTGTTGTCTATGTGTGCTTGAAATCTCGTTCAATATTTTATTTTGCGCTACTGCGTGTGCTCGATTAAATTCTATTGCGCTATCGCGAACTCTATCTGATTGCACAATAATTGGTATCAGATCTGGTTCGGCGGAGGTGATCGATTGGACGTTCCGGTTTTATGTTTGGGTCAATGGTAGGTGACGACATTTGTTCACTCCCTATCTTCTCAGATCTGATCCGTGAACTCAATCAAATTGCCTAGTAGCTCTGCGAGCAAAGCAATGACGGCAAAATTTGAGATTTCAAAGTATGACGACAAAATTGATTCGGTCTATGACAGAAGCGGATCAAAGCGGTTCTCGTTCAGTAAGGTCTCCACAAGGCGCTTCTCGACAAGGAGAAGTCCGGGAAGAAGGATGACGAATGGGAGGAACTGGATTTGAAGTCCATTAGCACAATCCAGTTATGTCTAGCAGACGAGGTCATGTATAACGTAGTCGATGTTGAGACTACAGAAGACCTGTGGAAGAAACTGGAGGAGTTGTATATGTCTAAGTCTCTCACGAATAAGCTCTACGTGAAGAGGCAGTTGTACAGCTTGAGGATGTCAAAGAGCACTCAGCTGCTGGAGCAAATAAACGTGTTCAACAAACTCATCTCCCAGTTACGGAGCATGGAAGTGAAGGTCGAAGAAGAAGACCAGGCTCTTCTCTTATTGTCTTCTCTATCGAAGTCCTTTGACTATCTAGTCACCACAATCCTCTACGGAAAGGATAACCTTAAGATGGGGGAGGTGACACTACTAGAAAATAGACTTTTAGCCACGTCAGATTTCCGTGGCTAAAAGTCCAAAACCGTGGCTAATAACTATTAGCCACGACTTACCCACGGCAAATGGGCGTGGGCAATGCGAGCGTGGCTAATAGTATTAGCCACGCTGAATCCGTGGCTATTAAGTTATTAGCCACGGTTCAATTGTCGTGGCTAAAAGTTCCTCATTTGCCACAATTCAATTGTCGTGGCTAAAGGGTCTGTAATAAACCTAACTTAAAAAATATTCGGCCGCCGCCCGGCCGGACTCCGCCGTCGCGCCGATTTTATTTCAAATAATAATTTTGAATGGGCTATATAAACCCAAAATCGAGCTTTTTGTTGGCGGTGTGAAACTAAAAAAAACACGACCTTTTGCTACATATTAGGCTTCCGTGATTAATACTAGATTATTAGCCACGAAACAGACAAACCGTGGCAAAAAGTCGGGTTATTTGCCACGGATTAGTCATTCGTGGCTAATACTAGCTTATTAGCCACGGAATAGGAACCGTGGCTAATACTTCAGTATTAGCCACGGTTTTCCCCTGTGGCTAAAACAATCGTGGCTAAAAGCCATTTTTCTAGTAGTGTAATGATGACCTTACTCTCGAATGAAACGAGGAGCAAGTTTGGTCCTGGCACCAGCGAGGGTTTGTTCGTGAAGAACAAAGAGCTAGTCCGAAGCAGATTGAGAGACAGAGGCAAGAAGGAAAACCGACCTAGGTCTAAGTCTAGGGACAAGAACAACAAGTGTCACTACTACAAGGAAGAGGGACACTAAAAAACAACTGCCAGAAGAAGAAGCTCAAGGAGAAGACGCAAGAGCCATAGCAGGCTGCAGTGGCATCCGATCCTGAGAGCGACACTGACGTCCTTCATATCTTACCTAACCTCGATACTACCGACACATAGATCATGGATAAAGGATGTTCCTATCACATGTGCCCACACAAAGAATGATTTTTAACCTTCAGGCAATATGATGGCGGTCATGTTTTGATGGGGAACGACTAAGAATGCAAGATGTTGGAGGATTGGCAGTATCAAAATAAAGATGTTCGATAGAACAATCAGAACCCTTATAGATGTAAGGTATGTGCCCGATCAAAGGAAGAGTCCAATTTCCCTAGGTACTCTGGAGGCGGCCGAGTACTCTTACATCGGTGAGGGCAGATACTTGAAGGTCAAGAGAAACACTCTGGTGGTCATGAAATGAGAGCGCTATGATACTCTCTACAGACTGATCGGTGCCACAAATGCTGGTGATGCAACGGTCGCTGCGACGTCAGATGCGGATTCCTCTCTACTATGGCATGCCAGGCTTGGCCACATTTACGAGAGAGGACTGCTAGAGCTACATAAGAAAGGCCTTCTAAAAGGGGTCGAGACGTGCAAGCTGGATTTCTGCGAGACATGCGTTCTCAAGAAGTAGTGCAAAGTGAAGTTTGTGACGTAAAGGAAGCGCAGCAAACAGATACTAGAATACATTCACTCAGACGTCTGGGGGACAGCCTTAGAGCCTTCACTTGGAGGTGCGAGATACTTTGTGACCTTCATCGATGACTTCTCAAGGAATGTCTGAATCTATTTTCTAAAGAACAAATCTGAAGTCTTCGAAAAGTTCGAAATCTGAAAGACCAAAGTAGAGCAGTAGACCGAGAAGAGGGTGAAGTATCTCAGATCTGATACTGGTCGCGAGTAAACCTCAGCGGAGTTTCAAGCATACTGCGATCAGGAGGGCATCACCCGCCACCTTACCATTCCCGGTACACCGCAGCAAAACAGCATCATAGAAAGGATGAATAGAACATTGTTGGAGAGAGCTCGGTGCATGCGTCCATTTGCCGACCTACCAAAGTCTTTCTAGGTCGAAGCGAAAAATACGGCATGCTATCTAATGAATCAGTCTCCATCTGTCACTAGATCTGAAGTCTCCTCAGGAAGTCTGGTCAGGTACACCTGTTATTTATTCTGATATTCATATTTTTAGATGTCCTGTCTACACACTGCTACAGGACTCAGAGAGGACTAAGCTAGATGTTAAGTCCAAAAGATGTATCTATCTCGGCCAAAAGGTCGGCACGAAAGGATTCAAGCTGTGGAATCCTGAAACCAAGAAAGTGGAGGTTAAGCGCGACATCATCTTCGATGAGGCCTCTATGCTTAAGAAGTCTCAGTCTCAATCTAAAGAAGTGGAGAAGACTCCAGTTACACCACTGGAGGTGGATCTGGAAGGAAGTGATAAAGCTGACGATCATGGTGATTCCTCTGACTCGGAGGATACTGATGTTGTGCAACCTATTAGTTTGGAGTCGTACTCAATTGCCAGAGAAAGGGTGAGGAGAGAAGTCAGGCTGCCTCTCATGCTATAGGACACAGTAGCATACGCCTTTCAGGTGATCTCCTCAGACCCCGGGTCATATCAAGAAGCTATGGAGAGCAGAGATAGCTCTCAGTGGGAAGCAGCTATGCTGGAGGAGATGGATTCACTTCAAAAGAACAAGACTTAGGAGCTGGTAGTCTACCCAAAGGAGCCAAGGCAATCAACTCCAAGTGGGTGTTTAGGAAGAAGGATTACACATCTGGGAAGGACCAATGGAGGTACAAGGCTAGATTTGTTGCAAAGGGGTTCGCACAGAAGAAAGGAGTTGATTTCGATGAAATCTTCTCACCCGCGGTGAAGCACTATTCCATACATGCGCTACTTGCTATGTGGCGATGTGGGATATGGAGCTGGAGCAGATAGACGTGAAGACGACATTTCTTCACGGAAGCTTAGAGGAGGAGATTTACATACTACAGCCTGAGGGGTTCATTTGACCCGGTGACGAGAAGAAGGTATGCAAGCATAAGAGATCTCTTTACGGTTTGAAGCAGGCTCCAAGAATGTGGAATAAGAGATTCGACATATTCATGACTTCACATGGTTACAGCCGAAGCCAGTACGACAGCTGCGTCTACTACAAGTTCCTTGCTAATGGGGACATTCTGATTCTGATGTTATATGTCGACGACATGCTGATTGCTTGTAAGTCAGCTCTGGAGATCAAATCACTGAAGCAAAAACTACATGTTGAGTTTGAAATGAAGGATCTGGGTCACGCACAGAAAATCCTTAGGATGGAAATCAAGCGGGATAGAAAGCGAGGCATGCTATGGATTTCTCAAACATGCTATATTCAGAAGGTTTTGGAAAGGTTTAGTACGATGGAATCTAAAGCAGCCACGACTCCGTTGGGACAGCAGTTCAGATTATCATTACAGCAGTGTCCAGACTCAGAAGAGGAATGCCAAAAGATGCTCGGGGTACCATACGCTAGTGCGGTGGGATGCTTAATGTATGCGATGATTTGTATGAGACCAGATATCGCTCAGGCTGTGAGCGTTGTCAGCAGATATATGGGGAATCTAGGACGATAACATTGGGAAGCAGTTAAGTGGATTCTGCGGTACTTGAAAAGAATGTCAGATGTTGGTCTAGTCTTCCAAATTAGCAAGGATGGCAGTGCTCTAGAGGGCAACGTCGATTCCGACTATGCTGACTACCTCAATAGGAGGAGATCTACTTCCAGGTATATCTTCTTTAATTTCTAGGAGGAGACCCCATCAGTTGGAAACCAACTCTTCAGGACATCGTGACTCTATTTACAACAGAGGCGGAGTACATTGATGCGGTGGAAGTGGCAAAAGAGGTCATCTGGCTCAAAGGTCTCGCCAAAGAACTCAGGATTTCTCAGGAGGTGGTGAAGCTGCACTACGACAGCAAGAGTGAAATTTGTTTAGCTAAAGACTTGGTATATCACGCCAGGACAAAACACATTGATGTGCGCTACCATAAGTTGAGAGAGTTCGTTGGGAGTGGAGACATTCAGTTACTAATGGTGCCCACGGAGGACAACGTTGCAGACATGCTGACCAAGCCACTGACAGAGGTCAAGTTCAAGCACTGCCTTGACTTGTCTCACATTCGCGTATGCTGATTGGGATGACCCCAGGGAGAGGGGGTAGGACGTCGGAGGGAGAAGATCCAAGCTACAGGTGAAGTTCGTTATTTGAGGCATCAAGGTGGAGATTGCTGGATTGTGACACCTCATCAATCCGTGTGCCTCGGTAATTCCTGATTTTGGAGGAGTCCTATATTTAGAATATCATTATGAGGAAAATATTCTTTCAGAGATACTCTTCCTATTTTGGCTGAGCCTCGTTTTGGCAACCTCCTCATCCTCAAGGCTATATATAGAGGGGATATCTTTAGGGCTAAATACAAGAGAGAAACAGGAGATCAAGAGAGGAGAAGTGCATTCCTTGCCCGACCGATCAAAGGAGGTGCAGTGGCGGCGTGCGAAGATTCTTCCTCCCGGGCGGTTCGACCGCAAGCAAATCGGAGACCCTTCGGCAATTCCGGTGATCGGTCCAGGAGGATCATCAGATCAGCGGCAGTTCTCAGGCGGAGAATCTCTGGAGGCCGGCGACGCAGGCGGTTCCACGAAAGAAGACGAACGCTGTTCGTGCGATACCAACCGGCGATATCGCTATCGCCCAACGATAGCTTCCAGTTCCAAATCGGAGGATTTCTCTTGGCGCGTCTCCGATCTTTTGTGATTTCAGCGTAAACTCTGTACTAAATTCTCTGATTATAGTGGATCTTTTCTAGTGCTCTCCCCGTGGACGTAGGAGCTTCTCTCCGAACCACGTTAATTGATTGTGTCGTCCGTGTGTGTGCTTGAAATCTCGTTCTGTATTTTATCTTGCGCTACTGCGTGTGCTCGATTAAATTCCATTGCGCTACTGCGAGCTCGATCCGATTGCATAACAGGAGAATTATTTGATTAAAAGAAAATTATAAATGGATGAAATTAATGAACCCATCGGATCAACAATAAATAGATCTTCACCGTGAAATGAATCTATTCATTTCAGTTCAAATGAAAAGGATCCCTATAAATGTAAACCATAGCACGTATCTTGCCTAGTCCTGTCCAAAAAGACTGTAGGTCCGATCCCGGACCGGTCTTTTGACCGACCGGTCCCGGACCGGTTCCACCCAAACCGGTCCCGGTCCGGGACCGATTTTCCTCCTCTGGAGGAGGACCGGTTGGGACCGGCCCCGGACCGGTCTTTTTTACAGGTCTTTTGTCCGGTTTTTTAATAAATTGACTAAAAATTATCGGTCTTTTACTAAAATTACTAAAATGACCAGTTTTTTACCAGTCTTTTGACCGGTCCCAATCCGGGACCGGTCTTTTACCGGTCTCAGTC
This sequence comes from Platanthera zijinensis, assembly GCA_039513925.1. Classification (NCBI taxonomy): domain Eukaryota; kingdom Viridiplantae; phylum Streptophyta; class Magnoliopsida; order Asparagales; family Orchidaceae; genus Platanthera; species Platanthera zijinensis. The sequence goes on from CM077098.1 coordinate 119,934,381, forward strand.
CGGGACCGATCTTTGATGAAAAAAGGGAGATCCCTTGGGACCGGTTAGGACCGATTTTTTGTGCACCCCTAATCCTGCCGCTCCCATTTAGTATTAGACGGAATTCAAATTTTAAGGAGAAATAATACTAATGCATGGCCACATATAAATATATAAATACACACACACCAAAAGTCAAAAGTCCCAAAGTTAAAATTCAAAAAATGGTCACATATATAGGATTCTAGCCTAGCCATGGTGATAGCTGTTTCCCAAAGTATTATTATTAGCCAATTGTAGTAAAAGCAAGGGACAAACTCTGGCAGAAGGCTAAAATACATTATTATAATTAGGTCTATTATTATTATTATTATTATTATTATCACAGCTACAGACTACAGCTAAAGGGAAGAATCCTTTTGTTTTGAGCTCGGTTTATTTATTAAATGAGTGTGGCGGGGGTGCACATGGGCACTCATAATTCGGGCCCGACTTCATTTTTGCACAGTCAGTCCCCCTCACCTCATGTCGCATAAAATATCAAATGAAAGTCAGTCAATTTGTTTTGTTATTGATGTTAGCACCCTCGCCCCCCCAAAAAATGTCTTTTTTTTTATTTTTTACTTATGAATGAAATTATTACTATATATAAATGAGTTATTTCTAACACATAATAATAATAATAATAATTATAGTTATTTATAATCAACAATCAATCACTGATTCACATAATACACATCACTATAATTGCAACAAACATAACAAAATAGAACATGGCAAAGTTGAATACATGAGGATGACCATATTAGTGTCCTACAAACCAGAGGATGGATAATAATAATAATAATAAAGACGCCCATATATATATATATATAATATATATAAATATATAGTGTGCGCCGGCCTTGTTACATTATGGAACAACTGTTGGTGTTCTCATCATTGAAGAGATGAACGCCATAATCGCCTCCGCCCTCTTTCTGGTTCTGGAGATAGTAAGGGCTGGGGCTGGGGCTGGGGCTGGGGTAGCTCTGGTAGTAGCCAGTATAAGGATGCATTTGACCAGATCTGTTGTACATCATCTGCGCAGGCTGAGGCTGCTGCTGCTGCTGCTGCTGCTGAGGCATCATGTATCTGTTGCTGTCGTTGCCCATCATCATCATGCCATTGTTGCTGTTGCAGGGAGCCCTCATGTTCATCATCATGGCCGGCCCCTGCTGCTGATGCCCATGCATTCCCCCCATCATCATGGGAGGAGGCTGTTGATGCAGCTGGTTTAGGCCAAACCCGCTCATGCTGCTCCTATTTTGCATGCCGTTATTAGCCCCCACCATTCCATGAATGCCCATCATGCCGTTGCTGCTGTTCATCATTGACGACATCCGCTTCGCATCCACATCCCCTGGGTTCCCCCCTAGTAAGTGGGAGGCAGCTGGGTTTCCCATCTTGGTGTTGATCTGACCGTTAATGCCTTTGCCCTGCAGCGGGACGTTCGGGTTCTTCTGATTGGGGTTTCCTCCGCCCTTCTGCTTCCCGCCGCCGCTGTTTCCGTTTCCGTTCTTCTTCCCACCAGCGCCGGCAGCCGCAGCCGCCGTCGCGGGATTGCTTCCTTGCCTCATCAGATTCAGCTGCTTCATCTTCTCAGCAAACGGCAGCTCCACCGCCTCGTCGTCGTCGTACTCCTCATCGTCATCATCATAATCATCCTCATCGTCGTCAAAGTCATCATCATCGGAGCTGAAAGTGTGGAGGGCGTGCTGGCTTTTGAAATCCGTGAGGCCTTGCATCAGTCCTTGTTTACCCTGTTCCTTGTTGTTCTTGTTCCCATCTTTCGTAGTGGTTGTGGGGGCTTTCTGCTGTTGCTTTTGGTTGTTGTTGTTGTTGCTGCTGTTGTTCTTCTGGTTTGGTGTGTTTTGCTTCTGGTTTTGGTTGTTGGGCTTGTGAGAAAAAAGCTCCGCATACTTCCCTGATCTCGCTAGTTTCTTGATCAAAGTAGCAGAATTTACATTTCCTGAGACCGTGACCTTCTGGTTTTCTTCATTTATGCTCACAGTGTAGACCCCTGCTTAGATAAATAAAATTCAATTTAATGGAAAGAACAAGCTTATGTTGTGGTGGCACTCTCTCATAATTTACTAGATCCATTCATTCTGTTTGGTGTAGCAAAAGATCAGCATGTGAGTTCTACAGAAGCGCTCTCAAAATTCTCCCACTGTAGTGATTCAATTTTTTTAGGAACAAAATGGGAAGGGAATTAAATCAGCATCATCGTCATTTAAGGAGAAAAAGAATGCATTTTGGTAGGGTTGAAGGCGAAAAAACACGCATGTACTTTGGGAAGAATTTTGCCACAAGTCAGTGTTCTTTTGTTAAGGAAGAGCAAAAAAAGTAAAGTTGATGCTGTTTGGAGCAGTGATCAATAGAGGAAAAGTGTGCCTTCGTGCTGATATGCAAGATCTACCTTTGGGTTATCAACAAAAAATAAATAGTTTTATTAAGATTTTCCTTTAATTTCAAACAATATTCCATAAAATTTAGATCCTAGTGCCCAACTTCAGAACAAACCAGAAAGCCCCAAAGATATATGACATTTTTTTTTGAAAGGGTTTAGAGAGCTAATTCTCTATTTTAAAGCTGGAGAAGAAATCCCTTCGAGGAAGAAATGTCAATTCGAGAGCAAGTCGTCAGAATCAGTAGAAACTGTGGAAGGAAAGAAATGGGGGAAAATTGAACGAGAAAACAGGAGCAAGTTACCTTCAATTCTCTGGAGAAGTTTTCTCACTTTGTGCTTACAGCCATCACAGTGGATGTTCACCTTGAGGACAACTGTCTGGGACAGGTTAAAAAAAACAAAGAAACAAAAAAAGAAGTTTACAGAGAGATTTGAAGAGGCGGGGGGTGCTTAAGAGCAGAGGAGGGATTTAATGAAGAGCTACCTGGATCTTGAGGAGCTTGAAGTCTTCCTCCTTCGGCATTTTGGTTCCTGTAGCCGAAGAACAAAGGAAGAAGAAAAGGTTTGTTGTATTGAAAGATGGGAGAGAAACGATCCTGATTTGGAGAGAATGAGTGATGTGAAGGGTATAAAGGGAAAAGGGTCTTACAGCGGAAAGGCTTGGAGCTTCTTCCCCGCTCTCTCCTCACCCGGCCCTTCGCTATGCCTGCTGCGTTTTCAACCCCTTCCTCCTCCCTCACCTCTGCATTTATATGTATTTTCCGCTTAACTGAGCTGACCGCTTAGTGTTCCTTATGTACCACGCCATAGCTGTAGGGAGTGTCTGTTATTCGCACCCTTGGCCTTACTGTTCCTCTCTCTCTCTCTCTCTCTCTTCTAAACTGGGCTTTGAATTCAATTCAAAGATCGAAGGCAACTTAAAATAATGCTATCTTGTCCTATTTTTCTGTCCAAAATTATTTGAAGTTAAAGAGGTTGTAAATTTTTCTGAAAAAAAGTAAAATCAAGAGCCCTACAGAACGGCGTCAATACTGCCCCTGTTGAGGTATATTTATATATATGTTAATGGGCTCCTTAACGGGTCGGTTAGGATCCGATAGGAATCCAAATCCGTAGTCGGGGATTTAGGGTTTCGCCTATAAATACCCTAGCTAGGGGCAACGAGGAGACCATTCCAAACTTGATGGTCACGCGGATGCTTCGAGCACTCTAACATTCTCGAAGGTTTCCTCCGTCTGCCCTAGCCGCTCCCGTCCCCGTGACCCAGGCGATCGAATCGATCACGCTGCCGTTGTTCACGATCGGAGCCTTCGTCGCTCGTAAAGGAGAAGGAAAGTCCGCCGCTCTCGATCACTCACCGCTATCATCGATCGGGTTTTGGATCGGGAAAATCCTTGCATCCCATCGGCGATCGTGGATCTGGGAAAAGCCCTCTCTTCACGTCGCGTGCAAGAATAGTCTAATCGATCGCTCTGGATCTCTTGCGCCGCTGCTGTTCGCAAACGCCGCCCGAAGATCCCGCCGCCTGAAATCTCCCGTCGCGACGAAGCAGCTAATCCCCGAACGGAATTTCCGCAGCCGCCAAGATCGGGAACTGAAATAGGTTTCCTGGTTGCTGTTGTTCGCGTGTTGTACCGCTCGGGCCTTTCTCCTACCACCGCCGGATTTGCTCAGGTGACCTGCTCCGACCAAGAAGAACAGATCCATCACAAGAGATCTAGATTTTTTTTTCTGGTTCCCGTTGTAGATCTGGAACAGAGAGTGAGAAAGACTTTCGTTTGTGTGATTGGAAAAGGCTCTCACACGTGATTTTAAAGATCTAGTCGACTGTGGATCTAAAGAAGGGGAATCACGCTACTCTGATCTGACGCTCAAAGGAACAGAGATCTTGTTCCTGTAGCAGATTAACGTGCTGCATCTGCACTTTTTTTTTCTCTGGATTGGATCCGAAGACCGTCGTCGGTTCGCTCAGGTGATTTCTTTCTAGTTTTTTCTGCTCGCAATTTTTTCTGCAAGTAGAATTACACGTAGTGGAAAGGAACACGCAATGTCAAAGGCGATCAATCACTCCTCTCCCGTGCCGATGATCAAGCTGGAGAAATTCTCCAACGCCGAGTTCAGTGCCTGGAAGCGCAACACTCAGTTCGGCATGAAGTACCTGAACATCTTCTACACAGTGCAGACTGTCTTTGAAGACGTCAAAGGAAGCGAAGATGAAGACCAGTGGGTCAACGACGAGGACTTCTGCAGAGACTACATTCTGAATTGCCTCTCCAACAGGCTTGCAGAGACGTACGGCAAGATGCAAAGGGCCAAGGAGATCTGGGACGCCTTAGAGGAGCAATTCAAGGAGGAGGAGAACATGTCCAAGACGCACCTGGTGGACAAGTTCATGGCATTCACCTTCACTGAGGAAAGGGAAATCCTGCCACAGGTTGCCGAGTTTGAAAATCTGGTGGACAAGCTCAACAGTGAGAATATCCCTCTACCAGATGGGTTTGTTGCAGGGGCGATTATTTTCAAGTTGCCCTCGGTCTGGTATTCCTTCAAAACTGAGATGTACCGGAAGAAGACGCAGGTGAGTCTTAAAGACCTCAAGCGCTTCATCTGCATTGAGGATGAGAACCGGACTAGGCACGCTATAGAGACGATCAGCAAGCAGTCCTCTACTGCTAACATGATCACTCACCCTAAGCGAAAGCCTAAGCCTGGGAAGACTCGCCCACCGACCAATGCACCCGCAGTTGCTGCCACCAGCAAACAGATAAAGAAGAAATTCAAAGGCAAGTGCTACAACTGCAATAAGTGGGGTCACTGTGCTTCCGAGTGCCGTCAGCCCAAACGGGGCGACAACAGCACACCACGAACTGAAAATCAAGCCAATATGGTTCATCAGACTGCGCCTACCGACTTTGTTGCCATGGTCGGTAACGGGACGGCCAGTTCAGAGTGGTGGCTCGACTCAGGTGCTACCTGCCACGTCTGCAACAATCCAAAGCTTCTGGAAGATACAAAAGAGGTGGAAGAGACTGTCACTGTTGCAAATGGAGCTATAGCTGACGTGCTGAAGGTCGGCAACGCTACCCTGACTCTCTCCTCAGGTAAGACTCTAACTTTAAAAAATGTTAAATTAATACCGACATTAGCTGCTAATTTAATTTCGATTAGTCTGTTGTGCGATGCGGGTATGTCTTTTAACATTAGTGGTGGTCGAGTAACCCTTATGGTTCACTCGCATTACTTTGGTTGCGCGTATGTCGTTAACGGGATGTATAGGCTGAGTCTAGCACACGAAGTAGTAAATCAGGTTAACTCAAATCTGATAGATCCTAAGACTCTACATGCAAGACTAGGACACGTCAATTATAGAAAACTACTCCTGCTAGCTAGAACTCACAACATACCCCTCGACACTAAAACCAAATTTGAAAAATGTGAAATTTGTGCTCAAACTAAGATAACTAGAACACCTTTTAGTCAGGTTTCTAGGAGTACACAATTGCTAGAGTTAATACATTCCGATATTTGTGACTACAAAAGCTTTGTCACACGTGGAGGTCGGAAGTATCTGATAACTTTTATCGACGACTACTCTAGATTCAGTCACATTTATCTTCTTAAAACCAAAGATGAAGATTTTGAAAAATTTCGTATATTCAAAAATAGGGTTGAAAATCAACTTGACATGAAAATTAAAAGGCTAAGGAGTGATAGAGGAGGCGAATACGTCTCGGGGAGTTCAGAGACTTTCTTGCCAGCAATGGCATAATTCCTGAAACGACTGCCCCGTATTCACCACAATCCAACGGTATCGCTGAGCGAAAAAATAGGACTTTAACAGAGATGTTGAATTCCATGTTGCTGACTGCCGGCATGCCTGCGGCCTATTGGGGTGAAGCCGTCCTCACGTCAAATCACATTCTTAATAAAGTTCCTCATGCTAAGTTGACTAAGACACCCTACGAGCTTTGGTTTAAGAGGCCTCCTAGATTTGACAATCTTAAGACCTGGGGCTGTATCGCTTATGTTAGGATACCAGACTCTAGAAGAGCAAAGATTGGACCCAGGACTAATACCTGCGTCTACCTAGGATGTGCAGATGATAGTGCTGCAGACAGGTTTCTGGATCTCTCCACAAATACTGTCATAGAATCTAGAGACGCTGTTTTCTTTGAGGATAAGTTCCTTAAGGACAAGAACCTGACTCTGCCAGGTCTGCCAGCCACTAGTACTGAGCCTTTAGCTGGGCCAGGACAACGTAACTCTGACACTGAGCCTGTAGACACGTTTGGTTTAGATACCAGAAGGCTATCTAGTAGAGAGAAAATGCCCAAAAGCTTCGGTACAGATTTCGTGACTTACCAAGTTGAAGCTGATCCATCCACCTATAAGGAAGCGATGCGATCTAGAGACTCTCTATTATGGAAAGAAGCCATAGACGAAGAGATGAACTCTCTTATGCAGAACAACACATGGACTTTGGTTGATTTGCCCAAAGGGGCTAAAACCATTGGAAATAAGTGGGTTCTGAGGAAGAAGTTAAATCCTGATGGGAGTATCGCAAAATACAAAGCACGTCTAGTTGCCAAAGGCTTCACTCAAGTGAGTGGTGTAGACTACTTTGATATATACTCACCTGTATGTCACTATGCGACGATTAGGATTCTTCTCGCACTAGCATCTATTGAACACTACACTGTTCATCAGATGGATGTCAAGACTGCATTTCTTAATGGAGATCTGACTGAGGAGATCTACATGCACCAGCCTGAAGGGTTCGTCATAGAAGGTCTAGAAACCAAGGTCTGTAAGTTGATTAAGTCACTATACGGATTGAAACAAGCACCTAAAATGTGGCATAAAAAATTTGACACCTGTGTAAAAGGCTTGGGTTTCAAATCCAGTCTATCAGATAAATGTCTGTACGTAAGAACAAGTGCAAATAAAGTAGCCATCATATGCTTGTACGTTGATGACATGCTAATTCTGGGCACTGATCAGTCTGAAGTGAAAGACGTGAAAGTTGCCTTGACGGCACAATTTAGCATAAAAGACCTAGGTGAGGTGAAAACCATCCTAGGAATGGAAGTGAACTTCACAAAAAAGGGTATTACCCTGAGTCAGAGTCACTACATTAGGAATCTACTGGAAAAGTGGGGTTATGATAAAAGCAAAAAGGCTGAGACTCCATACGATTATAACAATAGACTGAAACCGAACGAAGGTTCAGCTATTAGACAGTTGGACTACTCCAAACTCATAGGAAGTCTCATGTACGCTACTACCTGCACTAGACCTGACATAGCCTTTACGGTCGGCATGTTGAGTAGATTCACCAGTAACCCTGGGAAGGACCACTGGGACGCCTTAGAAAGGCTAATGAGATACTTAAAGTATACTGAGAAGTATTCTTTATGTTACAGTGGGCATCCTCCAGTGCTTGAAGGGTATTCCGACGCATCTTGGTGCTCGGAAATAGCTGATTGTCGATCCACTAGTGGTTTTGTGTTTACACTAGGAGGAGCTGCAGTAGCTTGGAAGTCTAAGAGGCAAACGTGCATTGCACTATCCTCTATGGAATCGGAACTCTATGCTCTCGCTTCAGCTGGAGAAGAAGCAGAGTGGATAAGAGATTTGATATTGGACATTCCAATGACGAGTCTAAAAATGAACTCTATTTCGATTTATTGTGACAATCAAGCCACCAAGACCATTGCTACAAATACGTTGTTCAATGGAAAGCGAAGGCAACTAAGGATGAAACAGGCCTGGTTGACCTATCTCACCAGTCAGGGGATAATCTCCCTATTGGACGTGAGATCAAAAGATAATGTAGCAGATGTCCTTACTAAGGGCTTATGTAAGGTTCTCACATCTAAAACATCGGGGGAGATGGGATTAACGTCCATTTAGGAGGACTTAATACCTAGCTTATGTTTTAAATTCAAGAACCGCTGTCTGCTTACATTCAAGCATCTACGTTGAGCACACTAAAGTATTTCAGATGTTATCTGATGAAAGCTAGAGGTGAGATAGTTGCCAGTCATTCCAAACTTGATGACTTACGCAATTATTCTTTGCCAAAGGCTGAATTGGGTATCATTCCAAAAAGGAGTACTGAGGTTGCTGATATGTGCCCTGATATTATGATTATTAGTTATATCATTCCAAACTTGATGATATAATAGTCACAGCTTGTTGTATCATTCCAAACTTGATGATATAGCACAATTGTGGAACGTCAATAATAATCTTAATAATCGAAGGAACATGGTTTGATTCTATGAAATCAATTAAATCTAATTTTGTGTAAATTAGATAGAGATGCTGTTTCTTGAGATTCTTTCCTCCCAGTTAGAGTATTAAGTTCACCCGCTGTTAGAACTAATCACTTTATTTTCTGCAAATGCTTGAATTCATAGAGATTTGTCTCATGACATTCTTGTTGTACTTGTTTGCAGGGAAAATGGAGTTTGGAGGAGAGACAGTTGATTTTGACCCAGATGAGGATGATCTGCTGTTCGCCTAGATCAACTATCAGTTTGAGATTTCCAGTTTTTTGCCTTATTTCATGTTTGGAATTTTTTTTTTTGGTTTGAGTTTAGTATTTCGTTATCTAAAACTCATATTCAATTTTCTGGAAAAACTCTGTGTGTTTGGTCATTATTAACTATTGGATAAGTAGCCCAATTTTCTTCGCTAACATTTATATACAATATAGGAGGAGATTGTTGAGGTATATTTATATATATGTTAATGGGCTCCTTAACGGGTCGGTTAGGATCCGATAGGAATCCAAACCCGTAGTCGGGGATTTAGGGTTTCGCCTATAAATACCCTAGCTAGGGGCAACGAGGAGACCATTCCAAACTTGATGGTCACGCGGATGCTTCGAGCACTCTAACAGCCCCTTGGCCGCCCGGATCGAGTTGCATATTGATCCTTTGATCGGCTCCCATGGGCCACCCACGAACCTCTTTTGTTCCGTGGGCACCCAAGTGTTGTGCAATTGACACCGACCCGCGAGTACGGAACTCGTCGCGGATAATAGCAACAGAAGCGAAATTTTGAGCAAATTATAGTGGCGCGCACCAAACAACACAAAAACACGAGATTCCAAAACACCGTAAACACAAGAGATTTACGTGATTCGGAGTTAAGCTCATACGTCCAAGAGGAGAGCGCGCCGGATCCACTAATCAAAAAAATTATCCGATTACAACACAGAAACTCAACGATCCTCACCGGATCGACACTAACCTAGAATAAAGAACAACAAGAAAAAAGAGGGAGGAAAACTCCCCGATACACTGCTGTAGCCGCAAGAAATCGCCCGAATGGCCGATCGGTGCCGCTGCCCTCTTCCTCGCCCCTGAACGCTGCTGGCGTGAGACCGCCGCAGCCTTGATGTCGCCGGAGAGGAAGAAGAGGCCTCTGTCCGATCTGCCGCCGCCGGATCTTGGAAGTCGCCGGAGAAGAAACCCTAGATCGGGTATCCCGATCTCTTGCCGAAGAAGAACTGCTCGCCGCCGACGCTGCTGTCGCCGGAGAAGAAGCACCGAGAAGAACCCTAGATCGGGTCTTTCCCGATCTTGCAGGAGTTGTACCGTCCGCTTGCCGCTGCGCCGCTGTCGCCGGAGAAGAAGACCGGATCGGGTATCCCGATCCCTTGCCGAAGTCACCGGAGGAGGATCGCCGCCGCCGCTCGATCGCTGATGTCGCCGATACCGAGCGGAGCTCCTCTAATGCCGCCGCCCGCTCTTTTTCTCCTCTCGATTAGGTTAGAGATGATTCTGTGCAAGTAATTATATATATATATATATATATATATATATATAGTATAAATTACAAAGGGCTGGACCGGTCCGGTTGAAGCCATCAAAAAATAACACCCAAGCTCCTCCTACTTCTTGTCTGATTCCAAATTTGTACTAAGCTAAAATGTTCCAGGACCGTGCCCTCTATCCACACTAAAAAAATGAGATCAAAAGGGTTGATAAAGGTGGGCACCTAAAATGAAGGATTCATGGAGATACGACGGTTGGATCGAAGATACACGACATCAGTCATCTAATTAAATCGGTAAGATAAACCATTCTGAAAATTTGGGCTCAGCCTAACAACTTTTTATTTTTCCTATGAGATTGTCGCCGCCTGCGCTATCTTTCGCCGCTTGCTATACTATTTTTTGGCAAATTTGACGATCTAAGGGATATTCAATTGTTGCATAAGTAGAGCATATCATGTTTTCATATATCATTATGTGTGGATATTTTGATTTTTCAAATAAAATTCATTGGAAGAGGGCTTGGTGCACCTATAGACTTTTTGGCTATATCATAGCGTCAAGCTAGTTTGCTAATTTGACTATTATATATTTTTTGCATTGTTCTCTCCAGGTCTATAAAATGCTTTCAATCAGCATATCGCACAACCATTTATGAATTTCGATTGGAGCAGTCTTACAATGAATGAGAGCATGCGCATCAATGAATTATAGTGTCTTTTTTCTTCTAAAGTGTTGCTATTTTTTTTTTTGTATATGATCCTCTATTCACAAAGCTTTTTTTAGAATGGTGGAATGCACTAGTTCTTATGGCTTTGGTAAGTAAAGTTTAGGACGTTATGACTTTTTAAATTTCTCACTTCAATGTAATCACAATCTCTTGATCATGCAACAACAAAGACACAACCATGTCATAAAATAGCAAAGTAGTTAAACTAATGTTAAGTTTCCATTATATATTCCTAACTTAAGTATATTATAGTTACAATAAAGTTATGGGAGAACATGAGAACAAGTAAATTACTTTAAATATGATTACTACTTCACACAAAACCTTTGAGAAATCACCTCACAATACATTGATTTTATATTATTTTTTTCATTTAATAGAACATATGTACTCACTTTAAACTCAATTAATTGTAGGTGGATGAGCTCAAGATTGCATGAGTTTCTCTCAATATTCAAAATTCCCAACATGCCCATTACAGAAGGTGGCGTGTGCATTCTTGAGCTTATTTGATTGCATATTAATTACCCAAATATAAATAGGTTGTGTCCTAGTTTTAACTTCTTGTTCTCTATCAAGGAATGCTCTGGTAGATTAAGGTTTCATTTGGTTTAACGTTTTCAGACAGCGTTTGGAGCAAACGTCGCCGTACGAATGGTAGTCAAACGAAACTCTCTCTGTTTGCTCCGTTTGCACCCGCAGCAAGGAGGAAACGCCCTCCACCGGTCCGTTTCGATCCCCACCTCCTCCCCTCCGGTCTGAAAGCTCCGTTTGGACCCGCTTGCTCCTCCCGCCACCGCTCAATCAAACAAAGCCTAATTATACTTCAAACTATTCTTCAAATTCATCAAAAAATATTTAAAAATAAAAATAAGAATTACATTAAATACAGGAGATTCTTGAAGCACAAGACTATGGGTCTGTTTGGCACGGTGATGGCGGCCGTGAGCATATTGATTATTTTTTTCTCACAATAGTGGTTGTATCCGCTGTCATATTAAACACATATTTTATGACAGTGATATTATCGCACAAAGTCACCGGAGCAAAAATGCCACGCTTGATGAACTATAAATTTGACTTTAGGCTCCATTTCACGTAGTGTTTTGCTCCCCCAAGTTTGGATGACAAGTGGCAACATTGTAGAATGTATGTTTGGCATGGCAACGGTTAGGGAGTCACCCCAAAAAGAAGACCAGTTTTGAACATAAAAGTGAATGAAGTCTTTAGGTGAGGTTAGACGTTCACGAATGACGGTTCATAACCATCACGTTCAAGACCACCACCAAACCAAACATGTTTTCGACTTTTATGTTCAAAAATAGTTTTTTTTTCTCATGGTAGCAGTCGTGACCGTTGTCATGCAAAACACATTTTATGACGGTGGTGTTATTGTACAAACTCATCGGCGCAAAAATTATTGGATATTTTGCATATATTTTCAAAATATATTTTTATTAGAAATAATATATATATAGTTGAAATAATTTTTTGTAATAAGAATTAACTATTTAGAAAACCATGAAATAAAATGCTATAAAAATTAAATAAGAAATCGAGTCTGGACAGGACGGGTGATTACTGCTCCAAAGAAGTTGCATCGCCCTCCTGCATGACTTCCAACCGATGCTCATTTCTCCAAGGTATAACTCCCGATTAAATCTCAAAACTCCGATGTGCGTGAGCATCGAAGAAATGAGAGAGATTGTGTGTATGTGTGTCACACTCTCATACTTTTAGAGAGTTATTTATAGGATAAAATTTATTTTAGAATTTATTAAAATATCTAAACATTTAATTATAATAATCAATACAAAATAATAATTATATGATAACATATTAACATTAATAATTTTAATTGTATAACTCCTAATTCGTCGAGATCGGAGATGTTTAAGGATGACCTAGAGGATCTCGCCCACCTAGGGCGAGTGCATGAGAAGTCACCTCCAGGGGCAAGATTCAGGCTCAAGAGGTGAGGTCCAGGCTCCAGAGGCGAGAACCAGGCTCTAGGGGCGAGATCAAGGATCCAGCGGTGAGCTCCAGGGTTCAGAGGCGAGATCCAGGCTTCAGGGGCAAGATCCAGGGTCTAGAGGCGAGATCCGGGGTCCAGTGGCGAGATCCAGGGTTCAGGGGCCTCATTTTGGCATGCTAATAGCTCATCCAAACAATGGAGTTTTGCTGTTGGCAGACCAATGGAGGCTTCGTATAATAAAATAACAAGGCGAGATTCCGCTATTTGCATGTCATTCTAAGAAAACTATAAATAGACCCTCAAATGCTTCTTTGGAGAGCATCATTTTCTTTGTATTCTTCCTTCTCTTGTTAGTTCTGGTTGTCCTCAAGTGCCCTCCAAGGTGCCCAACTTAGCATTGGCTAAGGAGGGGAAGCTCTCTTCGATTTTTTGGGTGTGTGGTTCGACCACCTCATTATATCTCATGATCTGTTTATTAGTTCTAAGCAACCGTTCAAGTGCTCTTACTTGAGAGAAATAAGTACAATTGTGCAAGTTAGCCCCTATGATCCAAATTCCTCTTGGAACAAGATGCGGGTTTCAACATTAATGTTATGTAATTAATATTTCAAAAAGTGAATATTTATTATTATATAATAAATATGTTATTTAATTATAATAATTAACACAAAATATTAATTATATGATAACTGTTGAAACCGAAAAATCGGTCCCTGTGAAGTTCGACTCTTGGGGGAAGGGGTGGTCGCGCACCTACTTTGCTCCTGCAAGAAAATGATAAGAAAGTGAAGAACAAAGGACTAGACCAAGGGCCCGGTGCGGAGGTCCCACCACACACCCGGAAGATCTTAGAGCGCTTCCCCTCCTTAGCCGATTGCCGGGCTAAGGTACCTCAGAAAACGCTAGGAGACCTGTGAATTAGTAAGCATTCCTTTCTGAGGTACCCCTTGGGTCCTATTTATAGAGAACTGAAAACAGCCTGCAAATATCCTACCTCTGCTGGTCTGAAATTACTGAAAGCCCCCTTGGGCTGGCCTGCCAACAACCAAACTCCGTTGTTATGAGAGGCAAGGGGCAGACCACCTGGGGCGGGATGGCCACTAGATCCTCTGCTCGGCCAAGGCGGCGAGAGCCTGATATGGCTGGCACTCGCCGATTCTGCTCGGCCAATGGCGAGTGCGAGCTCTCCTGGCGAGCAGCTTCGGTTTGGCGAGTGCGGGCTCGGCTGGCGAGCAGCTCCGGTTTGGCGAGTGCGGGCTCGGCTGGAAAAAACCCTGAGCTCGGCCTGACGATCTCCGAGCTTGGTACGACGATTTGTCGAGCTCGAGCTCGGCGGTGAACCCCGCTCGGCCGTGAGGCGGTCCGGACCGGCCGGTCTGGCTTCCACGGACCCACTCGACGGATACGGGGTTGTACACAATCCCCGCTCTTTGCGAGGTTGGGACAAGCTCGGAAAGATACATCCAACCCCGCAGGATTCGGCGAGTGGGGGGGGGGGGGGGGCATGCGCTAAAGGAAGAATCTTCTGGTAGGCCTCACAAGCAGCTATATATATGTACCCCTACGCATCTGACTGACCCTTGCCCTTCCTGGAATCCTGCTAAGATGCCGCTTCCCAAGGAAGTCCTAGAGCGGCTCGCACGCACCCGCGATGAGATCGCCGCTCAAGCTACGAGCCTGACCAGCTTAGAGGTCCCTGCTCGCCGCTTCGCTGATTTTGGCTCGGCTAAGCGGGCGAAACCCTTTCCTCCGGGGGCCGAACCCATTCTAGCCGATTTCACAGCGGCCTTGGGGAGCCGGGCTGGCTCCTCCAACCAGCCGGCTCTTGATTCTCCTGCTAAAGACCTCGTGGAGCTTTCTTCCAGCTGGGAGAATAGTGGCGAGGCGTCCACCCCGCGGGCCAAAAACATTCCTGACGGCTCGCCAAAACGGGATTCCGAGGTCAAGGAGTCGGACTCGCAGAAATTGGCGTCACCGAGTCGTCCCCCTTCTCGGCAACCATCCCCTGGTTCTGTACTCGCGGGGGGGAGGCGTCGGGCATATCCCCTTCCCCGGCTACCAACTCGCCCATCAGGAACTCCTGCATGGACATGGCAAGGACCTGCGCCACTTCTTTCCTCGCGCCAACCCGGAGGAGCCAGACTCGCGCGGTAAGTCTTCAACTCTATACTCTTCTGTTCTGGGGGTGCCCGTTCTTCAAACTGTTTCAACTCTTCATGTAGACCTTCTCGGCCGGACTGAAGACGGCGAGTCCATGGATCGACCCCCTTACTCGCCTCTCCCCTCTCAACGCACCCTGGACGCCTTCCTGGACCCCGAACTGAGCAGCCCCGAGCGTGTAAAATGGGAGCGGAAGGTTCTCAAGAAACTGGTGCGCGAGCTCCACGACCTGCGGAAGGACAACATCAGGCTGCAGTGGGAGTACTCGCGGCTTGCGGACGGGGCGGGGGTCAGCTTGGCGTTCGAGGAGGCGTCTTCCTTGGTGCTGATGGATGAGATTGACGAGAACCTACGGGTGGTGAATAGGAATATGGGGCGGATTCGCGAGCTCTACGCGCGGCGATCTGCGACGGAGGACCGGCGAGACCGGGGAGAATAAGACGGCTCCTCTGTCGGCCGACCGGTGCTTGCGCTCGCCCTCGCATGGTCCTCGCGCCTTTACTTTTCCCTGCTTTGAACAATTCAACTGTCTGTAATAATTTAAACAAATTTTTTATGACCTTATATATATGTAGATGCATTTTCAATATCCTGGTAAGTGTCTTTCGAATTCCCCCTTCTGGGATAGGGCTAGCTCGCGGGATTTGGTGAGCAGAGGGTGGCGAGGCGGCGTGGAGGGGATGGGCTGATCGGTCGGCTCGCCCTCGCCCTTCCTTGTCTTACTTTCTTTTTCTATAAATAGGTTCTCTCACCTACCCCCTGGATACGCTTTTATTGCTTCCGAACCCTTGCCTCCTCTTCGTCATCCCGAGCTCGCGCCTTTACCTCGCTTGCGAGAATGGTCAAAACTAACCCTGACGCGGATGGCCGGTCCAAGTGCGCCCGACACTTCGTCGACCACTGCTTCTTCGAGGGGCATGTCACCGAGGAGGAGCTCGCCGAGTTCACGGCTGAGTTCGTCCCTCCCGGCTTCCAGGCTTGCAGGCCCGCTGAGCACGAAGCTATCAACTCCTTCCCTGAGGGTGAGCTCGCCTTCCCTATCTCGCACTTCGAGGTGGGGTTGCGCCTCCCCCTCTGGCCAGAGATCCGTCAAATTTTGAAGTACTACGACGCGGTGCCTGCGCAGCTGAACTCTAACGCCATCGCCATAATGGTGGCGTTCTCCTGCTATCTCCGCCGAGAGCGGATTGAGTTCAATCTCATGGTCTTCCGTAAGTTGTTCTCTTACAAGGCCACCCTCGATGGGGTCGCCTACTTCGGCAGATCCCTTGTCAAGGTTCGCGAGCTCGCGAAAAAGAACCATAACTGGATGACCCGACTCGTCTTTATCAAGGGCGAGCTCGGCAACATCCCCTTCTGGCCCCTGCAGAAAGGCGAGGACATCTACCGTCCTCCTTCCCTGTCCGGCGGCGACGCCGACCTCCACAAATTCTTCCTTCACAAGGACTTCGAGGTCGCCTACCTCCGCCGCGGCCTCGACTCGCTTCAAACCGTTCTCTCTTGTGAAGGTATACCTCGCCCTGTCTTCTCGCGAGCTCTGTCAAAGTGAACCTCAGCTTTTCTGATCAAGTTTTTTCCTGCAGGGGAGCGGCTTCTGCCGGAGCACCCGCCGTTCACCGACCTGGGGATATTCTCTGATCCCCTGGAGCTGGCCCGGGCAGCGGCGGAGGCCTGCCGAGATGAACAAGCGCGGGGTCAACCCCTTAGCAAGAAGCGCTTGGAGCTCGGGGGGCCAAGCTCGCGCCCAGATCCCTCAGCCCCGAAGAAGAAAAAGGCCAAGGTGGACTCGCGCGGGCGGCTGCATCTCCCT
Organism: Platanthera zijinensis; assembly: GCA_039513925.1. Lineage (NCBI taxonomy): Eukaryota > Viridiplantae > Streptophyta > Magnoliopsida > Asparagales > Orchidaceae > Platanthera > Platanthera zijinensis. The sequence continues at coordinate 119,951,273 of CM077098.1, forward strand.
TCGTCGCCCGTCAAGTTCATGAGCTCACCGGAGGTTTCCTCTGACGACCCCCGATGAGCCCGCTGAAGGAAGCGTCCTCCCCCCCGAAGGGAGAAGGGGAAGGAGGATGGGCCTTCCCCAGATTCTGCCGAGAGGGTCGTCCTTTGCGAGCCCGGCCTGCCGAAGGATCACCCCCACTTCGGCAAGGGAGGAAAGATCAAAGATGCGGCCGGCGAGCCTATCCTGAAATGGGATGAGGGGGCCCATCGAGTCTCCGTTTCTACTCGCGCCCCCTCCTGGGGAGCTCGCCGGCCTCCCACTGGCCATGTCTTTGCCTTCGGCTTCGGCCTCTACGGCCGCGACAGTGCCGAGTCGTATAAGCAGCTAACCCCCCGCCAGCTCGGCCATGAGGGGTTGCAGGCCCACCTGCGGGCCTTCGAGCTTCATCACATGATGGTCCGCCGCGGCTTCTAGCTCAGCAACGCCTTGCTGACTGCCGAGCAGGAGCGTGACCTGGCGAAGGAGAGCGCGGCCGACGCGGAAAGGCGGTTCGGCCTTGCCGACGCTCTACTCGCAAAATCTGCCGGTGGCTTGGTAATCACTGGATATCTCTGCTCATCTTACTTAGGATTATTCTTGTGCTTGTTCTGAACTCTAGTCCCGCAGGATGCCGAATCCGCCAACGCGCTGCGAGGCAAGGTTGCTCAGCTGCAAGCTCAGCTTGCCGAGCGGGAGACTCAGCTTGCCGAGCAGAGGACGCACTCTCGTGAGCAAGAGGCTGTTGCTGCCCAGCTGAGGATGGAGGCGGCGGGATTAAAGGAGAAGAACAAGGAGCTCAACGGTGAGGTCCTCCGCCAGGCTGAAGCTCTCATTCCCCCAGGCGCCAGCGAGCCACCCTTCCCCTACAAGAGGCCTCGCGTCTTTGGCGAGGCTGATGTCGTAGAGCGGCCGCGAGTCAACTCCATTGAGTCTGCCGAGTGCCTCCTGAAGGCCATGAGGGGGACGGGGATTTTGGTGGAAGGCTGCGAAGGAGTCACCGTTCGGGATCTCCTGCCGACCTTGTTTCTGTAACACACCCCATCCGTTACAAGTAATATAACAGAAGGTCCGGCCGGGGCCCCACGTCATATTAAGCGAACAGACGGAACGGTTACTAGATTTGAAATACCATAATCCGATACATTTATTTAAAACCGTAACCTAACTCAGAATCATTCTAGCGGAAGAATAAAAAGGAGGTAAAGGAAAAACCGCGCCCAACGGCGAATGTCCACTAAGCAACAAAAGGAATGAAGATACAAACAACATGTCCACAAAACGGCCTTAAGGCCTTACATGAAAGTGTTCAACTAAAAATAAAGATAGCTTGCATACATCGGCACGCAGGCCGGCAATACATGAAACTAGCTAACAAAAAGGGGCTGGGCCTTCGAGGGCCAGATCAGCAAAAAGGGCTTCGGCCCGCTATTTCCCGCTCGGCTCCGCAGCACCTGCAAGCAAACATTCCACCGAGCGGTGGCAAACAAAGTAACAGTCAGCAAAGGCTGACCAAATTATAACGACCCCACCCCTTTCTCGGGGTGGCGGTGCCCCTTCCCTGCAAGCGGATTAGCATAATCACATAAAGCTAAAAAGAGTGCATTTAAAGCATCAAAACACCACAAACGTTGGCTCAACCGGCCCAACGCCTCGTGCACTCAGGGCACCTTATCGGTGTACCGGGTATCCCCGGTCCCACCACCATTCTCAGTCCTGGACTGGATGGCTACATAATGAGCATTCGCTAGTCGTGACTCAAAGGTCTCGACTCTCCCCTATGCCTGTAGCAACCCACCAATTACCTTAGGTGGTCGAACTACACCACATAGTGCAGGTACAGTTCGGTCGAGCCCGCTGCTCAAATCGTCGTACCCAACACGCACGACGCGGGTCGACTTCCCCTTGCCTGTTATCGCGTACATAACCGATTGTTATGTAACAAGGGTGGCACTCGCGGCCACCTAAGTTGGGCCCTCAAGGAGCACAACTCCACACACTAGCCATACGGTCTCCGAGAGACGGGCTTCACACAAATACGACAAAAACCTCTCGAGGGTTGATGTCGACGAACCAACGGCCTAGTGCAAGCATAAAACAACCACAGAGTCTTCTCCGGGCAATCATAAACATCACCAATCCAGACGCATCCGGATGGGCTTCACACAGCATGCCTAAACCGTACTCGCGCTTCCGGTACTAATGCGATTAAACTAGCGGGGATGTCAACATCGACCCATCGGAGAGCACCTTTCCCCCACGCGATGGTGGGGAGACACTTCCATGCAATTATGCTAAATAAGGGCTTCACCTGCCCAAGAAGAAAAGTCGTTACCCTTGACGTGCGTTTCTGAGGCATGACTTGGTCACGAACAACTCTTGTAGCGGCTTCCACGCACGTATCCGGCTTGCTCACGCCGAAGAAATCTCCAAAACAAATACTCCTGGTGCGGCTTCGTCTTTCCAAAGCTCATCCTAACCCTAACCCTAACCCTTGGTCGGCCAAGAGGAGGAGGGTGTAGGTTGGCTTCAACCCTAGCCGGCGGCGGCCGGGGCAAGGAAGAGGGAAGAAGAAGCTCGGGCTATCTCCTCACAGCCGGCGGCCAAGAGAAGGGGGAGGTGAAGTTGCCGATCGGGCTAGGTAGTCGGCCGGGGAAAAACGCAGGAGGCCGTTCTCGCCGATCGGGAAAAGGGCGAGAGAGAGAGAGAGATCAGGAGAGGGAGGCGAGGGAGATGGAGCTCCGGCCACTCTTGCCTTGCCGGCGACGGGAGAGGTGGAGGGAGGCGGGGCTCCGACTTCTTCGCTCCGTCGAGAGAGAAAGAACGAGAGAGAGAGACGATCGGGAGGGGAGTGCGGCTGGGTAGGTTTAGGTTTAGATTTAGTTCGTATTTATATAACTCCCACCTACAACCGGCTATTGGCAGCCCTCACACTAAACGCACACCAAACTCGTTCAAACTCGCGCGCCAAATTTACGGGGCGTTACAATTCTCTCCTCCTAAAAAGAAATTTCGTCCCGAAATTCAAAATACGAATAACGAAATGAAATTCGCCATACCTGAGTTAAACAGATCGGGGTACTCCTCGCGCATGACCTCTTCAGGCTCCCAAGAGAGCTCTTCGCGACCACAAATGTCCCAACGGACACGCACCATCTTGATTGTCTTTCTTCGCAACTATCGGATGTCGCTATCGATAGTACAAATCGGCTTCACCTTAGTAGATAGGCCGCTATCCACCGGCACCACATCGACTTCCAACACAGAATCGGGTTCTCGCACCGCCTTCCTCAGCACTGAAATATGGAAGACGTCATGCAACCCACTCAGCTCCGTCGACAAAGCAAGTCGGTAAGCTGCCTCGCCGATGCGTTCGGTGATCTCGAATGGCCCTAAATACCTAGGACTCAGCTTCTTCAAGCGACGAACCCTTGACACTCCTTTGAAAGGCTTTATCTTCAGGTACACCCAATCTCCAACCGCGAACTCCACGTTCCGGTGCTTTGCGTTATAATACTTTGCTTGACGATCTTGGGCGGTCAACAACCGCTCTCGAATGATCCGTATGGAATCATTTGCATTGTCAACGTCTTTGCGTTTCAACAGCTTTGTATTACCTGTCTCTGCCCATGCCAACGGAGTGCGGCACTTCCTGCCGTATAACGCTTCGTACGGGACCATCTGGATACTTGCCTGATAACTGTTGTTATAGGCGAACTCAACCATGTGCAGGTGATTCTCCCAATGCTGTCCGAAATCCAAAACACACATGCGCAACATATCTTCCATCGTACGATTTGTCCTCTCAGTTTGCCCATCAGTCTGCGGATGGAAGGCTGTGCTAAACTTGAGCTTTGTGCCCAACGATCGATGAACGTGCCTCCAATCACCGGACGTAAACCATCCATCACGGTCACTGACTATGCTGCGAGGGACTCCATGCAACCGAACGATGTTCTCCACATACAACTTTGCTAGCTTCTCCACTGGATCGCTCTTTCGATTTGGAATGAAATGCGCAACTTTGGTCAACCGATCAACAATCACCCAAACGGAATCATTTTTCTGCAACGACTTCGGCAAACCGTGCACGAAATCCATGGAAATGTCATCAAATTTCCACTCCGGGATTGGCAACGATTTCAAGAAGCCTCCAGGTCGTTGGCATTCGGCCTTCACTAGCGCGCATGTTTGACATTTTGCCACGTAGAGAGCTATGTCCTTCTTCATGCCTGGCCACCAAAACAATATCTTCATATCCTTGTACATCTTTGTGCTCCCCGGGTGAACTGAGTACTTGGTGTTGTGAGCCTCGTACATCAATTCTTCCCGTAGAGTGTCAGACTTTGGGATGCACAAGCGATCACCTTTCCGCAGAAGACCGTCTTCAACCAAGAACTGGGAATTTGACCCTTCCGATGCATAACGCTTCATGCTCTCATCGAGCTCCAATGCTCTCCGAACTCTGTCTGCAAGGTCGTATTGCACCTCCGTCCAGTTCAAGCATGTGGTTGCACTAGTACTCCTGTCGACACCGGTAATACCCAAGTCTTCCAACTCCTGGATTAAACGTTCATCATGCCTGCTCAACCAGTTTGCTCGCGCTGGAGTTCTGCGACTTAAAGCATCAGCGACCACATTCCCCTTCCCGGGTTTATAATGAATCTCGAATGTGTAATCTCCGAGGAATTCCATCCATCTTCTTTGCCGCATGTTCAACTCCTTCTGGTTCAACAAGTACTTAAGGCTTTTATGGTCCGTAAAGATGTCAACCTTCACGCCATATAGATAATGCCGCCACAGCTTCAGGGCGAATATCACCGCCGCTAACTCCAAGTCGTGGACGGGATAGTTTCTCTCATGCACCTTCAGCTGGCGCGAGCCGTAAGCTATAACTTGTCCAAACTGTAGGAGAACGCAGCCTAAGCCGCTCCCTGAGGCATCGCTATAGATTTCATAGCCGTCTGTACCACATGGCGAACTCAAAATAGGCGCCGTGGTCAGACGACCCTTCAATTCCTCAAAAGCTCGTGCGCACTCTGGTGACCACACAAACTTCTTATCCTTCCTCGTCAAGGTAGTGAGAGGTAAAGCAATCCGTGAGAAGTTCTCCACGAACCTCCTGTAGTAGCCGGCAAGTCCCAGGAAACTCCGGACATCCGCCACTGTAGTCAGTACAGGCCACTCCTGTATAGCTGCTATCTTTGCTGGATCCACAGCGATACCTTCTCCACTAATGACATGACCGAGAAATGCTACAGACGATAGCCAAAACTCGCACTTAGAGAACTTGGCATAAAGTCGACTTCTCCTCAGGGTGTGCAAAACCAATCTCAGATGGTTCGCATGATCCTCCTCCGACTGTGAATATACCAAAATGTCGTCTATGAAGACAATCACAAATCGGTCCAGATATTCTCGAAAGGTCCTATTCATCAAATCCATGAATACTGACGGCGCGTTTGTCAGCCCGAACGGCATCACTGTGAACTCGTACTGGCCATAGCGTGTGCCAAATGCCGTCTTGGGAATATCACTTTCCCTTATACGCAACTGATAATAACCGGACTTCAGATCCAGCTTCGAGTAGACAGTTGCTCCAGCCAACTGATCAAATAGATCATCGATTCTCGGAATCGGATATTTATTCTTCTCTGTCAGCTTGTTCAGTTCTCGGTAATCTATGCATAGACGCAGACTTCCGTCCTTCTTTTTCACGAAAAGGACCGGCGCACTCCAAGGTGAACCACTTGGACGTATATACCCCTGCTCTAGCAATTCCTGCAGCTGAACCTTTAGCTCTGCCATTTCCTTTGGCGCCACTCTATACGGTGCACGGGCCACAGGTTTCGCACCTGGCACCAGATCAATAGGGAAATCAATCTCTCGCTGGGGTGGAATCCCAGGGAGATCTTTAGGAAACACATCCGCGAATTCTGACACAATGGGAATGTCGTGCAAACGGGACTTCGGCTCTACAGCCTCCAATAATGTGAAGAACAACTCTGCGCCCTTCTGAACTGCTTTTACCACTTGGAGAGCAGACATCAGCGTCCTGCTCGATCCTCGCATACCAGCGAATTTGGTCTCGCATTCAGTACCTTGTCCCAAAGTGATTTCCTTCGAGTTGCAGTCAATACATGCATGCTGCTCTGAAAGCCAGTCCATGCCAAAGATCACGTCAAACTCGGATATCGGCAGTAGAGCTGCTTCCGACTTAAAATCACGACTACCAATCCGCACTTGGACACAGCAAGACCTATCCGCACGCAGTAAGCATCCGTTAGGTAGCAAAACATCCAGTCTATTACTTGATAACACGGAAGGCACTCCGATGCGCAATATGAAGTCCTTGGATAGAAATGAATGAGAAGCGCCTGTATCGAACAGTGCTCTCACCGGATAGTCCCAAATTAGGACGAAACCTAACTCAAACATGTTAAGCATGACACAAAGTAGCAAGTATATAAAGCAGTAGAAACTATATACTACGACATACCTGTCACCACGTCGTTTTGCTTTATGGCCTCCTGTTGGCCAAGGTTGTAAACTCGAGGCTGAGCGGGAGTATAGTGAGAAGCTGTTGACTCCACCGCTTTCCCCTTCTCGGCATAAGATGCCCCTGCCTTCTTCTCAGTCTTCGGAGGGCCGCTGCGGCACTCCCGGGCATAATGCCCCACCTTGCCGCAAGTGTAACAAGTAACCGGGCCTCTACTCGGAGTAGCTCTAGAAGTAACAGTAGAAGGGGCTGGTCCAGACGACCTACCCTTCTTGTTCCACCTGTTGCGGAACCCAGACTTCGAAGAGGTATTTGCCTTGAACTCTGGCTTCTTCACAGCCAGATCTTTCTTACTATGCACTCTCCTCATATCTACATCCAACGATCTGGCAGAGTTCACCAAAATCTGAAAGCCCTGCGTCATCGGGCCTGAGAGAAGTAGCCTCAGGTCATCCCGCAGTCCTTCATAAAACCTGTTGGTCTTTCGCTCCTCGTCCGCAAACGTGAAGCTGGCATACCGACCCAACCTCGTGAACTCGTGCAAGTACTCATCAACTGAACCTTCTCCCTGAGTCAGACGCTGAAACTGATTCTCCAACGCAATCCTCTGCGTGGAGGGGAGGTACCTGGCCAGAAATAGTCTCGAGAACTCCTCCATCGAAACCTCAGATAGCTGCCTGCCAGCAAGCTGGTGCAACTCTACCTCGTCCCACCAAAGCCTTGCCTCTCCATCCAGTAGGAAAGTGGCTATGGTCACCTTCTGAGCTTCATCAGTCTCTGTCGCTGTCAGGGTACTCTTGATACGGGAGAGCCAATCTTCGACCTGAGTCGGTGATTCCACTCCCGAAAATGTATGAGGATGGAAGCTCATGACATGCTGCATCTGTCTGACATTTGCTCGCTTTGCCACTAAGGGCTCAGCAGGCACTTGCCTCGCCGCCACTGGCTCGGCTACAACAGTCTGCTGCGGGACCACCACAGGGTGTACCTGCTCTCTGGGCTGCGCATTGATCATCACAAACACCGCTTCCGCAACTAATCGGATAGTCTCGGCAGAAGGAGGAGGTGTAGGCGCATCCCTCGGTGCATTACTCTCTGCAGTGTGCTGATTCCGGGACTCCGCAGCACCACTTCTGGTTACCTATAGTTGCATCGCACACTATAGTGACTAAAAGACATAGCAAACATCAAACAAAGGAACGCTCAGGTTCCACAAATAATGTTTTTCAATGTGTTTCATGCATGTTTTTCATTCCTAAGTGGACATTCACGGGTCTTTTCATGTTAAAATGGCAACGCACATAAGTGCTCACCACCCCTTAAAAGGAATTCGACCACGAATTCGAATAAGGAAGATCGACACCGGGCTCTGATACCAAATTGTAACACACCCCATCCGTTACAAGTAATATAACAGAAGGTCCGGCCGGGGCCCCACGTCATATTAAGCGAACAGACGGAACGGTTACTAGATTTGAAATACCATAATCCGATACATTTATTTAAAACCGTAACCTAACTCAGAATCATTCTAGCGGAAGAATAAAAAGGAGGTAAAGGAAAAACCGCGCCCAACGGCGAATGTCCACTAAGCAACAAAAGGAATGAAGATACAAAAAACATGTCCACAAAACGGCCTTAAGGCCTTACATGAAAGTGTTCAACTAAAAATAAAGATAGCTTGCATACATCGGCATGCAGGCCGGCAATACATGAACTAGCTAACAAAAAGGGGCTGGGCCTTCGAAGGCCAGATCAGCAAAAAGGGCTTCGGCCCGCTATTTCCCGCTCGGCTCCGCAGCACCTGCAAGCAAACATTCCACCGAGCGGTGGCAAACAAAGTAACGGTCAGCAAAGGCTGACCAAATTATAACGACCCCACCCCTTTCTCGGGGTGGCGGTGCCCCTTCCCTGCAAGCGGATTAGCATAATCACATAAAGCTAAAAAGAGTGCATTTAAAGCATCAAAACAGCACAAACGTTGGCTCAACCGGCCCAACGCCTCGTGCACTCAGGGCACCTTATCGGTGTACCGGGTATCCCCGGTCCCACCACCATTCTCAGTCCTGGACTAGATGGCTACATAATGAGCATTCGCTAGTCGTGACTCAAAGGTCTCGACTCTCCCCTATGCCTGTAGCAACCCACCAATTACCTTAGGTGGTCGAACTACACCACATAGTGCAGGTACAGTTCGGTCGAGCCCGCTTCTCAAATCGTCGTACCCAACACGCACGACGCGGGTCGACTTCCCCTTGCCTGTTATCGAGTACATAACCGATTGTTATGTAACAAGGGTGGCACTCGCGGCCACCTAAGTTGGGCCCTCAAGGAGCACAACTCCACACACTAGCCATACGGTCTCCGAGAGACGGGCTTCGCACAAATACAACAAAAACCTCTCGAGGGTTGATGTCGACGAACCAACGGCCTAGTGCAAGCATAAAACAACCACAGAGTCTTCTCCGGGCAATCATAAACATCACCAATCCAGACGCATCCGGATGGGCTTCACACAGCATGCCTAAACCGTACTCGCGCTTCCGGTATTAATGCGATTAAACTAGCGGGGATGTCAACATCGACCCGTCGGAGAGCACCTTTCCCCCACGCGATGGTGGGGAGACACTTCCATGCAATTATGCTAAATAAGGGCTTCACCTGCCCAAGAAGAAAAGTCGTTACCCTTGACGTGCGTTTCTGAGGCATGACTTGGTCACGAACAACTCTTGTAGCGGCTTCCACGCACGTATCTGGCTTGCTCACGCCGAAGAAATCTCCAAAACAAATACTCCTGGTGCGGCTTCGTCTTTCCAAAGCTCATCCTAACCCTAACCCTAACCCTTGGTCGGCCAAGAGGAGGAGGGTGTAGGTTGGCTTCAACCCTAGCCGGCGGCGGCCGGGGCAAGGAAGAGGGAAGAAGAAGCTTGGGCTATCTCCTCACAGCCGGCGGCCAAGAGAAGGGGGAGGTGAAGTTGTCGATCGGGCTAGGTAGTCGGCCGGGGAAAAACGCAGGAGGCCGTTCTCGCCGATCGGGAAAAGGGCGAGAGAGAGAGAGATCAGGAGAGGGAGGCGAGGGAGATGGAGCTCCGGCCACTCTTGCCTTGCCGGCGACGGGAGAGGTGGAGGGAGGCGGGGCTCCGACTTCTTCGCTCCGTCGAGAGAGAAAGAACGAGAGAGAGAGACGATCGGGAGGGGAGTGCGGCTGGGTAGGTTTAGGTTTAGATTTAGTTCGTATTTATATAACTCCCACCTACAACCGGCTATTGGCAGCCCTCACACTAAACGCACACCAAACTCGTTCAAACTCGCGCGCCAAATTTACGGGGCGTTACAGTTTCCACCCAACCCGCTCAGCGAGAAAGAAGACAGCTTCGACTCGCTCTTCGCAGGGGTGGGAGAGAAGGACACTCGGCTCGGCGGCGAGGAGGATCGCCACGCAGGGGAGGAAGACGAGAGCTGACTGGGCTCCTCCATTTTTGTTTTCTTCTTCTTTTTTTGTATCTTGCCGAGGCAAGCCTTACCTTGTAGTTATAATAGTAAAAAAAACAATTTTCGCACAATTTTTCTATCTTCTTTTTAAGCTTGCTTGCGACATTATACTTGCGCGCGCGATACCCTTTTAGGCGATCCTGCCGAGTCCGACCTTGTCTATAGGATGTCTTTGAGCTAGGACGAGCGCTTGTGGCGAGACTATAGGCGCTGACCATAGCTGGGCTCGCTGATGTTACCGGTGCTTGCGACGAGGTTGGACTAGCTTGAGGGAACTGCCCCCTAAGTCCGAGACGGGACCAGGACTTCCTTAGTAGCGAGCTGGAGGGGGCAGGATATCCCGAACTCGCCGTCTTGGCTGGCGAGCTCGCACTTGGGTGTTTTTCTCGGACCAACTCAGCCGTGCCAACTAGGTGGAAGCCTGGCAGGAGAGTGACGAGACCTAACCCCCGAGCGAGAAGACTTAGAAACATTTGCCTATCCCGGGTGCTACCACCGGGCCAGTCAGCTAGGTGAGAGCCTGAGGGCGGGTGTTGAACATCCTCCGGGCTCAGCCCCAGGGTCATAGCGACATCCATCGAAACTCAGTTGTGACAACTAGGTGGAAGCCTGGCAGGGGAGTGACGAGACCTAACCCCAGAGCGAGAAGACTTAGAAACATTTGCCTATCCCGGGTGCTACCACCGGGCCAGTCAGCTAGGTGAGAGCCTGAGGGCGGGTGTTGAACATCCTCCGGGCTCATCCCCAGGGTCATAGCGACGTCCATCGAAACTCAGCCGTACTAACTAGATGGAAGCCTGGCAGGGGAGTGACGAGACCTAACCCCAGAGCGAGAAGACTTAGAAACATTTGCCTATCCCGGGTGATACCACCGGGCCAGTCAGCTAGGTGAGAGCCTGAGGGCGGGTGTTGAACATCCTCCGGGCTCAGCCCCAGGGTCATAGCGATGTCCATTGAGACTCAGCGGTGCCAACTAGGTGGAAGCCTGGCAGGGGAGTGACGAGACCTAACCCTAGAGCGAGAAGACTTAGAAACATTTACCTATCCCGGGTGCTACCACCGGGCCAGTCAGCTAGGTGAGAGCCTGAGGGCGTGTGTTGAACATCCTCCGGGCTCAGCCCCAGGGTCATAGCGACGTCCATCGAGACTCATCCGTGCAAACTAGGTGGAAGCCTGACAGGGGAGTGACGAGACCTAACCCCAGAGCGAGAAGACTTAGAAACATTTGCCTATCCCGGGTGCTACCACCGGGCCAGTAAGCTAGGTGAGAGCCTGAGGGCGGGTGTTGAACATCCTCCGGGCTCAGCCCCAGGGTCATAGCGATGTCCATCGAGACTCAGCCGTGCCAACTAGGTGGAAGCCTGGCAGGGGAGTGACGAGACCTAACCCCAGAGCGAGAAGACTTAGAAACATTTGTCTATCCCGGGTGCTACCACCAGGCCAATCAGCTAGGTGGGAGCCTGAGGGCGGGTGTTGAACATCCTCCGGGCTCAGCCCCAGGGTCATAGCGATGTCCATCGAGACTCAACCGTGCCAACTAGGTGGAAGCCTGGCAGGGGAGTGACGAGACCTAACCCCAGAGCGAGAAGACTTAGAAACATTTGCCTATCCCGGGTGCTACCACTGGGCCAGTCAGCTAGGTGAGAGCCTGAGGGCGGGTGTTGAACATCCTCCGGGCTCAGCCCAGGGGTCATAGCGATGTCCATCGAGACTCAGCCGTGCCAACTAGGTGGAAGCCTGGCAGGGGAGTGACGAGACCTAACCCCAGAGCGAGAAGACTTAGAAACATTTGCCTATCCCGGGTGCTACCACCGGGCCAGTCAGCTAGGTGAGAGCCTAAGGGCGGGTGTTGAACATCCTTCGGGCTCAGCCCCAGGGTCATAGCGATGTCCATCAAGACTCAGCCGTGCCAACTAAGTGGAAGCCTGGCAGGGGAGTGACGAGACCTAACCCTAGAGCGAGAAGACTTAGAAACATTTGCCTATCCCGGGTGCTACCATTGGGCCAGTCAGCTAGGTGAGAGCCTGAGGGTGGGTGTTGAACATCCTCCGGGCTCAGCCCCAGGGTCATAGCGATGTCCATCGAGACTCAGCCGTGCCAACTAGGTGGAAGCCTGGCAGGGGAGTGACGAGACCTAACCCCAGAGCGAGAAGACTTAGAAACATTTGCCTATCCCGGGTGCTACCACCAGACCAGTCAGCTAGGTGAGAGCCTGATGGCGGGTGTTGAACATCCTTCGGGCTCAGCCCCAGGGTCATAGCGATGTCCATCGAGACTCAGCCGTGCCAACTAGGTGGAAGCCTGGCAGGGGAGTGACGAGACCTAACCCCAGAGCGAGAAGACTTAGAAACATTTGCTTCTTGGGCTTTGAATCGCGAGCCCTCCCGCCGTTATAGTTTTGCAAAAGCATAAGATATGATGATGAGATTCATTTTTATTCATGGAATAAGAGTACCTACAATATTTTCAAGGGTAAAAACGTTTCAGATCATCGTCATTCCAAGTGCGGCTGAGGGTATCCCCTTTTACATCCTGGAGGCGATACCCCCCTGATTTTAAGGCCTCCTGTACAATGTAGGGGCCCTCCCAATTGGGATGGAGTTTTCCCACAACGGCCGATCTCCCTACCGCATCCAATTTTTTCAGGATAAGGTCTCCTTCCGCGAACTGCTTGACTCGGACGTGCTTGGTTAAGTACTTGGCCATCCTCCGCTTGACCTCCTCCTGCCAAACGGTGGACAAGTTACGTAACTCCTCGACCATATCAATGGAGAGTCGGAGCTCCTCCTCATTTTCTGATCTCCACCCTTCCCTTCCAGCCTCCGCCTCGGCGACCCGGGGTGTCCGGACCTCGAACTCGACGGGTAGAACGGCTTCGTAGCCATGAGAAAGTCTAAAAAGCGTCTCTCCCGTGGCCGTACTGGGAGTGGTCCTAAGGGCCCAAAGGTTTGAAGGGAGTTGCTCCACCCAGCTTCTCCTCAGATTTTCTACTTTCTTTTTCAAAAGGTTCACGATTATTTTGTTGGCCGCCTCCACCTGCCCGTTGCTCCTGGGGTGGTGGACAGAGGCGAATCGAAGGTCAATTCCCAGTTGTTCGCAGAAGCGAATGAACTCCGTGCTGGCGAATTGAGGCCCGTTGTCCTTGACGATTGCCTGTGGTAGCCCGTGCCTGCAGATGATCTCCCCCCAGATAAAATTTCTGATCACCTGGGAGGTTACCTTGGCTAGAGCATTCACCTCCAGCCACTTAGAAAAATAATCGATCATGACCAGCAAAAACCTTCTCTGCCCGCTGGCCTGAGGGAAAGGCCCTACGAGGTCTAAACCCCATATGGCGAAGGGCCATGGTGCCATGATGCTTCTTAGTCTCTGAGCCGACTGTAACTGGAGTGGGGCATAGAGCTGGCACTTATGGCATTTTTTTTATGTTGAAGTTGAGACCGGGCGGTCTGTCGGTCTGGCTTGGCGGGTTATTGACCGGGCGGCTTGGCGGTTTGCCTCCAGCGGGTTGGTTGCTGCGTTGAGGTCTGAGGTCCAAGCGGTCTAGCGGTCTGTTACTGGCGACTAGGAGACCGGGCGGTCTAACGGTCTCCCTTGGCGGCTTGTCTCTCTCTGGCAGTGGCCGAGCGGTTAGCCCTTCTGTCTAACCGCGCGGCTTGTTCCGGTCTGTTGTTCTAGCCGCCCAGATTCTTTTGTATAGTTTTAGTCCCACATCTCTTATTTGTTTTCTCTCTTCTCTCCTCCATTCTATATAAGGGAGGCCATACCTTTGTAATAGATACCTTTTTCTGATAATAAAATTTCAGTTATACCATTTCCGGCTTGTTTTAGTTCGCTTCTTACATGGTATCAGAGGGATCGATCCTTTCCTCCTGATTCTGTCTTCTCTCTGTCCGCGCGGCTTGCTTCTCCGGCTTGCGCCCTGTCCGCGCGGTCTCCTTGTCATTGCCCTCTGTGTGCGCGACCTGTTGCCTTGTTCACTGCGATCTGTTGCCTAGTTCGCCGCGACCTGTTGCCTAGTTCGCCGCGACCTATTGCCCTGTGCCTTGCCCTCTCTTGTGCTTCTGTTCGAGCGGACTGTCTGCTTGCCGCTCGACTTCTTCCCCTTTGCTTGTTACTGCGGCTTGGTCGTGGTCTCTCTGGCCGCTGGTGTCTGACATCCTGACCGCCGCAGTTTCTCTTCTGCCTATCCGCGCGGCCTGTTTTCTAACCGCGCGGCTTCCTGTTGTTTACTCTTATGACTCTTTCTGATGCTTCTACTGCCACCACTCCTGCCACCCCCCCTGTAGCCAATCCGGCTCCTCCTCCTACTCCTTTCGGGAACCTTGGCACCGTTTCCAAGCTTGTCGGCTCCAACTACCCGGATTGGAGCGTCTCTTTCACCTTTCTCCTTCGCTCGCAACGCAAACGCCACCATCTCGTTGATGACCCTCCTCCTACCACTTCCCCTCTCTTTGATGACTGGGATGCGAGTGACGCTCTTGTGCGTACTTGGCTCGCTAACAGTCTATCCGATGAATGCCTTCCCGTCATCCGTCATGATGAGACGGTGAAGGCCGCTTGGCTTCATCTTGCTGCTTTGTATTCCAAAGGGGCTCAGACGTCCCGCATCTATACGTTGTATGCGGACCTCTTTGCCCGGCCTACCTTGTCTCCTGCTGCTGCCTACCAACAAGTTCAAGCTCTTGGGGCTGAGATTCTTCAGAATCGCCCCTTTTCTGCGGATCTGGCTCAACAACACAAGCACTTCCAGGAGCTTCTAGTTGTGTGTTATCTGCTCCGTCTTCCTGACACTTATGACATGATCCGCCAACAAATTCTGGGTGAGGCGGAATCTCCTACCTTAGATGCCACCGCTGCTCGCATCGCCGCTGTCACCTCTCTCCTTCAGCGCCCGCTTCTACCCGCTCCTTCTCCTCCGGATAACTATGCTCATCAAACTCAGCGGAGTGGCTCTGGTAGCCGCAGTCATCAGTCTGGCGGACGTCCTTCTTCCCGCTATCTCTGCTCTCACTGCGGCCGCACCGGACACACTCTTGACCGCTGCTGGACAAAACATCCCCATCTTCGCCCCTCGGGTGACTCTTCCGCCTCTTCTTCCAAGCCGTCTGCTTCCGTGGTCACATCATCAGGTAGTGCCCATGTAGTCACTCAAGGTAAATGGCTTATCGACTCCGGTGCTACTAATCATATGACGGGCAATCCTCAGTGCTTCTCTCTCCTCGAACAGCATGATCGATTGCCCCCGGTCCTCATTGCAGACGGTTCTCCCTCCCCGGTTCATGGGTCGGGAGTGGTTCATGTTACTCCGTCCCTTCGGCTAGAGGACACTCTCTATGTGCCCAAGTTTCCGTGCAATCTGTTATCGGTTACTTCTTTGTGCAAGCAGCTTCAATGTTCTGTAACGTTTACTCCATCTTCTTGCTCTTTTCAGGATCCGAGCTCCCAGCGGACGATTGCTACTGGGACTGAGAGCGGCGGCCTCTACTTCCTCGACAACGTTTCCGCTTTGTCCGCCTTCTCTTCTTCTTGTACGGATCTTCTCCAGTGACATCTCCGTCTCGGTCATCCTCCACCACGGCTTCTGCATCAGCTTCTGCCCCACCTCCCTCCCTCCACTACTCCTCTCCACTGCGAAGCATGTCAACTTGGCAAGCATCATCGTTCCTCCTTCCCGCCGAAGCAAGGTCGGGGCTCTACCCGTCCGTTTGATCTAGTCCACTCCGATATCTGGGGACCTGCTCCTACCCTTACTATTGGTCGGGGTAGTTCTTATTTTGTAACTTTTATTGATGATTTTTCTAGATGTACTTGGGTGTATCTCTTACGAGATCGCTCTGAACTTTTTAATGTATGGACCTCCTTTTATCATTTAATCAAAAATCAGTTTGGTGTTAGTGTTAAAACTTTTCGCTCTGATAATGCAAAAGAATACTTAAGTCATGCTTTTACCTCTTTCTGTGTTCAACATGGCGTTATTCATCAGACAAGTTGTGTCTATACATCCCAACAAAATGGGGTGGCGGAATGCAAAAACCGTCACCTCCTCGATGTTGCTCGCACATTAATGACTCAAATGCATGTCCCTCGCTCCTATTGGGGCTATGCTGTTCTTCTTGCTTGCTATCTCATCAATCGCATTCCCTCCTCTGTTCTTCAGGGAAAAACCCCTTTTTCCATCCTTTATCCTGGCAAGGAGCCTTTTCTTCTCCCTCTCCGAATCTTTGGGTGCACTGCTTTTGTGCATGTCCCATCTGCCACCCGTGACAAGCTCTCCCCTCGCTCCACCAAATGTGTTTTTCTGGGGTACTCGGTCACTCAGAAAGGCTACTGCTGCTTTGATCCTGTTCTTCGTAAACAGTTTGTCTCCGCTGACGTTACCTTCTTCGAGAGTGCCTCCTACTTCTCGGATGCCTCCTCTTCTCTTCCTCTCACCTCGGATGCTCCTGTTATTCCGTTCGTTCCCTCGTCTCCTACTGCGATATCCGCTCCTCCTCCGTCTCCGCCCACTCCTCTCCCTCCGCCTCTCTCTCCGCCTCCCTCTCCCTCATCTCCGCTGCCGTCGCTCTCTCCTCCCGGGCCAGCTCTCTCTGCCACGGATGCTCTGGATGCCGAGGAGCCCGCCGACCTGGATCTTCCTGTCGCTCTTCGCAAAGGGGTGCGGACGTGTACCTTACACCCCTTGCTGCTGTTGTTTCATATGATCGTCTTACCCCTTCTCACAGGGCTTTTGCACTGGCTATCTCTGCTACTACCACACCTCGTTCCTACCAGGAGGCCCTTGCCATTCCTCACTGGAAGCTGGCCATGGATGAGGAAATGGCGACCCTCACAGAGCGGGGTACCTGGACTCTTGTCCCTCCTCCTCTTGATACAGATGTTGTTGGCTGTCGATGGGTCTTTGTAGTCAAGTTTGGCCCAGATGGCACTGTAAACCGTTACAAAGCTCGTCTGGTGGCTAAGGGCTTTACTCAAACCTATGGGGTTGATTACTTTGACACCTTCTCTCCCGTGGCTCGTCTCAGCACTATACGGGTCCTTCTCTCTGTGGCAGTCAACAAAGACTGGCCCCTTTCCCAGCTGGATGTCAAGAATGCCTTCCTTTATGGTGATCTTCAGGAGGCCGTCTACATGGAGCAACCTCCAGGGTATGTTGCTCAGGGGGAGACACGAGTCTGCCGGCTACAGAAGGCAATCTATGGCCTCAAGCAGAGCCCTCGAGCTTGGTTTGACAAATTCAGCGGCATCGTGGCGGCCGTTGGTTTTGCTCGCAGCACTGCTGATCACTCTCTATTTATTCGCAAAACCTCTTCGGGACTGGTGGTTCTTGCAGTATATGTGGATGATATTCTTCTCACTGGTGATGACCAGGAAGGGGTAGCCTTGACAAAGCGGCATCTTCGCCAACATCTAGTCACGAAAGATATGGGTTCTCCGAAGTACTTTTTGGGGATCGAAATCTCTCGGAAGCCCAACTCTTTAGTCCTCTCTCAGCGTAAGTATGCTCTTGATATTTTAAAAGAAGCAGGATTGACTGGGGCCAAACCTGCCCGATGTCCCATGGCTGTTGGAGAAGACAAAACCTGGACAGATGATTCGCCTCTTCTTTCAGATGCTTCGCGGTACAGGCGTCTAGTTGGTAAGCTCATATACCTCACCGTGACTAGGCCCGACATCTCCTATGCTGTGGGCAAGGTGAGTCAATTCATGCAAGCTCCCAGGGAGTGCCATCTACAGTCCGCCTTGCGGATCTTGGAGTACGTCAAAGCAGCCCCTGGGAAAGGATTGCTCTTTCAGAAGAATGATCATCTGAGGGTTGAAGCTTACTCAAATGCGAGTTACGCGGATGACAAAGGGGACCGCAAGTCTACCTCCGGTTTCTGTACCTTTGTTGGGGGCAATCTGGTAAGTTGGAAGAGCAAGAAGCAATCTGTTGTCTCCAGGTCCAGTGCTGAAGCTGAGTATCGGAGTATGGCATCGACCACTTGCGAGCTAAAGTGGCTACGGGCTCTCATGTTGGATTTAGGAGAGGTCTACAACCATCCTCTACCTATGTTCTGTGACAACAAGGCTGCTTTATATATCTCCAAAAATCCAGTCTTCCATGAGAGAACCAAACACATTGAGGTCGACTGTCATTTCATTCGTGAAGAGATTCTGAAGGAACAAATTTGCACTCCCTTCGTCACGTCTGAAAAAGAGCTGGCTGACATCTTCACCAAGCCAGTATCCGCCTCATTTCTTCATATATGTGACAAGCTGGGCATGATCGACATATATGCTCCAGCTTGAGGGGGAGTGTTGAAGTTGAGACCGGGCGGTCTGTCGGTCTGGCTTGGCGGGTTATTGACCGGGCGGCTTGGCGGTTTGCCTCCAGCGGGTTGGTTGCTGCGTTGAGGTCTGAGGTCCAAGCGGTCTAGCGGTCTGTTACTGGCGACTAGGAGACCGGGCGGTCTAACGGTCTCCCTTGGCGGCTTGTCTCTCTCTCTGGCAGTGGCCGAGCGGTTAGCCCTTCTGTCTAACCGCGCGGCTTGTTCCGGTCTGTTGTTCTAGCCGCCCAGATTCTTTTGTATAGTTTTAGTCCCACATCTCTTATTTGTTTTCTCTCTTCTCTCCTCCATTCTATATAAGGGAGGCCATACCTTTGTAATAGATACCTTTTTCTGATAATAAAATTTCAGTTATACCATTTCCGGCTTGTTTTAGTTCGCTTCTTACATTTTACGAATTCGGCTGTATCTTGACAGAGGGTAGGCCAGAAGTACCCTTGCCTGATGTTCCTTCCTTCCAAGGTCCGGCTCCCCGAGTGACTTCCACACTCGCCGGAATGGACCTCCTCCAAAATTTTATGCACCTCCCTTTCGGCCACGCAACGAGCCAGCATCCCCGAGAGGGTCTTGCGGTACAACTCCCCCTCGTGCAGGAGGTAGTATGCTGCCTTGTGTTTGAGCCCTCTACGATCCATCCCCTCCGGGTACTCTCCTGTGGACAGAAAGGTGACGAAGGGGTCCATCCATGAGGGATGCTGTTCCACCTCCATTAGTTCCCCCTCCTCGATGGAAGGTCAGAAGAGATCTGTGATGGTGCCCCCCACCCTGGGGTCGTGCTTTGCCAGCTGGTCTGCTCGCTCATTTTCCTCTCGAGGCACGTGCTTGATGGAGAAGGTCCGGAAGGTCCCTATAATTCTCTTTGCCTTTGTCAGATAGAACTGCAGGGTGGGCTCCCTTACCTCAAAATCCCCATTGATCTGGGAAGCCACCACCATGGAGTCAGTGAGGACCTCCACGTCGTGCAACCCTAACTCCCTTGCCAGGCGCAGACCTGCGATTACAGCTTCGTATTCGGCCTGATTATTGGTGATAGGGAAATGCACTACCACGGTTTGTTCGATTCTTGTCCCTTGGGGACTTTCCAAGATTACTCCAACCCCCAAAGAATGCCTCCCCGAGGCACCAACCACCATGACTTTCCAAGGGACCGGACGAGTGAGTTGCTCCTCCGCCACCTCGACCACATAGTCTGCTAAGAAATCAGTCATAGCTTGGGCCTTGATTGAGAGGTGGGGAACGAAGGAGATGTCAAACTCGCTCAGTTCCACCGACCATTTGGCCAACCTGCCTGAATGCTCCACCCCCTCGAAGATGCTGCGGAGGGGGTGGTCAGTCACCACTCGGATCGAATGTGCCTGAAAATAAGGTCGGAGCCTCCGGGCCGAGATGATCCGGGCGAAGGCCAGCTTTTCCAAGATGGGATACCGAAGCTCGGCCTTCCTCAATACCCGACTCACATAATAAATGGGGAGTTGCTTCTTCCCCTCTTCCAGAACTAAAACCGAGCTCAAGGCCTCTGCCCCGACCCCTAAGTACAAAAATAAGTCCTCCCCCCTTTGGGCCCTTGGAGCAAGGGAGCCTGAGTTAGCTGTTTCTTTAAGGCCTGGAACGCCTCCTCGCACTCCGAGGTCCATTCAAACTTCCGATCCCCTCTCAAGGTTTTGAAAAACGAGGAGCACCTCTCCCCAGCCCGGGAGAGGAACCTGCTCAACCCTGCCAACTTCCCTGTCAACCGTTGTACCTCCTTAGCATTTCGCTGTGACCTTAGTTCCACGATTTCCCTTACCTTATCCGGATTAGGCTCCACACCGCCTGCGGTGAGGAGATGCCCCAGGAACTTCCCCTTGCTTCCCCCGAAGGTGCATTTCAGGGGGTTCAATCTCATCTTGTATTTGCGGAGGGTGGCGAAAGTCTCTACCAAATCCCGGAGGTGGGAATCGACGTCTAAGCTTTTGATCATGAGGTCGTCCACGTACACCTCCAGATTTCTCCCCTTGTGCTCTCGGAAGACCCTGTCTATCATTTTTTGGTAGGTCACCCCCGCATTCTTTAGCCCGAAGGGCATCATTTTATAGCAATAGCATCCATCCCCTGTGATGAACGAGACATCTTTGACGTCGGGGGGTGCATTCTAATTTGGTGATAACCTGAAAAAGCATCCAGAAAAATCATTACAGGGAAACCGACGGCTGAGTCAACCAGCGCGTCGATCCGAGGCAAGGGATAACAATCTTTCGGGCATGATTTATTAAGAAGAGAAAAGTCAATGCACATCCTCCACCGACTGTCTTTTTTTTAACCATTACAACGTTGGAGACCCAGCTAGGGTATTGGATTTCAGATACAAAGCCAGCCTTGAGGAGCTTGGCGAATTCCTCCCTGATGGGCTCGGTGAGCTTGTCCGCGATGGACCTCTTCTTCTGTTGGATGGGGCGGACCTCCGGGTCCAGGTTGAGGCGGTGGTAGGCCACGTTGGAATCGATCTCTGGCATCTCCGCGGCATTCCAGGCGAAGACGTCCACATTCTTCTGGATGCACTCCAGCATCCTGCCTCGAGCCTCCGGGGTCAATCCTCCGCTGACGCGGACCTTCTCCACTCTGCCTCCGATGGTGAGAACCTCCATCTCCACCACCTCCTCTGCTGCCTCCAGAAGAGACTGCTCCCCCCATTCCTCAGTTCCTCCCCCTCCGGGGGCGGGGATCTCTTCTTCAGCTTCCTCCACGGCCATTGCCTCGACCGGCTCTCGGGCCTCTTCCGCGACCCCCGCCTGGGTGCGGCACTTCCCCACCTTCATTTCCTCCCTGCCAACTTCTTGCTCCACCTCCTCCAACCTCCGCCCCATCTCCTCGGCCCCATCCAGCCAAGAGATGGAGTTCACTGCCGAGACGTAGCACTCCCTTGCCTCCTTAGGGTCTCCTCGGATCCGGATCTGTACCCCCTCGACGTTGAACTTTAGGCACTGGTGGAAGCATGAGGGGACGCATCGGAAGGCGCTGATGAGGGGTCTTTCGAAGATGGCGCTGTAACTGCTGGGGGAATCTACGATGACGAACTTGCAGTTACGGGACTGCCCCCCCAGAGTGACGTGGAGTCCTACTCCTCCCTCGACTTCTTTCCTTTCTCCCGAGAAGCCGAACAGGGGTCCGTCCGAGGCCAACACCCTTCTGGACTCTACTTTCATCGCGTAGAACGCCCTCTTGAAGATGACATTAACTGAGCTCCCATTGTCGACGAGGATCCGGGAGATGGTAAAATCCTCGATGGCTGTCTGGATGACCAGCGCATCGCAAAAGGGGTCCTCGTGACCTGGCATATCCTCCCTAGAGAAGATGATTTTCTCATCCGGAGGCGGGGACTGAGACGTGGAGCCGACGCTCCTACAGTACATGGTGTGGAGGCTTGACTTACGGGAAGTGTAACGACCCCATCCGTTAAATGACATATAGTAGAAGGTCTGGCCGGGGCCCCACACTATATGCCACAAACAGACGGTGAGGTCACAGGATAATACCAAACCATACACGCATCCTAACTCAGAGCATGCTAGCGGAAGCTTTAAGTTGTAAATTGAACTCTAACCAGGAATGTCCAATATATAAACCACAGTTATATATACAGCCACGGAATGTACAACAAAAGTGAAGGTTTGGCCATAAGGCCTTACAGTTCCTCTTTCCATACAACATGGATTACAAACATCGGCGCGCAGGACGGCCATACATGAGGAAAAGCAAAACAAATAAAACCCTTTCAAACAGGGCTAGCCGCAGCAGCAGCAACAACAGCAGTAGGGCTCCAGCCCTTCATTTACCACTTGGCTCTCCAGCACTTGCATAGGGACAATCCACCCAAACGGTGGCAAACATGGCAACGGTCAGCATTCAGCTGACCCAATTATAACAATCCTACCCCTTTCTCGGGGCAGTAGCATTCTTTCCCAGCACAGCATGGTATCAACAATAGCAACTATGTGCGCGCAAGCACATTCAAGCCATCACAACCGTCGGCCACACGGCCTGACAGTCCGTGCACTCAGGGCACATTCTTGGTGCACCGGAAAACCAGGGTCAACACCACCGTTTACACGGTATTGAGCATTCTAGTCTTTTTGGCGCGCGGGCCTAAGACTCTCATTAGGCGCTCCAACAAAACCCATAACCAGGCTTCCAAGTCGGACGGACCTAACGCAGGTACGGATCAGCCACCCCCCGTTGCTCAAGTCGCCGTGCCACCTCGAATACGGAAGTATCCATGGCAATTTATAGGCGCGGGTCGGTTTCACCTTTCCTGTTCGGCAATCTGCCTTTTCATCGAGTTGCAGCCCAATGGCTCAACCGCACACAAAGTGGCAACGCACGGCCACAAGAGTTGCATCCAACCCTCTTCATTTCCTGGACTTCATCCAGTACTTCCTGTTGCACCAAGCAACAGGTAGGCACAAGGCAACACAAGCCATAATCACGGAGTCTCCTCCGATATACAAACAAGCATCACCAATTCAGACCAGCATGTCCAGATGGGCTTCACACAGCATGCCAAGATCCATACTCCAATTCCAGACTCTAACAAGGGGGACTTCACATATCTACCCCAAGGGACACCACAACCCACCGCACACTCGCGGGGAAGGGTTTTCCCTATGCAATGCAGAAAAGAAGGACTTCACATGTCCAAGAAGGGAGATCGTTACCCTTGTCGATCTCTTGGGAGCCATCGAAATCTAGCCGATGAGAAAGCACCGTAGCAGCTTTGCCTTCACAACGCTGGCCTCGGATCACGAATCGGACCACGGGAGCTCCGCCGGTGGCTTGATCTCCTCCTCCTTCTTCTTCCTCCTCTCTCTTTCTCTCTTCCTTAGCTAAGTGAAGAATGACTCAAGCCTCTGCTGACTTAATCCAGCCAGGAATCATCTGAGCCTTTGGATCCAAAGAGAGAAAATGAACGGCCACGATTTTCCCAAAATCACACTTTTTTGGCTGACACGGCCTGTGACACGCCCGTGTCACAGGCCGTGTACCCTTAAGCGGCACACGCGGTATTCGTACCGACTGATATTTACCAGAACACGGGCATCGACACGCCTGTGTCGAATCTGACACGCCCGTGTCAGTCATGAGACACGCCCGTGTCACCCCTGCCTCATCGAGCTCCAAACTCAACCAGCAGTACACGGGTAGGCACACGGCATCGGACACGCCCGTGTCAAATCTGACACGGCCGTGTTCAAGGCTTGGTTCCGGGCCGTGTAACCTTCTGACTCAATCCGCCTATTATTTGAGTGACACGCCCTGGGACACGCCCGTGTCCCAGGCCGTGTACCCCCGACACGCCCTGGGACACGCCCGTGTCCCAGGCCGTGTAAAACAACCTGCACCTCAAATTCATTTTTGAGATTTTTGGGGTGTTACAATCCTCCCCTCCTTAATAAAATTTCGTCCCGAAATTTGCACGGTAAGGAAACAAGGAAAAACAATGCTATAACTTGATAACTCTGTTATAACACAAGGTACACGGTCTACAGTTTATACAAACAGCTCGGGAAATTTAGCTCGTATGGTCTACTCTCGCTCCCATGTTAGCTCTTCACGGCCACAATTGTCCCATCGGACCTTGACCATCCCGACCACTTTGTTCCGCAACTGTTTCTCGGCTCGATCCTCGATCCGAATGGGTCGAACCCTCGTCGTTAGCCCATACTCGACCGGTACCCGATCATTCTCTACTACTTGAGCTGGATCCTTAACAGCCTTACGAAGTACTGAGATGTGAAATACATCATGTAATCCACCCAAGTCTGCTGAAAGTGCTAGTCGATAAGCAGCTTCCCCAACTCGCTCCACCACCTCAAATGGACCAAGATACCTCGGACTTAGCTTTTTCAAATGCCGAATCCTGGACACGCATTTGAAGGGTTTGATCTTCAGATATACCCAATCACCCACCGCGAACTCCACGTTCTGATGTTTGGCATTGTAGTACTTTGCTTGACGATCTTGGGCTATCAATGCCTCTCCCGAATCGAGCGTATGAGCGAGGTAGCTTCTTCGACTTCCTTTTTCCCACTCAGCTTAGATTCACCTGCTTCTGCCCAAGCTAACGGTGTACGGCATTTACGACCATACAAAACCTCAAATGGTGCCATACCGATGCTCGCTTAGTAGCTATTATTATAGGCAAATTCGACAAGAAATATATAATCTTCCCATCTCTTACCAAAGTCTAGGGCGCACATGCGGAGCATGTCCTCCATCGTCCTGTTGGTTCGTTCAGTCTGGCCATCCGTTTGGGGATGAAAGGTCGTACTAAACACTAATTTTGTACCCAGCATTTGATGAACTAGCCGCCAATCATTCGATGTGAATCGCCCATCACGGTCACTGACGATGCTCCGAGGAACACCGTGTAGTCGAATAATCTGCTCCACATAGAGCTTGGCCAAGGTTTCCACTGAATCGTCTCTTCTGTTTGGAAGGAAGTGCGCCACTTTTGTCAACCGGTCTACAATCACTCAGATTGAATCATGACCGCGTTGCGATCTCGGCAACCCGTGCACGAAATCCACCGAAATGTCATCGAACTTCCACTCCGGAATGGGTAACGACTTCAGGAACCCGCCAGGCTTCTGGCATTCCGCTTTCACCAACGCACAGGCATTGCATTCAGCCATATAACGTGCGACATCTTTCTTGAGTCCGGGCCACCAGAACAGCTTTTTCAGATCTCTGTACATCTTTGTGCTCCCTGGGTGAATTGAGTATTTTGCAAAGTGAGCTTCGTACATCAACTCTTCCCTCAAATTACCCACACTCGGGACGCACACTCGACCATTTCTTCGTAACAAACCGTTATCCCAAGTGAATTGGTCATCCGACCCATCTTTAGCGTAGCGCTGGAGACTTTCATCAAGCTCCGTTGCTCGCCGAACTCTGTCCGTAAGGTCATATTGAACCTCCGTCCATTTCAAGCATGCATCGGTCGATGAACCCTTGTCAACACAAGATATCTCCAATGCTTCCAATTCCTGGATTAAATGCTGATCATGCCTCTGCAACCAGCTTGCCCGTACCGGAGTCTTCCGACTCAAAGCATCAGCGACCACATTTCCCTTCCCGGGAGTATAGTGAATCTCGAAGGTGTAGTCCCCAAGGAACTCCATCCATCTTCGTTGTCGCATATTCAGATCCTTCTGATTCAACAAGTACTTTAGGCTTTTGTGATCTGTATAGATGTCCACTTTAATGCCATAAAGATAGTGCCGCCACAATTTGAGCGTAAAGATTACCGCCGCCAACTCTAAATCATGGACGGGGTAATTCCGCTCATGCACTTTCAACTGGCGTGAGCCATAAGCAATCACTTTACCAAACTGCAGAAGAACGCAGCCTAAGCCGCTCCCGGAAGCATCACTATAGATCTCATAGCCATCTGTACCACATGGCGACGTCAACACAGGCGCCGTGGTCAAACGACTCTTCAAGTCTTCAAAACTCGCGCGCACTCCGGCGTCCAAATGAACTTTTGATCTTTTCTCGTCAGCGTGGTCAGAGGTAAAGCAATCCGTGAGAAGTTTTCCACAAACCGTCTATAGTAGCCCGCAAGCCCAAGGAAGCTCCTGACCTCGGCCACTGAAGACATCACTGGCCAATCTCGAATGACACTTATCTTCAACGGATCCACCGCGATACCTTCTCCACTTACCACATGACCTAAAAAGGCTACTGAAGAGAGCCAGAACTCACACTTTGAGAACTTGGCAAAAAGCTTATTCCTCCGCAGGGTATGCAAGACCAACCGCAAATGGTTTGCATGATCCTCTTCCGACTGAGAGTATACTGAGATGTCATCGATAAACACAATCACGAACAAATCCAAGTACTCTCGGAACGTTCGATGCATTAGATCCATAAATACCGAAGGCGCATTACATAAGCCAAACGGCATTACTGTGAACTCATAATGACCGTAGCGTGTTCTAAACGCCGTCTTGGGAATGTCACCTTCCCGAATCCTCAACTGATAATATCCCGATTTCAAATCCAACTTGGAATAGACCGTTGATCCTGCCAGCTGATCAAATAGGTCATCAATCCGCGGAATCGAATATTTGTTTTTCTCCGTCAGTTTATTCAATTCGCGGTAGTCAATACATAACCGTAAACTACCGTCTTTCTTTTTCACAAAGAGAACAGGCGCGCTCCAAGGTGACATACTTGGGCGTATGTATCCCTGCTCCAACAACTCTTGCAATTGGACTTTCAATTCAGCCATCTCTTTTGGCGCGACGCGATATGGAGAGCGGGCCACAGGTTTCGCACCTGGCACCAACTCAATAGAGAAGTCAATCTCCCGCTGGGGTGGTAACCCAGGAAGATCATTAGAAAACACATCGGCAAACTCTGACACAACCAGAACTTCACCGACACTGGCCTTTGGCTCAACAGCCTGAATTAGCGTGCAGAATAACTCCGCGCCCTTCCGAACAACATTGACGACTTGGAGCGCAGACAACAACGTCCCGCCAACTCCTCGCATACCAGCGAACTTCGTCACAAGTCCGGTATTCTGTGATGGCGACGGTAATGGCGACGGTGATGGCGACGGTGATGGCGACGGCCACCAGGACGGCCAAATGGAGCATGACTATGTTGAAGATGTACCGGCAAAGGGCGTGCGACGTCGTAGCGGTCATGGCTACAGGCTTCGCCCTCGCAACAAGAATCATCTCTGATATTTTTTTTTGTTTTGGTGTGCTAATAGCCGTTTCATGATGGCTCTTTAAAAACATTATATTATTTAATTTCTGCATTTTTATTTATGTGGTGTGCCTTTAGCCACATGATATTTTGCTTTGAGATGTAAGCCTATATAAGGGCCTTGAACTCTTCATTTTGGGTAGAATATTATTGAAATCAAATTTTGAATTTGCCTAACTTAATTTCCCCCTCTTTCTCCCTAATTTCCCCCTCTTTCTTCTCAAAACCGCCGCCCCCCTCTCTTTCTTTTCTTCCTCCAAGCCGCCGGCCCCAAGGCCCTCCTCTTCCCTAAGTGCTCGGCCTCCACCTTTCCCCCTCTTGCTCTCGGCCGCCCCTTCCTCTTAGTGCTCGGTTGCCCTCATCCTTTCTTGCTCTCGGCCAACCGAGAACCACTCTTGAAAGGTGTTTCCGGCCCATGCATGAGAGAGTTGCTTGCTTGCAAGGAAGAAGATAGGTGATTTCCTCCACGACGTGAAGTGAAGGAGATTAGCACGTTCATCATCCGTAGCGCGTTTCCCGTGGACGTTCAAAGGAGGAGCGATCAAACTTGGTAGATCCACGCATCACGGATCTACAAATCCGAGAGGGGTAACGAAAATTTCTACCAAGAGTTTTCTTTCTCTAGATAGTTCTTGTGGTGGACGGATTTTGCGTTATTTTTCCGATTTGTTTTCTTCGCGGTTAATCAAATAATAGATCGGTATTTTTCGTTTGGATTTCCGAAAGATTCGTAAGAGGATTGACGATCCTCGCTTTTATTTTGTTGGGATAGATCCTACCAACTTTCGAATCATTTTGTTCTTGGTGGATCTATTTTGGTACAACCCCAAAGCTCGCTCGGGATCAATATTATCCCATTTAGCCGGAAAGAATTTGGCCTATAGCCAACATTCGATCTATTTGCGGAACGGCGATCCGTATTGTTAGCGCGAACGATAAATAAAATAATTGTTGTGCCTGCGTTTACGTTAGCGTGCGGGTTAGAGGGCGTAGATCGTGTCATAAGCGTCGTCGTGGCCTCCGTGACGATTCTCAAGGACATCCCCTACATCAATTTGGTATCAGAGGGAGGTTGTGTTGATTTCCCAATTGACACCATCCTTTCATTTTACCTAGGGATATCCTCGTTCACTAGGGTGCACACTTCCGTTACGAATCACGTCAAATCGGAATTTTACATAGTTGGGCTACAATTAGTAAAAACACACAAAAAAAAATTTTGCAAAAAAATTACTCAATAGTCTGAAAAAGTTTTTCCTGTTGCTCAATAGTTTTGCGTCAAAAAAATTCAAACGCGTAATTTAAATCAGGTCAAAATTGTTGTTTGTACCGTTCGTTCATGCGCACTAGGCTGGGCACGGAATATCTTCCCTCCACCTCACACATGGCCAACAACCAAGGTGATGAGCATGCTCCGGCCACGATCGCCGAGCTACGTGAAGAGTTTAACGCTAGGTTTGACGCACTGACACAGTTAATTGAAGGGCTCGCTGTAAACCAAGCGGCGCCCCGAAACAACGGCGTTGGCAGAAACCGACCGGGTCCCCAACCTCCGGCAGCCAACCAGCGAGAGGAAAGACAAAATCACCCACGTGATCTGGACGATGAGTACCCACCTCGAGGTCATTATGAGTTCGACGTAACTAGGGCCGTAAAAATAGATTCACCATCATATGATGGTATGGGAGAGCCCCAGCTATTCCTAGACTGGATTATGGGAATCGAGTGCTATTTTGAATGACACGACCTGACAGACGTTGAGAAAGTGAAGGTTGCGCGGATGAAACTTCTAGGAAGGGCTAAGACGTACCGGTTGAACGAAGAGAGACGATTAGGCACGGTTAATGGAGCACCCCCAATTGGGTGGGCTGCCATGAAAGCACTTCTCCACGACCAATATGTTCCCACGTATCACCGGACACAAATGTTCGACGACTTAGCCTCTCTTCGTCAAGGTAGCTCTTCGGTAGCAGAATACATGAGACAACTTAAGGATATGTTGGTGCGTTGCGATGTTCGTGAGATGCCCGAAGTCACACTCTCCCGATTTCGTAAGGGACTCAATTCGGACATTCAAGGAAAGCTCTTGCGTTATGGTCACACGGACCTTAACACCACTTTCAATGCCGCTTTGGATATTGAAAAACACAACGCCTACAAAGTCAAAGGGCGAAACTTTCAGAAAGGAAAGTCCCTCTTAGGACCGCATCCATCTTCCTCCGCGCGAGACAAGGGAAAGTATCGATCCACGGATTCGGAGTCCATTATCATTACTGCTAGGAATAATAGAAATCCCACCGGCGAGCGAGTGCCGATAGGACGGATTAGCAAGACTAACGCCACGTGTTATTCTTGCGGAATCCAAGGGCACTATTCTAGTGAGTGTCCCACAAAGAGCAAACCGTTAGCCATATTAGACTCCACGACTGAGCCTGCCGACATCGACTATGGAGCAGAATCTGATCGCGAACCGAGTGACATGGAGGACGATTCTTACATGATGGTGATGAGATGTATTTTGGCCACACCGCGAGTATTGGACGAGTATAACCGGACAAATATATTTACCTTAAATTTTAAGTGCGGTGAAAAGTGGTGCAAACTCATTATTGATAGCGGTAGTTGCATGAACGTCGTTTCGGAAAATGTCATCGCACGCATGCATTTAATCACCGAGCCGCACCCACATCCTTATAAAATCGCGTGGGTAAACAAGACGTCAATAGCGGTTTCTAAGCGATGCTTGGTGCCACTAACCTTAAAAAACTACGTTGATAAAGTGTGGTGCGACGTAATTCCCATGGACGTGTGTCATGTCTTATTAGGACGACTTTGGCTTTATGATTATGACGTGACTCATTTTGGACGAGCCAACACTTATGAGTTCAAATTCAATGGTAAGACCATTGTTTTGAAACCATCACCGCCCAAGGATCCGTCACCTGCGTCCAAAGATACCATTGTGTCGGTAGAAAAGAAAACGATAAGTCTAATAGGTAGGAAAGAATTAGAGCGTGAGACTTTCATGGATGGCGTTATCTACGCGCTAGTTTGTCTACAAGCTAAGGAGGATGCACCCTCATTAGCGAGCCTCCCGTTATCCCTTCGCACTCTCTTAGAAGAGTATAAGGATGTATACCCGGTGGACTTACCACCTCAGTTGCCACCTATGCGTGATATCCAGCATGAGATAGATTTTGTCCCGGGTTCTTCGTTGCCGAATCAGCCCCATTATCGCCTCAACCCCTCCTCACATGAGGAGTTACAAAAATTAATTTCAGATTTGTTAGCGAAAGGGTTTATACGTCACAGTAAAAGTCCTTGTGTCGTCCCTGCCTTACTAGTCCCGAAGAAAGATAAAACATGGCGATTGTGTGTCGATTATCGGGCTATAAATAAAATAACTGTCAAGTATCGGTTCCCCATTCCCCGCTTGGATGATTTGCTAGATATGTTATCAGGAGCCGCCGTGTTCTCTAAGTTGGATCTTAAGAGCGGTTATCATCAAATACGAATACGGGAGGGGGACGAGTGGAAGACGGCATTCAAGTCTAAGGATGGACTATATGAATGGCTAGTGCTTGGAGAGGGACTTACCAATGGACCGAGTACGTTTTCGCGATTGATGACCCAAGTCTTTAAACCCTACATGGGAAAATTTGTAGTGGTCTATTTCGACGACATTTTGGTGTTTAGTATCTCTCCGGGGGATCATGAAACTCACCTAAGAACAATCCTTACCACATTGCGCAAAGAGAATTTATTTATTAATCTAAAAAAATGCGCATTCGGTGTGTCTTCTGTAGAGTTCTTAGGATACATCGTGAGCTCAGATGGCATTCATGTGGACCCAAAGAAGGTTCAAGCAATTAAAGAGTGGCCGGAACCCAAGAATATAAGGGAAGTTCGAAGTTTCCACGGGTTGGCCACGTTTTACCGAAGATTTATTCGGAATTTTAGTAGTATTATGGCACCTATCACTGAATGTATGAAGAAAGGAGAATTTAGTTGGACTATGTTGCTGTATAGACATTGGGCGGCCAGGCGGCTAGAACTGGCGGTCTGGTAGCCGGGCGGTCAGCCCGGCTAATCTGGCGGTTTGGTAGCCGGGCAGTCTGGCGGTCTGGCGGTTTGGTAGCCAGGCGGTCTGCCGGCTAGTCTCTGGGATCTTGATGGTCGGCTGAGTGTTCTCTGGTAGTGACCGGGCGGTTAGTTCCTACTAACCGCACGGTTTGGCGGTCTGCTTGGCGGTTTGGCGGTTAACTTTGTAGATGTTGTCTTTTGTATTTTTAGTCCCACATTGGGTATTTGTATTCTCTCCCATCTCCTCCATTCTATATAAGGGAGGCCATACCTTTGTAATAGATACCTTTTTCTGATAATAAAATTTCAGTTATACCCGTTCCGGCTTGTTTCTAGTTCGTTTCTTACATGGTATCAGAGGACCCGATCTAGTCCTCCTGATTGTGTTCTCTTCTGTCTGTGCGACCTCTGCCCCCTACCCGCGGTTTGTCTTTCAGCTCGCGCGAGCTCTCCTCTCCAGTGAATTCTTCTATCCTCCTCTTCTGTTCGCGCGGTCTGTCTGCTAGCCGCCCGACTTCTCTCCCTCTGTTTGGTTCTGCGGCTTGGTCGTGGCTTCTCTGGCCGCTGGTGTCTGACATCGTGACCGC
The DNA here is from genome assembly GCA_039513925.1 of Platanthera zijinensis. Taxonomy (NCBI): domain Eukaryota; kingdom Viridiplantae; phylum Streptophyta; class Magnoliopsida; order Asparagales; family Orchidaceae; genus Platanthera; species Platanthera zijinensis. Next base: position 119,983,033 of record CM077098.1, read on the forward strand.
TGCAGATCTTTTTCTTCCTATCCGCGCGATTTCTCTCTGTTCGCGCGAGTTCTGCCTTGTTTAGGAGGCCTCTCTGCCCGCCGCGGTTTGCTTTTTGTTCGCGCGGTCTTCTCGCTCTCTCTATCCGCGCGACTTCTTTTTCTTCCCGCCCGGTTTCCCTTCTTAAACCGCGCGACCTCTCTTCAGGATGACCAATTCTGATGGCTCCACCTCGTCTACTGTCGTTGTCCCACCGCCGCCTCCTCCTCCTCCTGCTTCAGGGAATCTTGGCACCGTCTCTAAGCTTTTGGGGCCCAATTATCCCGACTGGAGTGTCTCATTCACTTTTCTTCTCCGCTCTCAACGCAAGCGTCATCATCTTACCGATGACCCTCCGCCTGCGGACTCTGCCCAGTTTTCTGACTGGGATGCGAATGATGCGCTGGTTCGTACTTGGCTGGCGAACAGCCTGTCTGATGAATGTCTTCCTGTCATCCGTCACGATGAGACAGTAAAACAAGCTTGGAATCACTTGGCCGCTCTCTACTCAAAAGGGGGACAAACGTCTCGCATCTATACTCTCTATGCGGATCTCTTTGCTCGCCAGTCCATGTCCCCTCCTGCAGCTTACCAACAAGTCCAAGCGCTTGGCGCTGAGATTCTACAAAATCGTCCTCTCTCGGCAGATGTGGCCACTCAGCTGAAGCACTTCCAGGAACTCCTAGTGGTCTGTTACCTTCTGCGGCTTCCGGACTCATACGATATGATCCGGCAGCAAATTCTTGGAGAGGCTGAGTCTCCTACCCTCGATGCTACTGCTGCCCGCATTGCTGCTGTTACCTCTCTACTCCAACGCCCCTTGCTTGCCGCTCCTCCGGCTCCGGATTCCTATGCCCACCAGGCTCATCGTGGTGGATTTAGTGGTCGTGGTAACCACTCTGGCGGGCGTGGCCCCTCTCGCTACCTCTGTACTCATTGTGGCCGCCCAGGACACTTGGTTGACCGCTGCTGGACAAAGCATCCGCATCTTCGTCCCGCTGGTGATACTCCTCCTTCTTCCAAGCCATCTGCCTCCGTGGCCACGACTTCAGGTAGTGCCCACGTAGTTACCCAAGGTAAATGGCTAATCGACTCTGGCGCCACTAATCATATGACGGGCAATCCTCAGTGCTTTTCTCTCCTAGAAACACATGATCGGTTGCCCCCTGTTCTCGTTGCGGATGGTTCTCCCTCTCCGGTGCATGGAACAGGCATGGTTCAAGTTACTCCGTCCCTTCGCCTGGAGGATACTCTTTATGTGCCCAAGTTTCCGTGCAATTTATTGTCGGTTACTTCTCTTTGCAAGCAACTTCAGTGTTCGGTAACATTTACTCCTTCTTCTTGTTCGTTTCAGGACCCGGACTCCAAGCGGACGTTTGCTACTGGGACTGAGAGGGGTGGTCTCTACTTCCTTGATGATGTATCTGCTCTTACCGTCTTCTCTCCCGCTTCTACAGATCTTCTTCAGTGGCACCTTCGCCTGGGGCATCCTCCCTCGCGTCTCATCCACCAGCTGTTTCCTCACCTCCCTCAGCAGGACTCTCCTCTCAACTGTGATGCTTGTCAACTGGGCAAGCATCACCGTTCCCCCTTTCCTCCTAAGCAAGGTCGTGGCTCTTCCAAGCCCTTCGACCTTATTCACTCGGATGTTTGGGGACCTTCCCCTACCCTCACCATCGGGCGTGGAAGTTCCTATTTTGTAACCTTTATTGATGATTATTCTCGCTGTACGTGGGTGTATCTATTAAAGGATCGCTCCGAACTTTTTTCTGTATGGACTTCATTTTATTATATGATTAAAAATCAATTTGATGCCTCTGTCAAACTTTTTCGCTCTGATAATGCAAAAGAATATCTGAGTAGTGATTTTGCTTCTTTCTGTACGCAACATGGCATCATTCATCAGACTAGCTGCGTCTATACCTCCCAGCAAAATGGGGTGGCGGAACGTAAAAACCGTCACCTCCTCGATGTAGCTCGCACTCTCATGACGCAGATGCAGGTTCCTCGTAGCTATTGGGGCTACGCGGTCCTCATCTCCTGCTACCTCATCAATCGCATTCCCTCTACCGTCCTCAAAGGCAAAACCCCTTTTTCCATCCTCTATCCCTCCAAGGACCCCTTTCCCTTACCTCTCCGCATTTTTGGGTGCACTGCCTTTGTTCATAGCCCTGCCGCAACTCGCGACAAGTTGTCCCCTCGTGCTACGAAGTGTATCTTTTTGGGTTACTCCACAACTCAAAAAGGTTACTGCTGCTTTGACCCTGTTCATCGCAGGCAGTTCGTCTCGGCGGATGTGACATTCTTTGAGAATGCCGCCTACTTCTCTTCTGATCTCCCACAGGTCGATGGATCGAACCTCCCTCTTCTTCCTACCGACTCGACCTCTCCTCCCATTCTCTCCACCACATCCACTCCTCTTGAGCTTCCTCCATCCCCACCTCCACCAGCCGCTCCTTCTCTTGATCATGATCCTTCTCCCTCGTCCCCTCGGCCGTCTCTCTCTCCTCCCGGGCCAGCGATCTCCGCCACGGATGCACCGGTGACTGAGGAACTCGAGGATCTGGAGCTGCCCATTGCCCTTCGCAAAGGGGTTCGGACGTGCACCCAGCACTCGCTGGCAGCTGTTATTTCTTATGATCGGCTAACACCTTCTCGCAGGGACTTCGCCCTAGCCATCTCCGCGACTACCACCCCTCGCACCTACCAGGAAGCCCTTGATATTCCTCACTGGAAGGCTGCCATGGATGACGAGATTGCTACTCTCTCTGACCGGGGCACTTGGACCCTTGTGCCTCCTCCTTTTGGCACGGATGTGGTTGGTTGTCGCTGGGTGTTTGTCGTCAAGTTCCGTCCTGATGGCAGTGTGGACCGGTACAAAGCCCGTCTTGTTGCAAAAGGGTTTACTCAGACCTATGGTGTTGATTACTTTGACACGTTCTCGCCAGTTGCTCGCCTCAGCACCATTCGGGTCCTTTTATCGGTGGCGGTCAACAAGGATTGGCCTATTTCGCAGTTGGACGTCAAGAATGCCTTCCTCTATGGTGACCTTCACGAGGATGTCTACATGGAGCAACCTCCTGGGTATGTTGCTCAGGGGGAGACTCAAGTATGCCGGTTGAAGAAGGCCATCTATGGCCTAAAGCAAAGTCCCAGGGCATGGTTCGATAAGTTCAGTAGCATCGTTGGGGCTATTGGTTTCACCAGGAGTTCGGCTGATCACTCCTTGTTCATTCGTAAGACATCTTCGGGTCTGGTTGTGCTAGCTGTTTATGTGGACGATATTCTTCTTACTGGCGACGATCAAGCTGGTGTAGCCTTGACGAAGGTCCATCTCCGCCAACACCTAGTCACGAAGGATATGGGTTCTCCAAAATACTTCTTGGGAATTGAAATCTCTCGGAAACCGTGTTCCTTGGTTCTCTCCCAATGGAAGTATGCTCTTGATTTGTTGAAAGAGGCAGGATTGACGGGTGCTAAACCTGCCCGGTGTCCCATGGCTCCTGGAGAAGACAAGACGTGGACAGACGAATCACCTCCTCTATTGGATACTACGAGGTATCGGCGTCTGGTTGGCAAACTCATCTACCTTACGGTGACCAGACCAGACATCTCCTATGCAGTGGGAAAGGTCAGCCAGTTTATGCAGTCGCCTAGGGAATGTCATCTTCAATCTGCTCTAAGGATATTGGAGTATGTGAAATCCGCACCTGGGAAAGGTCTTCTCTTTCAGAAAAACGGTCACCTAAGAGTCGAAGCGTACTCCGACGCTAGCTATGCGGACGACAAAGGGGATCGCAAGTCGACTTCCGGATTTTGCACGTTTGTTGGAGGAAACTTGGTTAGCTGGAAGAGCAAGAAGCAGTCAGTCGTCTCCAGGTCTAGTGCGGAAGCAGAATATCGTAGCATGGCATCAACCACGTGTGAGTTAAAATGGTTGCGGGCTCTCATGCTGGATCTAGGAGAGGTCTATAACTATCCTCTTCCCATGTTCTGTGACAACAAGGCCGCGATCTACATTTCCAAAAATCCGGTATTCCATGAGCGAACAAAGCACATAGAGGTTGATTGTCACTTCATTCGGGAAGAAGTGTTGAAGAACCAGATTTGCACTCCGTTTGTTACCTCGGAGAAAGAGCTGGCAGATATATTCACAAAACCTGTGTCCGCCTCCTTCTTCCACATTTGCAGCAAGCTAGGCATGATTGACATCTATGCTCCAGCTTGAGGGGGAGTGTTGCTGTATAGACATTGGGCGGCCAGGCGGCTAGAACTGGCGGTCTGGTAGCCGGGCGGTCAGCCCGGCTAATCTGGCGGTTTGGTAGCCGGGCAGTCTGGCGGTCTGGCGGTTTGGTAGCCAGGCGGTCTACCGGCTAGTCTCTGGGATCTTGATGGTCGGCTGAGTGTTCTCTGGTAGTGACCGGGCGGTTAGTTCCTACTAAGCGCACGGTTTGGCGGTCTGCTTGGCGGTTTGGCGGTTAACTTTGTAGATGTTGTCTTTTGTATTTTTAGTCCCACATTGGGTATTTGTATTCTCTCCCATCTCCTCCATTCTATATAAGGGAGGTCATACCTTTGTAATAGATACCTTTTTCTGATAATAAAATTTCAGTTATACCCGTTCCGGCTTGTTTCTAGTTCGTTTCTTATAGACTAAAGCGGCCACTAGCGCTTTCCAAACAATTAAGGAACGGATGTCTGAAGCCCCCTTACTACGATTACCGGATTTTAATAAAGTGTTTGAACTATCATGCGACGCATCGGGGATAGGAATCGGAGGAGTATTAAGTCAAGAGGGACATCCGCTAGGATATTTTAGTGAGAAACTATCCGGCCCAAAATTAAACTATTCGAATTATGATCGTGAATTCTATGCCGTGATTCGTTGTCTCCAACATTGGCGACATTACCTTATATCAAAAGAATTCGTGATATTATCGGACCATGAGGCCCTCAAATTTGTTAATTCTCAAAATAAGATTAGCCCACGACACGCTAAATGGATTTCCTACCTACAAGAGTACGCCTTCATTATCAAGCATCTGAAGGGTACATTAAATCGTGTGGCGGACGCGTTGAGTAGGGTCACCTTATTACTAACTACCATGGAAGTATCAGTTATAGGATTTGAGAGGATTAAAGATGAATATGTCCAATGCCCAGACTTTAAGGAAATTTATCTCGCCACTCAGGACAGCTCTCCTACCACCATTTCGGCGTACTATATCCGTGACGGATACTTATTTAAACATTTGCAACTATGTATTCCCCGCTCGTCATTACGACATTTTATCATATGGGAGTTGCATAGCGGAGGGCTAGACGGACATTTTGGTAGAGACAAAACGATAACACTCGTAGAGGATAAATTCTTTTGGCCGGGCCTCAGACCCATGGTTAACAAAGTCGTAGGAAGTTGTCGTGTTTGTCAACTAGCCAAAGGGAACAAGACCAACACGGGTCTTTACACTCCACTCCCGATTCCATCGGTACCATGGGAAGATGTCAGCATGGATTTTATTTTGGGGTTACCCATGACATTTAGGCGTCACGATTCTATTCTTGTTGTCGTAGACCATTTCTCTAAAATGGCATATTTCATCGCTAGTAATAATACCTACGATGCGTCAAATGTCGCAAAATTATATTTCAAGGAGGTCGTGGCACATCGGGGTGTTCCCAAAACGATCGTGAGTGATAGGGATGTCAAATTTACAAGTTATTTTTGGAAGACACTCTGAAAACTCATGGGCACTAAACTAATGTTTTCGTCGGCCTATCATCCCCAAACGGATGGGCAAACGGAAGTTGTCAACCGTAGCTTGGGCGGGTTACTTCGTTGTTTAGTGGGCGAACATAAAAGTACGTGGGATCTTATTCTTCCGCATGCTCAACTAGCGTACAATAATTCTAAGAACAGGTCCACTGGGTTGTCGCCGAATGAGATAGTGCATGGTTATAAGGCGCCAGTGCCTCTTGACTTGGTTCCGTTACCGCCTTCTTTTAAGTCAAGTCAATTTGCACAGGATTTCGCTTCACACGTTCACACTCTCCATGAGCACATTTGCAAGACGTTAGCTAAGCAATATTCTATCTATCAATCGAATGCTAACGTACATAGGCGAGCAGTCTCCTTGAACATTGGCGATTTGGTTATGGTTCGTCTTATCCCTGAACGGATGCCTTCAGGCACCATAAAAAAATTAGCGAACAAGAAAGCCGGTCCTTTTCGAATTTTGAAGAAATTAGGCGAAAATGCTTATTTATTAGAATTACCCGTTAATTGGGGAATCTCCCCTGTGTTTAACATTTCGGATTTAACGCTTTTTGTTGCTCCACCACCTGAATTGTCTGTCTCTCCGTTTAATAATTCCACTGTACAATCTAATGGGGTGGGGGGTGAGCTCAATTCTGGATCGTTCTCTCCTTCGAATTCTACGGGAGGTATGCCGTCTATTTATGATGACACTTGTTTTTCTGCTTCACCTAACGCTTTTCCGAGGTTTCCCCGGACATATTTCTTGCCTGACAGGATTTTGCAGGATGATATGTTTCCCACCCCCGACGGCGACATTCACAGGTTTTTGGTTCGTTGGCGTGGTCGTCCGGCTTCGGACGACTCTTGGCTCTCTGCTGCACAGATGGATCTTCTTGACGCGGACCTCGTACGCCGTTATATGTCTGCCCGCTCATCGGAGATGAGTCGTTTTGAGCGGCGGAGGATTGATGGCGACGGTGATGGCGACGGTGATGGCGACGGCCACCAGGACGGCCAAATGGAGCATGACTATGTTGAAGATGTACCGGCAAAGGACGTGCGACGTCGTAGCGGTCATGGCTACAGGCTTCGCCCTCGCAACAAGAATCATCTCTGATATTTTTTTTGTTTTGGTGTGCTAATAGCCGTTTCATGATGGCTCTTTAAAAACATTATATTATTTAATTTCTGCATTTTTATTTATGTGGTGTGCTTTTAGCCACATGATATTTTGCTTTGAGATGTAAGCCTATATAAGGGCCTTGAACTCTTCATTTTGGGTAGAATATTATTGAAATCAAATTTTGAATTTGCCTAACTTAATTTCCCCCTCTTTCTCCCTAATTTCCCCCTCTTTCTTCTCAAAACCGCCGCCCCCCTCTCTTTCTTTTCTTCCTCCAAGCCGCCGGCCCCAAGGCCCTCCTCTTCCCTAAGTGCTCGGCCTCCACCTTTCCCCCTCTTGCTCTCGGCCGCCCCTTCCTCTTAGTGCTCGGTTGCCCTCATCCTTTCTTGCTCTCGGCCAACCGAGAACCACTCTTGAAAGGTGTTTCCGGCCCATGCATGAGAGAGTTGCTTGCTTGCAAGGAAGAAGATAGGTGATTTTCTCCACAGCGTGAAGTGAAGGAGATTAGCACGTTCATCATCCGTAGCGCGTTTCCCGTGGACGTTTAAAGGAGGAGCGATCAAACTTGGTAGATCCACGCATCACGGATCTACAAATCCGAGAGGGGTAACGAAAATTTCTACCAAGAGTTTTCTTTCTCTAGATAGTTCTTGTGATGGACGGATTTTGCGTTATTTTTCCGATTTGTTTTCTTCGCGGTTAATCAAATAATAGATCGGTATTTTTCGTTTGGATTTCCGAAAGATTCGTAAGAGGATTGGCGATCCTCGCTTTTATTTTGTTGGGATAGATCCTACCATCTTTCGAATCATTTTGTTCTTGGTGGATCTAATTTGGTACAACCCCAAAGCTCGCTCGGGATCAATATTATCCCATTTAGCCGGAAAGAATTTGGCCTATAGCCAACATTCGATCTATTTGCGGAACGGCGATCCGTATTGTTAGCGCGAACGATAAATAAAATAATTGTTGTGGCTGCGTTTACGTTAGCGTGCGGGTTAGAGGGCGTAGATCGTGTCATAAGCGTCGTCGTGGCCTCCGTGACGATTCTCAAGGACATCCCCTACATCATTCTGGCCCAGTGTAATCTCCTTGGAGTTGCAATCAATAAAGGCACGCTGCTCCGAGAGCCAGTCCATGCCAAAGATCACATCAAACTCCGATAACGGTAGCACAACTGCACTCAAACCGAAATCCTGACTTCGTATTTGCACATCCACATCGCAAGCCTGAACCGCATGCATCACACAGCCATTCGGCAATAGCACCCTTGTACTATCAACCGTCACATGACTCGGCACCCCAATTCGAGATACGAAGTCCTCAGACAGAAAAGAATGTGAAGCACCCGTATCAAACAGGGCTCTCGCCAGATTATTCCGAATCAGGACAAAGCCTGCAGCACACACATCATGCACAAGCTATACATAACCAAAAGCAATAGCACGTAAGCAAATAATCTATATTCACTCGTACCTGTGACGACGTCACTTTGTTTAATCGCCTCCTGCTGGCCAAGCTGATAGATTCGGGGCTGTGCCTGGGACGCAGAGGAATCAACCACCGCTTTGCCCTTCTCAGCATAAGACGCACCCGTCTTCTTTTCCCCTTTGGGCTGAACAACCCGACAGTCACGGGCTATATGCCCCACCCGGCCACAGTTATATCATGTACGAGAATCCGGTCTTGCTGTTGCCCCCGACACAACGGTCGTAGTCACTTGCCCAGACGGCTTGGACCTCTTGCCCCCTTTCTTCTGGTAGAACGAGTTGCTAGGGTGAGGTGCTTGAACCTCTGGCTTTGACACAACCAAGCCCTTGTTCTCTTGCACCCGCCTCATGTCCTTCTCCAACGCACACGCAGTATCAACCAATGCCTGAAACCCTTGGTTCACTGAACTCGAAAGTAGGAACCTCAACTCATCCCGCAATCCTTCATAGAACCTATTCGTTTTCCTTTGGTCATCCGCGAAGATTGTTCCCGCATAGCGTCCCAACCGGGTAAACTCATACAGGTAGGTATCCACGCTATCTTCTCCTTGCTTTAACCGTTGGAACTCATTTTCCATGGCAATGCGTTGCGCCGCTGGGACATGTTTCGCCAGAAATATTCGAGAGAACTCCTCAATCGATACTTGCGTTAATTGCCTGTCCGCCAAATGGTGTACCTCAACCTCGTCCCACCACAACCGCGCCTCTTCTTCGAGCATGAAGGTGGCCAAGGTGACCTTTAGAGTTTCCTCCGCCCTGATCGCTGTCATTATCCGCTTGACACGCGATAACCAATCCTCTGCCTGCATTGGGGATCCCAGTCCCGTAAACGTAGGCGGACTGAAGCTCAAGAATTGCTTCAACTGTCGGTCAGCTGCTCGTGGATCGATAGCCTCAACCGGCTCGGGTCTTACATCAACACGAACTGGCATAACTGCCGGCTGCGCTTGCCCGGTCGGCTGAATCATGGCAAAGAGAGCCTCAGTAACTAAGCGAACAGTTTCCGCAGATGGAGGAGGTGTTGGCACCTCAGCTGGTGCCGCACTCTCATCAGAGCGCTGGGGCTCAGACTGCCCAGCACCACTACGCGTCACCTATAGGTGGACAAGACACACATTAGCGATCGTATGCAAGCAAAACAACAGAAAAGGAACGCGCAGATTCCTCAAACAAGATTATGTACATTCCTTAGTGGACATTCCAGAGTTCATTAGCGTTACAGCAAGGCGCACAAACACGCGCTCGCCACCCCACAAAAGAATTCGACCACGAATTCGAAAGAGGAAGACCGAACGAAGCTGATACCACGCAGCGGAAGCGTGGTGGGCCCATAACCCACAGGTCGGAGGATCGAAACCTCCCTCTGACACCAAAACGTAACGACCCCATCCGTTAAATGACGTATAGTAGAAGGTCCGGTCGGGGCCCCACACTATATGCCACAAACAGACGGTGAGGTCACAAGATAATACCAAACCATACACGCATCCTAACTCAGAGCATGCTAGCGGAAGCTTTAAGTTGTAAATTGAACTCTAACCAGGAATGTCCAATATATAAACCACAGTTATATATACAGCCACGGAATGTACAACAAAAGTGAAGGTTTGTCCTTAAGGCCTTACAGTTCCTCTTTCCATACAACATGGATTACAAACATCGGCGCGCAGGCCGGCCATACATGAGGAAAAGCAAAACAAATAAAACCCTTTTTCGCAGCCTTCAAGGGCTAGTCGCAGCAGCAGCAACAACAGCAGTAGGGCTCCAGCCCTTCATTTACCACTTGGCTCTCCAGCACCTGCATAGGGACAATCCACCCAAACGGTGGCAAACATGGCAACGGTCAGCATTCAGCTGACCCAATTATAACAATCCTACCCCTTTCTCGGGGCAGTAGCATTCTTTCCCTGCACAACATGGTATCAACAATAGCAACTATGTGCGCGCAGGCACATTCAAGCCATCACAACCGTCGGCCACACGGCCCGACAGTCCGTGCACTCAGGGCACATTCTTGGTGCACCGAAAAACCAGGGTCAACACCACCGTTTACACGGTATTGAGCATTCTAGTCTTTTTGGCGCGCGGGCCTAAGACTCTCATTAGGCGCTCCAACAAAACCCATAACCAGGCTTCCAAGTCGGACGGACCTAACGCAGGTACGGATCAGCCACCCCCCCGTTGCTCAAGTCGCCGTGCCACCTCGAATACGGAAGTATCCATGGCAATTTATAGGCGCGGGTCGGTTTCACCTTTCCTGTTCGGCAATCTGTCTTTTCATCGAGTTGCAGCCCAACGGCTCAACCGCACACAAAGTGGCAACGCACGGCCACAAGAGTTGCATCCAACCCTCTTCATTTCCTGGACTTCATCCAGTACTTCCTGCTGCACCAAGCAACAGGTAGGCACAAGGCAACACAAGCCATAATCACGGAGTCTCCTCCGATATGCAAACAAGCATCACCAATCCAGACCAGCATGTCCAGATGGGCTTCACACAGCATGCCTAGATCCGTACTCCAATTCCGGACTCTAACAAGGGGGACTTCACATATCTACCCCAAGGGACACCACAACCCACCGCACACTCGCGGGGAAGGGGTTTCCCTATGCAATGCAGAAAAGAAGGACTTCACATGTCCAAGAAGGGAGATCGTTACCCTTGTCGATCTCTTTGGAGCCATCGAAATCTAGCTGGTGAGAAAGCACCGCAGCAGCTTTGCCTTCACAACGCTGGCCTCAGATCACGAATCGGAGCACGGGAGCTCCGCCGGTGGCTTGATCTCCTCCTCCTCCTTCTTCCTCCTCTCTCTTTCTCTCTTCCTTAGCTAAGTGAAGAATGACTCAAGCCTCTGCTGACTTAAACCAGCCAGGAATCATCTGAGCCTTTGGATCCAAAGAGAGAAAATGAACGGCCACGATTTTCCCAAAATCACACTTTTTTGGCTGACACGGCCTGTGACACGCCCGTGTCACAGGCCGTGTACCCTTAAGCGGCACACGCGGTATTCGTACCGACTGATATTTACCAGAACACGGGCATCGACACGCCCGTGTCGAATCTGACACGCCCGTGTCAGTCATGAGACACGCCCGTGTCACCCCTGCCTCATCGAGCTCCAAACTCAACCAGCAGTACACGGGTAGGCACACGACATCGGACACGCCCGTGTCAAATTTGACACGGCCATGTTCAAGGCTTGGTTCTGGGCCGTGTAACCTTCTGACTCAATCCGCCTATTATTTGAGTGACACGCCCTGGGACACGCCCGTGTCCCAGGCCGTGTACCCCCGACACGCCCTGGGACACGCCCGTGTCCCAGGCCGTGCAAAACAACATGCACCTCAAATTCATTTTTGAGATTTTTGGGGTGTTACAGGAAGCCTCGATCCCAGCCCCACCGTGGATCGCTCCGATCCTACCTTGGGTGCCTAAATCAACCCGGTCCTCACACCGATCCTCCTCCGCCCGAGGCCGGATTTCCTCTATCCGCACTTCTGGATGGTTTCGCGGTTGTTGCTCCCTATTCCCTCTCATTTCGAGGAACTCCGGGCATGTGGACGTAAGGTGCCCTTCTTCTTGGTGGAAATCACAATAGGGTAGGTCCACCCTGACCTCCCTCCTTCTCCTCAACTTCCCTCTCCTCCTCCCTCTCATGGTGATTGCCATTGCCTCCTCCTGGTTGGGGAGAGGGGGCCTCTGGCCCTGCCTACCTCCCTGGGGGTTGAACTGCCCCCGGCCGCCCTGGCGGTTATCCCCTCCCTGATAACCTCTCCGGGGTGCCTGATCCTGCCACTCTGGTTTCCATCCCAAACGGTGGGTCTGCTCCGGACGCCCCCACCTGGGTTGTGGCTGCTGCGGTGGCTGCTCCCTCTGCCAGGGCTCAGCCCTCCTCTCCTCCTTAGATCGAACCCCCCTTGGCCTCTCCTCCTCCACAGCCCACTTGGCCAACCTCCACGCAAACTCCGGGTGCGCTGCCTCCATATCAGCCTCTCTGGTCGCCCTCTCCAGGAGTGCCTCAAAAGATACTGGAGGTGATCTCTTCAGTTCCATCGCGAAGAACCCGGACTGGAGACCCAGGGTGAAGGCCACCATCATGGTGTGTCCCGGCATCTCCTGTACTTGGGACAGTTCCTACTGGAACCTGTCCAGATAGCTTCCCAAAGTTTCCCCCACCCTCTGCTTGATGCAGAACAAAGACTTTGCCTCCTTCTTCCTCTTCTTGGCAGTGGTGAATCTCAACATGAACCCCCGTCGCAGGTCCTCGAAGCAGTAGACGGACCCGGTCGGGAGTTGATGAAACCACTCTCTCGCCTTCTCCCTGAGGGTGATGGCAAAGAGTCGGCACTTAAGCCATCCGACATCTGTCGGATAGAGACCATGTCCTCAAACCACTGGATATGGTGGACCGGGTCCCCTCTCCCGGAGTAATAGGACATCTCCGGCTCACGGAACCCCTCTGGAACTGGGGCTGAAGAGAAGAACTCGCTGAAGGGGCTCCCCCCCCTCAGCCGGGCGAGACGGGAACTCCCTCCCTGCTGTCTCGCCAAAGTGGTACTCGGCAGCCGAGCCGGGGAATAGGACTCGCCCCTGGAACTCGCGCTCGCCCCTCTCGGCGGGCTCCTTCCCTGGTCGCCTGAGCGGCGCGTCGTCGTCGAGCGCGGGAGCGGCGACCATTGGGACTGCTGGTGTCGCGCTCTCGGCTCGCATGCCGAGTGCCGTCCTGACGAGCCCGAGGATCTCCTCCCTGAGCTCCGCTGGCACACCCGGCGCTGGGGGCGGAGGAGGGGGTGGCGAGTTGCCCCTGCCTGATCCTTGTCCTTCTTCTCCGGTCATCGAACCTGCAGAAGATTTTCTTTGCTGACCACTATCCACGCTCACCGCACCAAAATGTTGGAACCGAAAAATCGGTCCCTGTGGAGTTCGACCCTTGGGGGAAGGGGTGGTCGCGCACCTACTTTACTCCTGCAAGAAAATGACAAGAAAGTGAAGAACAAAGGACTAGACCAAGGGCCCGGCGCGGAGGTCTCACCACACACCCGGAAGATCTTAGAGCGCTTCCCCTCCTTAGCCGATTGCCGGGCTAAGGTACCTCAGAAAGCGCTAGGAGACCTGTGAATTAGTAAGCATGCCTTTCTGAGGTACCCCTTGGGTCCTATTTATAGAGAACTGAAAACGGCCTGCAAATAGCCTACCTCTGCTGGTCTGAAATTACTGAAAGCCCCCTTGGGCTGGCCTGCCAACAGCCAAACTCCGCTGTTATGAGAGGCCAGGGGCAGACCACCTGGGGCGGGATGGCCACTGGATCCTCTGCTCGGCCAAGGCGGCGAGAGCCCGATGGGGCTGGCACTCGCCGATTCTGCTCGGCCAATGGCGAGTGCAAGCTCGCCTGGCGAGCAGCTCCGGTTTGACGAGTGCGGGCTCGGCTGACGAGCAGCTCCGGTTTGGCGAGTGCGGGCTCGGCTGGCGAGCAGCTCCGGTTTGGCGAGTGCGGGCTCGGCTGGAAAAAACCCTGAGCTCGACCCGACGATCTCCGAGCTTGGTACGACGATTTACCGAGCTCGAGCTCGGCGGTGAACCCCGCTCGGCCGTGAGGCGGTCCGGACCGGCCGGTCTGGCTTCCACGGACCCACTCGGCGGATACGGGGTTGTACAATAACAATTTTACATTCATAATTTTAATGTTATATAATTAATATTTAAAATTTTGAATATTTAATGTTATATAACAGTAATATCATTAATATTTTTCACGTTATTATCTTGGTTAATAATAGTAATATTATAATAGCATTTTATTTATTAAAATAATAAATATATTATATATATTATATCTATAAATATTAAAATTTTATCATTATTATTATTAAATAATATTTTTATTGCGAATCACTTGGGCTCAGGTAGACCGGCCTAAATTGCACCGTTTTAGCCTGGGCGCGTTCGAGCACACAAATAATCACAGAAATTGAATCGGATAGTAGGACAATTTTTTTAACGTGGAAAGCCCGTGAATAGAGTGAAAAATCACGTGTGGCCGGAACTGTGCCGACCAAACCTCCGCTAGTTCCGATGTTGTTACATGGCTTTTTCAGAGAATGTTAGGGCGACAAGCCGCTCCTTGTTACAATTATTAGGGAGAGAGAGAGAGTATTGGGCTCGGAGGGCGACAGACCACCACTATTGGAGTTATTTTTTTTGTCTACTAGAGTGGGGGAAGCTACACCCTGAGCGCACTGGAAGCTTCTGACGGCTGCTCGGAGGCTTTTAACAGCACGGTTTGCGCATCTAGTTCTTTGTGGTTTGTCTACTATTGCGTTCAGAGGAGTCTGGAGAGATTGACTTGTTGCTGTCTGGGGACTTACCTCTGGCTGGAGGGCGCTATGCGCGTTAGGCGTGCTAGTATTTACTTTAGAGATGCTTCGTGTTCTGAAGTAGGACTTACGTACTGTCGACATCGCGAGCGTGTTGGGGCACACTTAGAAAGGAGTGCGCAGGAGCATGCAAGGAAGCGAGACGTGTGCGAGAGTGCGCAAGGAAGCATGGCGCGCATGAGCACACAAGGAGGAGAAGCAAAGGAGGGAGAAGTTCAATTCGTAGGAGGAAATTCGGGGAGAGTTAGATAATGAAAATGAAGGAGGGTCTGTGGTCCTATTTATAGGCTCCATTAGTGATTACTGTGCTTATGCGGCTATCCGCAGACTATAACCACCCAATTACTCATTGTAGACCTTTTTAATGTAGTTTGACGAGCGCATTATTTTATTAGTTTTATTAAATGCAAACCAATATAATTTTGGATATTTGCACCCACCCATGATGGGTGGTTACAACGGTGATTACCCGCACACCAAACGGTGGAGATCGCGTGGCACCGATAGGCTGGCAGAGGGTCGACAGGCAAGGAAATCGACCTTCGGAGAGATCTGGCTGGCGAGGGCCGACTGACGACAAGCTCTTGGCCGGCCGTCGTCGGAGGGCTGTGCGGCCAAGGGGCCACTCTCCCTCTACAATAGAAGGGCAACCCGGATAAGAGCGGCCAGGAGGTCGCCTGGATCTGGGTGGCCATTAGTAGGGCATGCTATTTACCCTTATTCACCTCCCTCTAAGGGCGCCTCAAGATCCAACTCCTGATATCAGAACGAGATTACTACAAAACGGTTTTACCACCGGGAGTAATGACACGCAATGATCACATATTTTCTGAGCGGCAAGGAATTAGTATACCTCCCTTATTCACTGTCATTGACTATAACTATTGGAAAAATCGAATGTTATATTTTCTTATTGCGCTAGATATTGATGTCTAGGGAAAGGTAGAACAATGCTACACTCCACCTATAACGGTAGTTGGAAGTGTTTCTAAGAAAAAATCAAAATATAAATGAGACGATTCTAACAAGTTAAGGT
Organism: Platanthera zijinensis; assembly: GCA_039513925.1. Lineage (NCBI taxonomy): Eukaryota > Viridiplantae > Streptophyta > Magnoliopsida > Asparagales > Orchidaceae > Platanthera > Platanthera zijinensis. Next base: position 119,998,833 of record CM077098.1, read on the forward strand.
GCAAAAATAATATTAAGACAATGAACGCTTTATTTTATGTGTTAAATAAAACTGAGTTTAATAGGGTTTGCGCTTGCAAAAATGCTTATGATATTTGGAATTCACTTAAAGTTACTCATGAAGGTACTTCGTAGGTGAATGATTGGAAGTTGTTCCAACTGGAATCAGAATTTGAAAAATTCAGAATGAAAGTTAATGAAGACGTTGATTCTATGTACACCAGATTCACAAAGATTGTCAACAATTCTAAAGTTCTTGACCAGAATTTCTCCAATGGTGATTTAGTGAGGAAGATTCTTAGATTGCTTCCCCCGAAGTTCAATCTGAAGGTGACAGCCATCTTGGAATCACACGATCTAAAGGCACTTCAAGTTAAGAGTCTTATTGAGAAACTAAAAACCCATGAGGTGGAGTTAAGGATTCAATAACAAGAGTATAGTTGGAACCAAAGAAAAAGGCGTTAGTGTTGAAGTCCAAAAAGGAAGAAGAGAATGATATAGCTGCGGATGAAGAAGAAGATGAGTAAAGTCTGTTTGTGAAAAAGTTTAAGAGATTTATGAGAAATCCGGAGAGGAGGAATTCATTTAAGAAGTACTTTAATAAGAAGTTGATTCTTAAGAAAGGAAAGGTTAATGATGATGATGAGGAACGTCCACCAACAGAATATTACCATTGTATAAAGGTTAGACATATCCGAAGTGTTCAAAATATCTGGAAGTGCGGAAGGAAAAGATACACAAAAAGGACAAGAAGAAGGTTTTAAAGGCAGAGACATGGGATGATTCCTCATCCGAGGACTCAAGTAAATCAAGTACCAACAATGACGAAAAGGCCAACATGTGCTTGATGGGAAGAGTACTACACCATCCGATGAAGAATGTAGTGTCCAAATCGACACTGAGGTAACTCCTCCTATTTATGATGAATTATATACTGAATTTTTACAAACATGCAATTTTTTTGATAAAAGCTTAAAAATATTTATTTGTTAAATTCTGAAAATAAAGCTTTGTTAAAAGAAAATGAAAAATTATTTACTGAATTAAAAGTGCTAGGGAAGGAGAAGATCGATTGTCAAGAGTGTGATCACTCTTTGGCAAGGGTTCGCGAATTAGAAGAAGCACTTTCTAAGTCCCAATCCGTTGTTGAAATACTTACTAAGGAGAAAGGGGGCTTAGAAAGATCTCTCAAACCTTCTCATTCTCAAGTAGAAGACAAAAAAACCTTTGCAAACCGATATTTCATGTTAGTCTTAGAAAACACCGCTTTGAAAGCCCGGATCCATGACTTGAATATAACAATTAAAATTTTTAGAATTAGCCAAAAATCAACGGATATGATTTTAGCAAATCAATGTCACGAATCTGCAAAATTTGGGCTTGGTTACTGTTCTGAGAGCTATCGCCTGACGATAATCACTACCGCAGACTCTTGCAGGAAGAAAGAACAATGTTCTTTTAAGCAAGTCTAGGTGCCTAATATTTCCACCTATTCTATGGGAGAAAACACTTGGGTAGCAAGATCTTAACTCTCATCTTCTTTCTAGGTGTGTTTGCAGATTAAGGACACAAAAGACGTGTGGTATTTGGACTCAGGATGTTCAAAACACATGACGAAGAATAAATCAAAGTTCCTTAGTCTTAAGATGAAGAAAGGATGGATGGTGACCTTTGATGACAACAAAAAAGAAAGAATCATGAGCATTAGTGTAGTGAGTAATGATTCTTTTACTATTTCAAATGTTTTATATATAGATGGTTTGAAACACAATTTCATTTCTGTAAGCCAATTATGTGATAAAAGTCTAAATATTTTATTGAATCATCTACAAATCTTTGCAAAATTTTTTATTCAAAAATAAATGCTATTGTTTTTACTGCGCCGAGATTTCACAATGTCTATATTATATAATTTCATGATCTTTCTAAATCATCGTTAAAATGTTTTATTTCTAAAAATGAATAATTAGAATTGTGGTATAGGCGTCTTGGTCATTTAAGTACTAAACTAGTAGTAAAACTTTTAAAAGATAAATTAATTACAGGATTACCTATTTTACAGGATTTCAAAATCTTCATTTAAGAGCAAAAATATTATTTCTACTTCTAGACCTCTTTGGTTAATTAATATGGATTTATTTGGACCGGTTACTAATGCTATTTAGGTGGTAGAAAATATACTTTTGTTTTGATTGATGATTATTCAAGATTCTGTTGGGCTATATTTCTAACTTCCAAATTTGATGCGTTTTTTGAATTTACTAAAATATGCATTTGTATTCAAAATAAACTGGATTTAAATATCAAGTGTATGCGCTCAGATGATGGAGGTGAGTTTGGAAATGATAATTTTATTTTTTTTTGTACTGAGTTAGGAATAAAACATGAATTTTCTGCTACTCGCATATCACAGTAAAATGGTGTAATGGAAAGGAAAAAATAGGACTTGATATCACCGAATTTGGAGAGATTTTGCGGTAGGGTTTGAGAGAATAATGGAGAAAACGAGATCTGATTCCATACCTCGGGTTTTATATAATACCAGATACCACATGTGATATCGCGCTACCGCAGGTGGTATCAATTTTTTTTCCTTTCCCAATATTTTAATTCCAAACAATCCTACATCTCAAAATCTATTAATTTGATTGCATTTGACGATCACTTATATAGTTATATTGTCTTTTTCTATTTTCGAGTCTCATAAATTTTTTTATTTTGACTTATCATGCTTCCCATATCCTTTCTAATATGCAAAGAAAAAGTTTGTAGAACATTTATAGAATTATTTTCACACGCCTCTAAGTATGAATAATATTTTATTTTTGATAATAATTTTGCACTCACAATTATGAATAATCTACATGTGTCTTTTAAATTTTCTTCTTACATGAATGTGTTTTGTGTTAACTCAAACTCTTGAATTCCATAAATTACTTACTTCATCACGGATTCAAGCACTTGTGTCTTGTGGTTTATTAGCATGACCAAAAAATTGATAAATATGTTTGTGAAACAACTGAATTCAGAGTTCTTGGTCAAAAGAAAAAAAAACAAAACAAAAAACATTATTACTATAAAATATTGATGTATGCAATACATTGACAAGGATACTCCACTAAGCACTACTTAATCACCATTCTGATCAGTCTTAATGAGCATTATGAGATTGAATGCCTTGGAAAAAATTGTAAAATATCTTGTGCAAACATTGTATGATCATTTCTTCAAAATTTTTGTGCTATGAATCTTTTGTTTAGTTGTAAAGTTCTTTATGTATCTTCAAAATTCTATTTGTCCATTCATATTGTCATGTGATATAAATTTATACACTTGTATTCTTTATTCAAACATTACATGTACACGTCATTATCTTATATAAAATTTCTTTTCATGAGAATTGTATTTGAAAATATGTTTATTCTATACTTTTAAACTTCAGTATTTGCTTTACATAATCACAACATGACTTATACAATGTTTATGTTGACTTGATTTTCAAATTATATAACGTTGTGTTTGTGATCTTATCATTGATTTGTGTATCTCCAACTCGCATTTCTCATCTCTACGAATTCATGTTTTCATTTATCTTTTCCACTGCGCTCTATCTTGATACCTTTTCTCTCTACACCAAACAAAGCTTCATTACTTACTCACCCCACTTTCTTTTGATAATACCAAAAGAGCGATAATTCAACAAGAAATTAATATTTTATATTCTTTAGGGGGAGTACAACAACAAAACAATTTAGGGGGAGTACAAATATAAACTTGGTATATGAAGGGGGAGCATCCATATAGGGTGTCTTTGCACGATATTATCTCACTTATCATAATATATAAATGAAACTGTAGTCAAGTGGGTAGGGATGAGTGTATAGATTTTAATATTGATTAGGTACAAATTATTGAAAGAATAGTCATGATCGAGGAACAAATAAAGTGTACACTTTCTATACGATTAGAGGGGGGGGGTGTTGAATAAGGGGAATTAACAATTTATGCCAAAATATTTAACTTAGCAAAATAATTATGAAACTTAAGCAGATTTTCACACAATCAAAAGTATGAAACTAGTACTTAAAAATTTTATGGAAAATGAAATAAACTTTTTTATTTCATAAATGATGAAGAACAAGAATTATGATTTCAATAGAGCTTGAAATCAATGCTACAAGTGAAAATCTTCTTTTGTGATTTCACCGATCCTTCTTCCAAGGACCGGCTGGCTATAACATATCTCTCCCTAGATACAACCTCTAGCCTCCCCTAGATCTCTCCACGAACTAGTTGTTGCACACAAGGCGGCGATTTCCCCTTAAACAACACAAAAGTTTAGTCATCACTCACAAGACGGTGAATTCTCTATCGATCACAAAGTATAAAGAAAAGATTACAAAAGTAGAAAGAAAATGAAAAATCCCTATGGCCTTGAGCACTAAAGAAGACGAAAAATCCTTGTGAAGATCGCCGGAGTTGAAGTACACGAATGGTCTCTTATTCGCTCTTGAACTTTCTTAGGCACTTAAGAGTTTCTCTTGTTTCTGGAGTTATCTGGCTGTGGATGCACATGAATGAAGGCTTCTGGAGGTGTGTAATAGGAATATTTTGAAGTTCAACCTTTTATACAAAATGTTTTTACCACTGGTAGTAGCTCGATACTGCGGGTGGTATTACCTCGTGATGCCACGTGTGCCACGCTATGTTGATCATGTTGAGTGGATGGTGGACGAGCTCGATCGTGGGGCTACCGCTGGCGGTATCTCGAAGTTGTGTATGTCGTGGCTGGTTCGTGCGGGATCATGACTGGCGTCATCGACACTACTACTGGTGGTAGCTCACTAACGCAGACGGCACTGAAACTTTTGTACTCGGTACCATTTCCTCCGAAATTGATTCATATGATAATTATAATTGTGAGATATGCACACCATAAACAAACTACGATCAAATAAATTCGAGATTTGTTATTCTCAAACTAGGGAATGCATACGCATGCTCCAACAGGACAGCCGGCCAGGGGACTGCCCGCCCTTTGCGGCAGAAGAGCCCCCCGGATCTGGGTGGCCAGGAGGTCGCCCGATCCGGGTGGACAGAGGGTGGGGCGGCAAGGGGGCCGCCCGCCCTTCGCGGCAGAAGTGCCGTCCAGATCTGAGCAGCCAGGAGGCCGCCCACTCCGGGAGGCCAGAGGGCAGGGCGTCCAGGGGGTTGCCCGACCTTTAATTTGCGGCAGAAGGGCCTCCCGATCCGGGCAGCCAAGAGGCCTCCCGATCCGGGCAGCCAAGAGGCCTCCCGATCCGGGCAGCTAGGGCCGCATGTTGGTGCTCGTGGGAGGTGACTTCGCATGTATGAGTGCACGCGGGTGCGGCCAGCGATTGAAGTTGCGCTTAAAGGAACCCATGATTCAATTGAGCCCTTATTGGGGAACCCCATCAGTCGTATTCAGCTCAAGTTCCAGCACTCCCTAACAATTTAATCCAAGCGAAAGTACACGCGATGACAAATATAGAGATTCTTACTTGAGAGAAATTTTAAAGACCCACTGGAAGTATTTGTTTTGCTTATAATTAGACAGACAACGAAGGAAACACTGTTCAGCATATGACTCAACTTTGTGAAAAATGCTTTCCCTCTTGCAGCCACACCCAATATCAACGCTGAACTTAAGAAAATGTCATTATTTATGCAAAAATGCCGCGGGTATAAATGTTTCACCATCGAAAGACCCCTCTATTAAATGCTTATTTGAGTGAGTGATGTCTGATAGATTTTGAGCGAATAGAGACTGAAGATAAAATAGTGCTCAGCTCCAGTCCTAAGTTAGAATCAAGCATAACGTGTAATTTTAGGGGATTCGTGGCTCCAAGTGAAAGCTGTTCAAACTGACAAAAATAACTTAAATTTACTTCTAAACAAACGAAGTCTACGTACCCCTCAGAATCGGAACTTGAGGCGGGCCGGCCCAAACAAACCATGTTACTGTGTTAAACTACCTTAATGCTAGTTGACCAGATGAGGTCATTTTCTCGGACCACTTTACAAACAAAAGATGTCGAAAGAATAAGTGCGGCTCGAGGGTGTCAGCAACTGTGACGTCGCTGTCCCTCAAATTAACTCTCTACCACATTACACGCACTATTTTTTTTGGAGGGTAACGTGGGGAGTCCTTGCGGCTCCACTGGCCTATAGAGAATCAAATAAGCCAAGGCTCTCTTTGGATGGGTGTTTTTGGAGTGGGGTGTGTTGCGATATAACGTGAAAACTATCCTATAGGGACAATCAATTTAATATAGAGTATATAAGCGCATAAATTTGAACAGAAAACAATACATATGTAAATAATATAACTGCAATAAAAATACATGAAGAAATGTACCGACGTCCGTTACAGAATACACCGCAGAGGAGTCGGACTCGCTCGATCCGCGGGAGATAGAATAATCTGGACTGCAATCCGCTAGCACAGCGGACGCAAAACGTTCATCGGGAACCTTCGTCATCAGGTGACGACCAACCCACCTGCCACCACCGGAGAAGTTAGCACAATCGAGGCCAACTGCACACTCCCGCACGCCATCGACACCAAGCCACACCACCGGAGAGAAACACCATCAAGGTCACTGCACTCCCGCATGCCTCCGCCGTCATGCTCGTACCGCCAAAGAGAAACTCCGTCAAAGCCCTAAATACATCCTTTCTCTTTTTAACCTTTCACTCTTTGATTGAATCTTTTTAGCTCTTGATATATACATATACAAAAATTTAACATACTTTTTTAAAGTATAAACAGAAATGAAAAATGAAAAATAAAGTAAAGAATGTCTATTCCGACCCGTCTAAATTTTATTTGGATGAAGTATGAATATCTATCCAATACATTATTCACGTGCCAGGAACCAGATTTGAACTGGTGACACGAGGATTTTCAATCCTCTGCTCTACCAACTGAGCTATCCCGACCATTTTCCGTGCATCATCCTAGCAGAGTACTTGTATCTATGTCAATGAAAAGAACTAAAAAAAGACAGTCTTAACAAATTGGACTAATTTCCTCCAAGGCAAGTGGATACGTCGAGAGTCTCACACGAGAGAAGAGAAAAGAAAACTACGCTTGACACCAACGTCTTCGCCGCCAGCGCCGGTGTTGCACCACCGGCAATCACCGGCAGCACCCTATAGGGGTCCCACCCCTTGCGGCACCAAGAGCGAGACGTACAGCGGCGGCAACTCCTCGCAAAATAGAATGGGGCGGCAGCTCCTTGTTGTGCAATTGGCACCGGCCCGCGAGTACGGAACTCGTCGCGGACAATAGCAACGGAAGCTAATTAGTGAGCAAATAGTGACGCGAACCAAATAATCAAACAAGCACAAATACGAGATTCCAAAACACAAAACACAGACGACAAGAGATATACGTGGTTCGGAGTTAAGCTCCTACGTCCACGGGGAGAGCGCGCCGAATCCACTAAACAAAAAAATATCTGATTACAACACAGACACTCAACAATCCTCAGCGGATCGACACTAACCTAAAATAAGAAACATAAAGAAACAAGAGGAAAAAATGAGAATTCCCTTATGCACTGCTGTCGTCGGGGATGTCGCCGCAAGAAATTGGTCGATACTGCAACCTGGATCTGAATCTGATCGTCGCCGGAGGAATCTGCACCCAGCCACCGCCGTGAGCCCCCTCTCCTCGCTGGATACAGCCGGCCAAGCCGTCGTCAAATGCCGGAGATGAACCCGATGCGCCGCTGGTGCCCAAAATCAGGTAACCCGATCTTCCCTCCTCAACACGTCGTCGCCCTCCGGCCAAGAAAGTCGTTGCCCTCTTCAAGATGAAGGAACCGCAGCCTTATGCCCTCTCTCACCGCCGGAGTTACCGCCGCCGCTCGATCGTCGGAGCCGCCGGAGGAAGAAACCCGCACCCGCCACTGCCGTGGATCTCCCCTCTCCTTCACCGGAGATGGAGCCGATGCCGCTGCCGTGCACTAGATCGGAACTCCAATCAATCTTCCGCCGCCTCCGATCGCTGTTGTCGCCGGATAAGGAGCGCCAAGAAGAAGAACGCCTTTGGATGCCCTTGCCGCCGCCGGATCTCCTAGATCGTCGGGGAAGATAACCCTATACCGGGCTTGCTTTACGCCGCCGCAGAAGGAGGTCGCTCCCGATCTTGCCGCCACCGGAGAAGAAGCCCTAGATCGGGCTTGCCGTTGCTCCTCTTCCTTTTCTCCCGATGTTGCCCCAACCCATCTTCTTGTTTCTCTCAGTTAGGTTAGGAATAATGATGAATCGAGTTATTTCTCCTTCCTGTGCAAGTTGTATATATATAAACAATAAAAACCAAAGAACAAAACCGGATCGGTCCAGCTGGATCGGTCCGGTTGGAGCATCAAAAATAACAATCTCTACATTGATGCTCCACGAACGCTAATACCGCATATAACACATAGACCCCTACAGGCGACTACAAGCCCTCTCTCCCTAGGGCCGGCACGATAAACATGCATCAGTCTGAGTCAAGTCAAACTTGACTCGCCTCATTGATTTCTCTCGCATGCTCGTAACGCATTCCTCCGTAGGAATCTCCCGCAACATCACGCCTCCACCTCGAGCGAACTCCCTCAACTTTCGGTGATGCACGTCGACGTGCTTTGTCCTTGCACGATAGACCGGGTATACTGCAAGACGAATCGCTCTTGAACTCTCACTGTGCAACTCCACCTTCTCCTGAGTAATCCTAGGTTCCTCGGTGAGACCTCTGAGACTGATGGCTCCTCTCACGGTGTCTGGGTACTCCTGAGATGACTCTCTACCTGTCTCCTCTACGGCTGCGAAGATTCTACCTCCGCCAAGGTCCTCTCTCCGCGCACACGCCCTTGCCACGAATCCTGCCCCGCTCCTCCGCTGGTCATTTCTAGCTTTTCGCTGAGAACGGTCTCTGCTCTCTAAAGCTCTATCGAAGGAACCGCGATCTGAGGAGATCGCCTGAAATACATACGATACCGTATCCTGTAGCTTGAGAGACGGTATGACCTCTCTCCTTGCATTTACCCTGGCAATTGTGGTGTCACTCAGTCTATAGAGCGATCCGGAACGCTCTCCTCTCAAGACTGTCTGTGCGCCTCTCCTGACCTCCAAATACCCGTCGATACCTGTATAAGAATACCCGACAGCCTCTAGAGTGCCTAGAGAAAGCAAGCTCTTCCTCAACTCGGGCATATACCGAACGTCGGTGAGGGTCCTAACCACTCCATCGAACATCCTAATCTTGATGCTCCCGACTCTCGATATCTCGCACTCTGACTGGTTCCCCATCCGAACACGACCACCTCCACAGTGCCTAATACTGGAGAACCATTCAATGTTCGGGCACATGTGGAACGAACATCCTATATCCATGATCCAGGAATCTGTGGTCCCGACTACCACGCCGCGACTTTGCGAAACGTGTAGAACTTCATCATCGCTCACGCACTTGGATGTCACTGCAGCCTGCTGAGGCACATACCCTTTGCCCTTGAGTTTCCTCACTGGACAGTTGACCTTCCAATGCCCCTCCTCCTTGCAGTAATGACACCTACCACTGGACCTAGGTCGATCATCCTCCTTGCCTCCCCCTCTCGATGTACTTCGGGATGGGTCTCTGCTCTTCACGAGCAGACCCTCGCTCGCACTCGATCCGAAACTGCTCCTCTTCTCATTAGAAAGAAGCATCGTCACCACTTCCTCCATCTTAAGGGTATCCTTCCCATATAAGTTGGTGGTGACTAAATGATCAAATGACCTCGGGAGTGAGGACAAGAGGAGAAGATCCTGGTATTCCTCCCCGACCTTCACATCCATGCTGCGCAATTGGGATACCAACTTGTTGAACACATTCAAGTGATCCAACAGTTGCGCGCCCTCAGACATCCTCAAGCTGTACAACTGCTTCTTTACGTACAACTTGTTTGTGAGCGACCTGGACATGTAGAGCTCCTAGAGCTTCCTCCACAAGTCCACCGCAGTTTTCGCCTCGACTACGTTGTACATGACCTCGTCTGCCAAACACAGCTGTATGGTGCTGATGGCCTTGAGGTCCAGCTCATCTCACTCGTCGTCGTCTTTCACCTTAGCCTTCTCCTTTTCAAGGAGTGCCTTGTGAAGACTCTGCTGAACGAGTACGGCCTTTATGCGCTTTTGCCAAAGACCGAAATCGATTCGCCCATCGTATTTTGGAACCTCGAATTTGGCTGCCATTGAAAATGCTAACTGGTCCGAAGGTCGAACCTCCCTCTGATACCAATTGTTGTGCAATTCGCACCGGCCCGCGAGTACGGAACTCGTCGCAGACAATAGCAACGGAAGCTAATTTGTGAGCAAATAGTGGCGCGAACCAAATAATCAAACTAGCACAAGTACGAGATTCCAAAACACAGAAAACACAGACGACAAGAGATATATGTGGTTCGGAGTTAAGCTCCTACGTCCACGAGGAGAGCACCGGATCCACTAAACAAAAAATATCCGATTATAACACAGACACTCAACGATCCTCAGCGGATTGACACTAACCTAAAATAGGAAACATAAAGAAACAAGAGGAAAAAAAGAGAACTCCCCAATGCACTGCTGGCGCCGGGGATGTCACCGCAAGAAATCGGCCGATACTGCAGCCTGGATCTGAATCTGATCGCCGCCGGAGGAATCTGCATCCAGCCACCGCCGTGAGACCCCTCTCCTCGTTGGATACAGCCGGCCAAGCCGTCGTCAAACGCCGGAGATGAACCCGATGCGCCGCTGGTGCCCAAAATCGGGTAACCCGATCTTCCCTCCTCAACACGCCGCCGCCCTCCGGCCAAGAAAGCCGATGCCTCTTCAAGATGAAGGAATCGCAGCCTTATGCCCTCTCTCACCGCCGGAGTTGTCGCCGCCGCTGGATCGCCGGAGCCGCCGGAGGAAGAAACCCGCACCCGCCACTGCCGTGGATCTCCCCTCTCCTTCACCGGAGATGGAGCTGATGTCGCTGCCGTGCACTAGATCGGAACTCCGATCAATCTTCCGCCGCCTCCGATCGCTGCTGTCGCCGGAGAAGGAGCACCGAGAAGAAGAACGCCTCTGGACGCCCTTGCCACCGCCGGATCTCCAAGATCGCCGGAGAAGATAGCCCTATACCGGGCTTGCCTTACGCCGCCGCAGAAGAAGGCCGCTCCCGATCTTGCCGCCGCTGCCGGAGAAGAAGCCCTAGACCGGGCTTGCCGCCGATCCTCTTCCTTTTCTCCCGATGTTGCCGCCGCCCACCTTCTTGTTTCTCTCGGGTTAGGAATAATGATGAATGGCAAGTTGTATATATATAAGCAATAAAAATCAAAGAACAGAACCGGACCTATTGGAGCATCAAAAATAACAGCTCCTCACTGGCGACTGAATATTCTTCAAGGCGGCTCCTTTTTCTTCTTTATGTGGACCGAGTGATATATAAATAACTCACAGAAGGTTGTATCACTTAAGCAAGAGAGAGTTCTCTCTCTAAAAGATACCATCAACAGGCGAGGATTCATTTACTTTTTTTTTCATAAAATATTCTCTCTGGAGAAATTGCCATGCATGACCTTTCCCAAAAAAAGGAAAAACTGGATCCCCCTGATCCCCCTTGGATCCGGATTCAATCAAAAAACAACAATTAGTACCTTGGTTCGGAATCCGTAGTCATCATCTGCATAAAGCACAAACTGTACCTAGCAACAAATGCATCAAGAAATTTTGCACGTAGCACCACCTCAGCCTGAGACATCAGCTGACCTGCTTTAGTCCACTCATCTCTGCTCAGACTCAACCCGTGAACGTCGTCGCAATCTGATCGTAGAAACCGACTCTTATAACCCGAGTCCCAGAAGGACGATCATCTGCGTGCGCCACCACGACAATCCACCTTGTCGGTCTCAGAAATCATGGACACACCACCTCACATCGTGGTCCCTATCAGCCGGTATAACTACCACGCTGCACAACTCTCCTGAGCATGGACTGTTGGGGTGGTGGATCACTTCAGGGCCTCTTGTTTCTCACACCGGGTTAGCCCAAGTGAGCTTAGAGGCAAGGGAGTGTGAAGCAGCCCCTGTATGCATTCTTGTTCCTCTGTTTGAGGAGAGGTCGACGATCGTCGAGCTCACGCTTGAGCGTCGACCTCAGCTGGCGTCGAGCGTCGACCTCAGCTGGTGCGTCGAGCGTCGAGCTCTGTCTGGGGCGTCGACCACCGCTGGATCGTCGAGCGTCGCCCTTCGCTGATGCGTCGAGCGTCGACCTCGGGTGAGATCGTCGACCTCCGGTCGACGCCCGAGCGTCGAGCTCGGTTCTGCGTTCGACGTTTGAGTCGTTTTTTTTTACTCCTGAGTACTTATATCCCTTTTTCGGGATTAGGGTAAGCGAAGCAAGTTAGAGAAATTAGATTTCGACGGCTGCGTATTTCCTGAAGAAGACGTATACGAGGTTTATCGTTGGAGGCGTCGTTCAGGGGGGGGGGGGGGGTTTCCCTCGGGTAGTTTCTTGTCCAGAAGAAGGTGTAGGTAGGGTCGGCTTTTGATCTTTGTAACCTTTGTAACCTGTAATCTTTTGGTGAATACAAGAAGGAGGAGAAGAAGGGGAGAGAGGACGTAGCCCGGTTTTGGGTGAACCTCTGTATTTGTGGTGTTGTGTTCTGTGCTTGTGATTGCTCTGCATCTATTTGTGTTTTCTGTTTTTTTTTTGACTTTGCCTCTTTTCGGCACACCCGGTTTCTTACATTTGGTATCAGAGGGAGGTTCGCTCGATTCTCGGATATGGGTTCAGGAGGTGTGCGGATCGAGATAGAGAAATTTGATGGAAGCAGATTTGATCTGTGGAAGATGAAGATGGAGGATCTTCTGGTGGATCGGGATTTGTGGGGGGCAATAGCTGATGATCCACCAACCGAGAAGGCTGCTGTGGATGTGGTTGCAGCCTGGACAAAGACAGATCGAAAAGCCAAAGGTCTTATCAGACTCTTTCTCACAGACTCTGTTTTGACAAATGTGATGGAGGAGACTTCCGGCCAAGGTCTATGGCGGAAGTTGGAAACCCTATATCAGAGCAAGTCCCTTGTGAACAAGCTGTTATTGAGGAAGAAGTGGTACAATCTGAAGATGCAGGAGGGTGGTTCCTTCTCGGAACACCTAACCAATTTCAACACGGTTGTGGGTCAGTTGATCTCTATTGGTGAGAAGATCTCGGATGAAGACAGGGCGATCACACTACTTTGTTCATTGCCGGATTCTTGGGACAACGTTATCGTTTCCATTGGGGGTAATGGAGACAGGGCACTCACTTGTGAGTCGGTGTGTGCTACTCTTCTTTCTGAGGAGACCAGGAGAGCAGGTTCTGAGAAGACTAACAAGGGTGCATTGAGCGTATCCAGATCTCGCCCTCAATGGAGGGACACAAAGCAAGGTGGATCTCGAGACAAGTCTCGTGGAAGGTCCAAGAGCAAAAAAAGGAAACCCGTCAAGTGCTGGAATTGCAATGAGGTTGGGCATGTGAAGTCTCACTGTCCTAACAAGTCCACTCAGAAGAAGGATGGAGGGTCAACTTCGGGTGCCAAGAAGGAGGCTGACGGTGGTGACATGTACATCGCAGCTGCATGTGTTGCTCATTAGGATGCGGATGTGTGGTATGTTGACACTGGAGCCTCTTACCACATGACCCCTCACAGGCACTGGTTTTGTGAGTATGAGGAGTTTGCTGGTGGTGATGTCATGCTTGGGGATGATACTGCAGTGCAGATCATTGGTCGTGGCAAGGTGAGACTGAAGATTGCCAACGGGACTACGAAGACCCTTCCGGGGGTGATGCACATTCCTGGGATGAGCAGGAATCTGATCTCGGTGGGATCTATGGCTGATGCGGGAGTTTGCTTCAGCTGTGACATGCACTCATGCAGGATGACCAGAGGGGCGATGGTGATCGCCAAAGGTGTTAGGCATGGAACACTGTACAAGCTACTTGCTGATACAGTGGTGCCTAGTGGGGCCTTCATCTCTGAAGGCCAAGAGGAGGACCAGGAGGAGCAGTCCAGGCTGTGGCACCAGCGGCTTGGACACATCCGTGAGAGGGGGATGTCGGCTGTGGCATTTGGCCAGATGGTGGAGGGTGTGCCCATGTGCACCTCGAGCTTTGGATTCTGCGAGCATTGCCTACTCAGCAAGCAGAACCGGGTTAGCTTTCAGGGAGCAGGGACTAGGGCCACTGGCCCTCTTGATTTGATCCATTCTGATGTATTCGGACCTACTTCAGTTCCATCCCTTGGTGGAGCTAGGTATTATGTATCTTTCATTGATGATTATTCCAGGTTTTCTTGGCTTTACTTTCTCAGGTCCAAGGCGGAGGTTCTAGACAGGTTCAAGGAGTTTAAGAACCTGGTGGAGAACCAGTTGGAGAGAAATGTGAAGGTTCTCCGTTCTGATAACGGAGGGGAGTATTGTTCGGACGCTTTTGAGCAGTACTGTACTGAGCAGGGGATTGCACGACAGAAGACCACGCCGTATACTCCAGAGCAGAATGGAGTGTCGGAAAGGCTCAATCGGACATTGATGGAGAAAGCCAGGTGCATGCTCAGTTGGGCTGGTTTGGGGAAGGAGTTCTGGGCTGAAGCGGCGGCTACCGCTAATTATTTGAAGAACAGGTCCCCCACATCTACAGTGAAGGGGTGTACCCCCTTTGAGGCCATATTCAAGAAGAAGCCAAATTTGGCTTATGCTCGTGTGTTTGGGTGTGATGCTTACGTGCACATTCCAAAGGAGAAAAGGGGGAAGCTGGATATGAAATCCGAGAGATGCATCTTTGTGGGCTACAAAGAGGGCATCAAGGGATACAAGCTTTGGAACCCGGTGACGAGGACGGTGACGTATAGCAAGGATGTGGTCTTTCATGAAGCCCGTCCTCAAGTCACTACACAAGCGGACGAAGGGAAAGCTGCAGAGAGGTTGGTAGTGGAAGAGAGCATGGAGGAGGCCCCTCTGGAGGATGCTCGGGCAACTACTATAGCTGGTTCAGATTCTGACTCTGAATCTGATGTTTTGGAGGAAGTGAACTTTAGTGATGAGTCAGAAGAGGAAGTTGCCGATGTTCCACTTCTGAGACGCTCAACAAGGGAGAGGAGGGCACCACTCCGGTACTCCCTTAGTGCTGTTGGAGCACAATATTGTCTGAACATGCTTGGAGAAGATCCCATTTCAGCCAAGGATGCAAGGTCGAGGGCTGATGCAAATCAGTGGGAGCTTGCTATGGAGGATGAGATGGTTTCCCAGAGGAAGAATCAGACTTGGAGTCTGTGCAAGCTTCCAAAGGGGAGGAAGGCCATTGGGAGTAGATGGGTTTTCAAGCAGAAGGTGAAGGCAGATGGCACTGTGGAGAAGTACAAGGCAAGGTTGGTTGCCAAGGGGTTCTCGCAGGTTGAAGGTGTAGACTACGACGAGATTTTCTCGCCGGTAGCCAAGCTCACTTCTATCAGGATGGTTCTCTCCATTGCAGCTATGCATGATTTGGAGATTGAGCAAATGGACGTGAAGACGGCATTCCTTCACGGGAATTTGGAGGAGGAGATCTATATGCGGCAACCTGAAGGATTCGAGGCCAAGGGCAAGGAGGATCAGGTGTGCAGGTTGAAGAAGTCCCTCTATGGACTGAAGCAGTCTCCGAGGATGTGGTACCAGAAGTTCGACACCTACATGCTGGAATCAGGTTTTGAAAGGTCGAACTCGGACCACTGTATTTATATCCAAAGGAAGGGAGAGCACTACACTTTCTTGACACTCTATGTAGATGACATGCTGCTCATAGGGAATAGTGTTAAGATGATCCAACAAGTGAAGAAGCTGCTCTCGGCCAAGTTTGAAATGAAGGATTTGGGGCCAGCAAGTGTGATCTTGGGGATGCAGATTACCAGAGACCGAAGCAAGAAGAAGCTGTGGTTGGGGCAGCAAAGGTACGTCGAAGAGGTGTTGAAGAAGTTCAACATGGCTGACTGTAAACCTGTTGGTGCCCCTATGCCGGTTGGGGAGAAATTATCTGCGGAGATGTGTCCCAAGACACATGAGGAGATGGAAGACATGGAGAAGGTTCCATATGCTAGTGCTGTGGGGAGCCTTATGTATACCATGGTTTGTACTCGTCCAGACATCGCACAGGCAGTGGGAGTGTTGAGCAGGTACATGGCCAAACCTGGGAAGGAGCACTGGAATGCTGTGAAGCGGGTGTTCAGGTATCTTCGCGGCACTTCAAACTACTCTATTTGCTTTGAAGGTGCTGTTGATGGGAGAGTCCTGGACGTGGTTGGACACGTGGACTCTGACTGGGGTGGTGATCTGGACAGCAGGAGGTCCACCAGTGGGTATGTCTTTACCCTGTTTGGTGGTGCTGTCAGTTGGATGAGTCGACGGCAAGGAGTGGTTGCACTCTCGTCGATAGAAGCTGAATATATGGCCCTTACACATTCCTGTAAGGAAGCCATATGGTTGAGGAGGTTGTGCTGGGAGCTCAGTTTTGAGCAGGGTCCTGTGAAGTTGTGGTGTGACAGCCAAGGGGCTATCCAATTAGCCAAGAATCCGGCTTTCCATGCTAGGACCAAGCACATTGACATCCAGTTTCACTTCATCAGGGAGAAGGTGGAGAAGCAGGTAGTGCATCTGGAGAAGGTTGACACTAAGGAGAACAGTTCTGATTTCTTAACCAAGGCTGTGCCTGTTGCCAAGTTTGAATGGTGTGCTACAGCAGTGGGTTTGAAGAGGAAGTCTGGAGGAGCTGCTCTCATTTGCTGAAGGTTTCCACCAAGTGGGAGAATGTTGGGGTGGTGGATCACTTCAGGGCCTCTTGTTTCTCACACCGGGTTAGCCCAAGTGAGCTTAGAGGCAAGGGAGTGTGAAGCAGCCCCTGTATGCATTCTTGTTCCTCTGTTTGAGGAGAGGTCGACGATCGTCGAGCTCACGCTTGAGCGTCGACCTCAACTGGCGTCGAGCGTCGACCTCAGCTGGTGCGTCGAGCGTCGAGCTCTGTCTGGGGCGTCGACCACCGCTGGATCGTCGAGCGTCGCCCTTCGCTGATGCGTCGAGCGTCGACCTCGGGTGAGATCGTCGACCTCCGGTCGACGCCCGAGCGTCGAGCTCGGTTCTTCGTTCGACGTTTGAGTCGTTTTTTTTTTACTCCTGAGTACTTATATCCCTTTTTCGGGATTAGGGTAAGCGAAGCAAGTTAGAGAAATTGGATTTCGACGGCTGCGTATTTCCTGAAGAAGACGTATACGAGGTTTATCGTTGGAGGCGTCGTTCAGGGGGGGTTTTTTCCCTCGGGTAGTTTCTTGTCCAGAAGAAGGTGTAGGTAGGGTCGGCTTTTGATCTTTGTAACCTTTGTAACCTGTAATCTTTTGGTGAATACAAGAAGGAGGAGAAGAAGGGGAGAGAGGACGTAGCCCGGTTTTGGGTGAACCTCTGTATTTGTGGTGTTGTGTTCTGTGCTTGTGATTGCTCTGCATCTATTTGTGTTTTCTGTTTTTTTTTACTTTGCCTCTTCTCGGCACACCCGGTTTCTTACATTGACCGCCCTCACTCCACCATCAGGACTCCACCTCAGGCCATCCAACTGTAGTCACTTGAATCCAATCCGCTCAGTGATGTCAAACATCTAGTTGTCTGAGTTGCTCAGACTCTCAGTGATAGTGAGGACCTCAACACTCTGCACCCTGACCCAGCTGTCACCCTATCCGCACCCTGGTCTCGAGACCCTTTTGTACGTTGCGAACTCGATCTCCTGTGTGACTGCATTGTCTGCAATGGTAATATACCATACCCTCCTTTGGCCAAGATCGAGATCACATTCCACTTAATCCCTTGCAATACTGCCCCACCTTACCCATCCGCTGCTGCCAAGATGTGACCGCCCTCAGGAGTAAAGCTCACTAACATCTGTCTAGACTCTAGATAACACTGCGATCATGACCTCCACCAGATCTACCGTATCCTTCTCATACAAGAACATCATCACTAAGGCTGGGTAAAAAAAGTGAGCGAGGTAAGAAGTGAAATGAGTATTCACGTCTTCCTCCGTCTCTACACCAACTGCCTCTAAATAACACAAAAACCGATTTGAACACGTCTTGTGTTCCCACAGATAATCACCTTCATGTAACATATCCGCGGTTATCGTGACCATCTCATGTAATACCACATGTCATAGATCAAACCCGTCACTGTCGCAATTCTTCAAAAGTACTGTCCAGATCCATGTTCTTCCCTATTATGATTTTCCTACGACATGATCAGGAGACCTGATTAATTCAAAGGTAAGATCTGAAAAAATGGGGAGCGAACCTAGTCGTCACCCACCGTAGTCAAATCATTCCTCGAATGTCCAATCAGTCGCATATATAACCTCCCTCTGGTACCACTTGTTGGGATATAACATAGAAACTATCCACTAAGCACAACCAATTTAATACAGGGTATATACGCGCATAAATCTGAACAGGAAATAATTCATATGTAAATAATATAACTGTAATAAAAAATACATGAAGAAATGTACTTACGTCTGTTATAGAATACACCGCGGAGGAGTCGGACTTGCTCGATCCGCGGGAGAGAAAATAATCTGGAATGCAATCCGCTAGCATATCGGGCGCACAAGGTTCATGAGAACCTTCGTCATCAGGTGACGACCAATCCACCTACCACCACCGGAGAAGCGCCGCTGAAGCCAACTACACTCGCGCACACCATCGACACCAAGCCGCACCACCGGAGAGAAACACCATCAAGGCCACTGCATTCCCGCATGCCTTCGCCGCCATACCCTCACCGCCAAAGAGAAACTCTGTCAAGGTCACTACACCACCGCAAGCCTTCGTCACCATGCCCGCACCACATCATCTCCTCTAAGACAAGTAGAGATTCTCTCCTCCAAGACCGGCGGTTATTTCCTCAAAGGCCGGTGGATACGTTAAGAGTCTCACATGAGAGAAGAGAAAAGAAAACTACGCTTGGCACCAACGTCTCCGGCGCCATCGCACTATGTTGCACCAATGACACCCTGCAGGGGTCTCCCGCCCCTTGCGGCAACAAGAGCGAGACAACGGCTCCTTCTCGCGAACTGGAATGAGGTGGCAACTCCTCATTGGCAGCTGAATATTCTCCAAGGCGGCTCCTTTTTCTCCTTTATGTGAACCGGGTGATTTATATATATATATATATATACACACACACATGAGTGACAGGCACGGGCCTCCGGCCCTCGTGCCCCGCGCGACAGTACCCAGTCACGTTTCGCCTTCGCCCGCCCCCGGCGGGCTTCGCCCGCCCCCGGCGGGCTTCGCCCGCCCCCGGCGGGCTTCGCCCGCCCCCGGCGGGCTTCGCCCGCCCCCGGCGAGTGCTCGACACGGGGCTCCGCCCCTACGGCCAAACGCAACAGTACCCGCCCGTCGACGGCGGGCTTCGCCCGCCCCCAGCGGCCGTGCCCGCAACATATACATATGAGACTCAAAATGACCGTAAAAAAATATTAATCACGATTGCAATTTTTATTTTGTAAAAAAACGTGCGTTTTGACTTAAAACAACTAATCTCTCTCCCTTTCTCCTCTCTTTTTCCCTCTCTCCCCCTCCCTCTCTAGCTTTAGGAGCCCTATAGTTTTTAATCTGTCACTCATATATATATACGAGTGACAGGCACGGGCCTCCGGCCCGATGGCCACGCACCACAGTACCTGGCCGACGACGACGGGCTTCACCCGCCCCGGCGGGCGGCGGGCTTAAAAAATAAAACATCTCATTACTTTTATAATTATATTATAATAATAAAAATATAAAATATATAATTATATAAATATAAAATTATAATATAACAGGCGGGTTAACAGTGCGGGAGCACTGTTCACCCACCTTACATTTCATAATTATATAATAGATATAAAACATTGCTTTTATAATAATATTGTTTTTTAATAATAAAATAGGAGCGCGGGTCCCGCACTATTCACCCCCTCTTTTAATCCCACACTGCCGGCAAGGTTTAAGTTTTTTTGTTTAAATATAGAATTCCGCAATGACGTTTGGAAATGAGGCATGCTTCTAGGCTTGCGGGCTGCGCTTTAATTGTGTAAACTGGCGGGCTAGGCTTTGCGGGATCCACTGAAACTGTGTGAACTTGGCGGGCTGGCGGGCTGGGCTTTGCGGGATGCGCTGAAATTATTATTTAATTTTGTGTGTTATATAGGGGTAAAATTGTAATTTTACATGAGTTAAGGATACCCTAGTAGTAGGTTTAGGAGACCTAGTAAAAAGTGGAGAGAGATTGTGATTTGAATGAACTCGATCGAACGGCAGAAGAATTATCAAGTCATGATCAGACGACTATTATAATTTCGAACTCATGAGTTTATATTTCCTTTATAGTGGTAAAGATATGTATATATAACTCACAGCAGGTTGTATCATTTAAGCAAGAGAGAGAGTTCTCTCTCTAAAAGATACCATTAACAGTCTACGATTTATTTCTTTTTTTCCATAAAATATTCTCTCTGGAGAAACTATTGTCGGAGCATGCGTTCCGCACTAATTCGTTTGAAAATAACAAATCTCAAATGTATTTGATCATAGTGTGTTTGTGATGTGCAGTTATAACAAGTACAATACTTTGATAATTTGGATGGGCGACGTACATCAATTTTTACAAAGTTGAGATATCGCAGACGACAGTTACTACTGCCTCGCGTTAGCATGATGACGTCAGTCATGACGTAGGCCACGATTCCGAACGGTTACCATGATGCACATTATATACCGGAGATACCGCCTGGCGATATCGTATTATCGCGGCGCGATAGTCCCACGACCGTACACGATCTATAACATCTTGACGCGGTTATTACAGAATGGGACACGTGTCAGCCATTGGAGATATCACAAGCGATATGGCGCTACTGTCGCGCGATAGTGAAAAACTATAAATGAGCAGAAATTCGGGAATTTGAGGTTACACATCTCTAGGAGCCTTGATCATGTGCATCTCCAGCCAAATAACTCTGTGAAACCAGAAAAACTCCTAAGTGTTCGTGAAATCTCAAGAGCGAAGAAGGGATCATTCGTGCTTCTCATCTCCGACGATCTTCGCAAAAATTTTTCCGGCCTCTTCAGCGCTTAAGACTTGAGGGAGTTTTTATTCTCAGATTTCTTTTTCTTTTTCATTCACTTTGTAATCGATAGAGAATTCGTCGTCTTGTGAGTGACGTCTTGGCCAGTGTGTGGTTTAAGGTGAAATCGTCGTCGTGTATGCTGCGACTAGGTCGTGGTGAGATATAGGGGGATGCTAGTTGTTGTATCTAGGTAAAGATATGTTTTAGTCGGCCGTTCCTTAGGAGACGGACCAGTTAATTCAAAAAGGAGATTTTTTTTCTTCACAGCCTCAATTTCAAGCTTTATTGAAATCAATTATTTGTAATTTTTATCACTTATGAAATAAACATGCATTTCAATTTTAATTTTTGAGTGTGATTAATTTTTCTTAATTTCAGTAAAAATTTGGCTAAATTATTTGTTAGACAAATTACAGTTTGCCCTTATCCCCCCCCCCCCCCCTCTAAGGGTGTCTTAAAATCCAACACTTGATATCGAACGAGGTTTCTCCAAAATGGTTTTACAACTGGAAGAAATGACGCATAACGATCACGCATTTTTTGAGGGGCAAGAAATTAAAAGACCTCCTTTATTCACTTACGCATATTATAATTACTAGAAAACTCAAATGTAATGTTTTCTTATTGCGTTAGATATAGATGGCTGGGGAATGGTAGAATAGTGCTAGTAGTTGGAATTGTTACTATGAAAAAACCGAAGGATAAATGAGACAATTTAGACAAACTTTGTTGCAAAAATAACACTAAGGCCATAAACGTTATATTTTGTGCATTAGATAGAACAAAATTAAATAGAGTTTGCGCATGTGAAACTGTTTATGATATTTGGAATTTACTCTCAAGTTGCGCATGAATGTGCATTGCAGGTAAAGGACTCAAAACTGTTTCAATTATAGTCAGAATTTGAAAAGTTTAGCATGGAGGTTCAATCCGAAGGATTTTAAGATCACTTCCTCTGAAGTTCAATCCAAAAGTGACCGTATTCTCAGAATCACATGATCTTACAACTCTTTAAATTGAGAGGCTCATCGGAAATCTGAAAACCCATGATATAGAGTTGAAAATTCAACAATAAGAGTACAATTTGGAGCCAAAGAAAAAAGCATTGACGTTGAAGTTTAAGAAAGAAGTGGAGAGTGAAACAGATGAAGATGAAGAAGAGGATGAGGAGAGTTTGTTTGTTAGGAAATATAAGAGGTTTATAAGGAATCCAGAGATGAGAAATTCATTCAAAAAGTACTTTAACAAAAGGGATTCTAAAGTTAAGAAAAGTAGAGGAAAAATCGATATTGAGGAAGATGAAGAACGTCCTCCACCGGAGTGCTATCATTATAGAAGGATTGGTCATATTAGAAGCAAGTGCTCAAAGTATCTGAAAGAGCAAAATGAGAAGAGGCGCGACAAAAAGAACAAGAAAAAAGTTTTGAAGGCAGAAACTTGGGACGATTCGTAATCCGAAGATTCAAGTGGTTCAGGTTCAGAAGACAACGAGGAAGCCAACATGTGTTTGATGAGAAAGAATATTTTACCAGCCGAAGATGAATGTAGTGTCCAAAGCGACACTGAGGTAACTCCTCCTACTTATGAATAATTATATTCTGAATTTTTATAAACATGCAAATTTTTTGATAAAAGCTTTAGAGATATTGATTTATTAAAGTCAGAAAATAAAATTTTATTAAAAGAAAATAAAAAATAACTAGTGAATTGAAAGTGCTTGGGAAGGAGAAGATCACTTATCAAGAGTGCGATCACTCTTCGGCAAGGATAAAAGAATTAGAAGAAGTTTTTATTAAGTCCCAATACAAATTAAATTATCTTACGAAAGAAAAAAGGGACTTAGAGAGAACTTTAAAAACTTCTTAATCTCAAATAGAAAGTGACAAAAAGGCATTTGCGAATCGGTGTGTTATGTTAGTCACCGAAAACACCGCTTTAAAAGCCCGGATCCTTGATCTAAATTTGGCTATTAAGAAATTTGGAATTAGCCGAAAATCACTGTATATGATTTTAGCCAATCAGTGTCATGAATTTGCAAAGTACGAACTTAGATGTCGCTGGAAGCTATCGCCCCGCGATAACTACTACCGTTAGCGATAACTCAAAGTCGAGAAAATTGATTTTTAAAAATAAAAATAATTTTTCTACTGATCACCCATCTTCCAGTAAGAGTCTGAATTTAGTTGTGAAAAAGGCATCGTCACATTTTATTACTTATGTCAAATGTAATATGTTTGGACACATTACTGACTCTTGTAGGAAGATAAGTCATAGTTTAATTAAACAAGTTTGGATACCTAAGGCTTCCACCTACTCTATGGGAGGCACCACTTGGCTAACCAGATCTTTACTCTCATCCTCTTTCTAGGTGTGTTGGCAGGATAAGGACAAGAAAGATGTGTGGTACTTGGACTCGACCAAGACGTTCAAAACACATGACGACAATAAATCCAAGTTCCTGAGCCTTGAAATGAAGACAGAAGGAGTAGTGACTTTTGGTGACAACAGTAAAGGAAGAATCATGACATCAGTGTAGTTGGTAACGATTTCTTTACTATTTCAAATGTTTTATTTGTAGATGGTTTGAATCATAATTTAATTTCTATAAGTCAACTATGTGATAATGACTTAAATATTTTATTTGAATCATCTTCAAATATTTGCAAAATCATTGATTACTTTTCATGATCTTTTTTAATCTTCACTTAAATGTTTTATTTCAAAAAACAATGAATTAGAATTGTGGCATAGGCGACATGGACATTCTAGTACAAAACTTGTTAAACTTTCAAAAAATAAATTGATTAAGGATTTACCTTTGTTAGAAGCAAAGTTTATTTCTTTATGTATGTCATGTCAAGAAGAAAATTCTCAAAATTATCTTTTAAAAGCAAAAATATTGTTTCTACGATTAGACATTTACAATTAATTCACATGGATTTATTTGGTTCAGTTACTACTCAAAGTTTAGGAGGTAGAAAATATATTTTTGTTTTAATAAATGATTATTTACTTTTTTGTTGGACAATCTTTTTAGTTTCCAAATTCGATGTGTATTTTGAATTTACAAAATTATTTATTCGTATTCAAAATAAACTTGATTTGAAAATTAAATGTATACAATCGAATCATGGAAGCGAGTTTGAGAAAGATAGATTTATTTCTTTTTATACTGAATTAAAGATTAAACATGAATTTTTCGCTCCTCGAACATCACAATAAAATGGTGCAGTGGAGAGGAAAAATAGAACTCTTAAGAACTAGCACGTGCTATGTTATCTAAATATAAATTACCTTGATCTTTTTATGCTGAAGCTATTAGTACAGCTTGTTATGTGATAAATCGTATCATGCTACATCCATTTTTAAAACTTACATCATATGAGCTATATTATCGATCAAAAGAAGCATAATGTATCTTATTTTAGAGTTTTTAGATGTAAATGTTTCACTTTAAATATAAAAGATATTTTAGGTAAATTTGATGAAAATTGTGATGAAGGAATTTTTTTGTGTTATTCTTCAACTAGTAAAGCTTATAGAGTCTTTAACAAACGGACAAAAATAATTGAAGAATCAATTCATGTTAAATTTGATGAGTTTATTTCTTGTGTAGAAGTTAATCCAATAGAAAATGATGAAGAACCCCTTTCTCCTTTGAAGAAAGATGATGAAGAAATCCTTGGAGAACAAGAACAAGAAGAAAATGAACAAAGAGAAGAAAAAAGTTGAAGAATATGTACCTCTAAGAGACCTTATTTTTCAAAAGAGCATCCACAAGAATTGATAATTGGAGAACCATCAAGAGGGATAAGAACTCGTTCTTCTTTACATGATTTATTTTCAAACCTATGTTTTGTTTCCAATATAGAACCTAAAGATATTTCAACCGCTTTAAATGATGATTATTGGTTTTTAGCTATGAATGTTAAACTTAATCAATTTAAACATAATAAGGTTTGAAGACAATCTGATCATCCTGTTATAGGAGTTAAATGGATTTCAAGAATAAATTTGATAGTGAATCTAGAATCATTAGAAATAAAGCTAAGCTTGTTGCAACAGGATATGCTTAGATTGAGGGGGTAGATTTTGATGAAACCTTTACACCCGTAGCACGTCTTGAAGTAGTTAGATTTTTTTTGCTTTTGCTTGTTTCAAAAGATTTAAATTATTTTAAATGAATGTGAAAAATGTTTTTTTTTAACTGGTACATTAAGGAAGAAGTTTATGTAGAACAACCCCCAAATTTTGTGAATGAAAAATTTCCGGATCATGTTTATAAATTAGAAAAAGTACTTTACAGTTTGAAACAAGCACCTTGTGCATGGTATGAAAGATTAACTTTATATTTGCTAAAGAATGATTATAAAATGGGCAGTAATGATTGTGCACTCTTCATTAAGCATGCTAATGATGATTTAGTAGTTATAGAAATTTAAGTTGATGATATTATTTTTGGAGTCACTATTGAAGAGTTATGTAATGATGTTGTGATTGTTATAAAAAATGAATTTGAAACGAGTATGATAAGAGAACTTACATGTTTTCTAGGTTTCCAAATTACTTAAAAACATGATGGTATTTTTATTTACCAATCAAAATATATTCATGATGTTCTTAAAAGATTTGGATTTGAAAACTTTAAGCAAGATAGTACTCCTATGAGTGTTTCATTAAAGTTAGGAAAAGATGAAAGTAGTTTTTCTAATTGATCAGACTTTATATAGAGGAATGATATGATCATTATTATATTTAACCGCATCTAGACCTGATATTATGTTTGCAGTTTGTTTATGTGCTAGATTTCAAGCTAATCCTAAAGAATCTAATTTGAAAGCGGTTAAACGAATTTTTAGATATTTTATTGGTACTTCAAAATTAGGTTTATGGTATCCTCATAATGATGATTTTATCTTACATGATTATTTTGATTCTGATTATGCTGGTTGTTCTTTAGATCGTAAGAGCATAAGTGACACTTGTCACTTTTTAGGCTCTTCACTTAGTTCTTAGTTGAGTAAGAAACAGAATTTGATTGCCCTCTCCACCACTAAGGTGGAATATATTGCACTAGGTAGTTGTTGTGCACAAGTCATTTGGATGAAACAAACTTTATAAGATTTTGGGGTAAAACAACAAACTATAGAATTGAAATGTGATAATAAAAGTGCAATCAATTTAACTTACAATCAAGTACATCATTCACGGTCTAAACACATAGATATTCGACATCATTTTATTAGAGACCATATTAAAAAGGATTGTTGAAACCGAAAAATCGGTCTCTGTGTAGTTCACCCTTGGGGAAGGGGTGATCGCGCACCTACTTCTCTCCTGCAACCAAAATGACAAGGAAAAAAAACAAAGAACTGACCCAAGGGCTCGACGCGGAGGTCCCACCATACACCCGGAAGATCTTAGAGCGTTTCCCCTCTCTAGCCAAGAGCCGAGCTAAGGCAACCTCAGAAAATGCTAGAAGACTGGGAAACAAGTGAGCATGCTTTGTGAGGTGTCCCTTGGGTCTATTTATAGATTTCTGAAATCTGTCTGCAAGTAGCCAACCTCCGTTGTTTTGAACAGCTATGTGCAGCCCAGCTGGGTCTGCCAACAATGTAACTACGCTATTCTAGCAGGCTATAGGCAGGCCAATGGGGGCAAAATAGTAAAGATACATCATAGAAAAACTGGGCGAGTGGCCCTCTAAAACCTCCACTCGCCTGGGGAGAGCAGTGCTCAATGGAGCTGGCACTCGCCGCCTCCACTCAACTGGGGCGGCGAGTGCTCAATGGATCTGACACTCGCCGCCTTCCACGAACCTTAGCGGACACGGACCCGACCGGTCCAGCTCGCCTATTGTCTGCCGAGCTCCCTGGGGCGAGTGCGAGACGGCAGATGTCGAGGCATTCCTCGGCACCCGAGGCGGATGCGACCTAGTTTTCCCCCGCCTTCCTTCTGTAGGCGAGCGCGAGCCAGGCCGCTCTGAGATTGTTACTTCCGAAGCCTAGAGATGTTGAGTTCGACGAACTCCAGGCGGACGTGAGGCTTAGGTCGACGAAAGCCAAGCTCAGCTCGACGAACTCCAGGCGGGCGCAAGCTGGGTGGAGAAATTGAGTTCGACGAACTCCAGGCGGGCGCGGGTTGCGTGGACCAGCTCGCGCAGCTTGTCCGCCTAGCTTTGGCGAGAGCGAGTTGGTCATTCTGAGTCCGCCTGCTTGCTGTTCTAACGCAGGCGAGCTCCCCTGGTCTGCTCTGCTGGGTTCATGGGCCCACTCGGCGAATACGGAGTTGTACAAGGATAATATTAAAATCAATTTTATAGGAACTGATTCACAACTTACCGATATTTTCACTAAATCACTTCCTGATTCACGCTTTTCTATACTATGACTAGAATTAGGCATTTTAGATGTTTCAAACTGAAACTATAGATAAAATTAAAAAAACTAGCTAATATGACAAACAAAAAGATAAAAATTAACAAGCATTAAGATAATCATCACACACATCATCAAGAGTAATCTAAACCATCACAAATAGTCTTAACATAAACTGGCACAAATAATAGTCTTCAAACAGCAATCAACACATCAACACATAATGTCTCAAATTACAAAACAAAATTCTTTTGATAATTCACTGTCGTCGGGAGATAGCTGCTATCGCCCTGCGATAGCTCCAGAAACCTAAACCTGCAAAAAATCAAATTAGAACTCCCAATCCTTGTTGGTTGCTGGCTGGTCCTCACTCGAGCTTTGGTCTCGTTGCTGCCTTGGTCGTCTCATAGGTCGAATAGAGTGACGCGGAGGATCCTCCAATGGACTCTCCCACTCTTTTTCTTCCGTCGAGGTCGCTTGTAGTTTCAAACCTTGAACGATTAAATTCATAAATTTCTTCATTCCTTTAAGCCTCGTAGTCATCTCAGTGTGTCGCGTCTCCATCAAGTCATATAGACCATCTATTTTTTGTCGTAGTGATCCACCTCGAAGAAGTGGAGGTACAATCGACGTAGAGGCTTCACTTTGAGTCGGTCGTGGTACGACTAAAGTGGATGCTTCACCATGTCCTAACAAGAATTTAGTCATCTCTGTATTATAAATTGGAGGAATACAACCGTCTACATATAGATTTTGATGGATCCATTTATATTTCGAGTATATCACTCGTTGTATCACACTTCCAAATGGGAGAGTGTTGATCTTTTTCCTCATTGGATCATTCATCTTATATGTGTAGGGAATCACTGATAATACTAGATCGGTTACATCAAACGGCTCTTTCGTTAAAATCATCTGAGTCATCAAAGTGAGTTGTGCAATAATCATCCTAGTATCCCCTGCCTTAAGCAATATTGTATTTCTTAGGATATCTTGCACCATATATGCATCAGAAGTAAGGCTAGCTAGTTGTAGAACTAATAAGTTTCTTTCTAGATGTTCCATGAAGCACTAGGTTGGCCTGTGTCCAATCCCTATCTTTTCGGTAATTTTCAATTATATCAAGTGCATTATCAAAATCTATGAGTCAAAATTCATTCCGCATATCCTCATGCATGTGTTATCTCTACTATTCCACTTTGAATATGCGATCACACTCCTCCATTTAGCCCGGTGATAAAAGAACCTTCTAAATGATTGTAGAATTCTCGCACAAAGACCGAGCTAAACATATAGGGATGATTAAGGACATTATACATGCTTGTGCAAGTAGAATATAAATGTGTGTGCGCCTCATGGTAGATCAAATTACACAATCTTAGCAATCCATATAGCGGCCTTCTCGATTCCTAAATAAGGCTGATATCCAAAGTGAGGGTTGATGAAAGGACTCTTGCGTGCTCTTGCACTGAAGGTCATTCTTGCATTTATCCGAAAAATTAATTAAAAGGCAAAATTTTCACTACCGCCGGGCGACATTGACTGTCGCCGGACGATAGCCATTATTCATCTACATACCGTAATTTCAAACAAAACTCTCAGATCTATGATTTTAAGCCTACATAAACTCGAAAACCAACAGTAAAATTCAATATATGTTATAGATCTACTAGATCCATGCAAATCTAATCCTAACCCTTAAGTTTTTTAAAAACCATTTCAAATCTCTTCAAATCACAAAATTTTCTTCATAAAATCTCTTTTTAGACACAAAGGACTTTCAAAATTGAAACCAAAATGAAGATCTACAAAAAATTTCAACAAAAACTATGAAAAATACCTTAGATCCGAAGCTTTTGTCGGCGTCACTGCGTGTTGATAAGCCCGAAATATGTATACGTAAATTACGCAAGTGCACGTGCCAAATCAAGTAATAAATCGTGAGTAAAGATCGTTCCCACGGAGAGGTGATTAATTTAGCTCTCGCAAATACTAGCTAACCTTTTCTTTCAATCCAAGTGAATCAATTTTAAAGGTTTTAAAACTAAATTAAAACTCTAAGAAAAATTAGCAAAGACTTCCTAGAATTACTGTTTATCAAATGTTGAGAAAACGGTCTTATATTTTGATTTTCTAAGTTATTTATGATGGATCAATAAAAGATCGATATTTATGAGAAAACTTGATGCACTTTCCTGCAACGATTTTAAGACAGAGATCCATATCTCTCGATATCAGAAATCATTATATCTCTCGTTTCCTTGTCATCTCTTACTCAGGCGAAACAAAAAATATTAATTATAAAAATAAATAATCAAAGTTGCTAACGTACATGTGAAATCTCTCTCTTCTTTCTACGCTATATTGAGTTGATGATATACTTACGCCTCTCCTCTCTCGAATCTCGAAGCGCAGTAAAACAGACCGAAAACTTTGGTTAAAGATTTACGCAATTTATCTCTCGAATCTCGTCGCGTAGTAAAATAATTTTCGTTCATATTTTCACACATCTCATCTCTCGAATCTCGAAGCGGAGAATAGAATGAAAATATAATTAAAGTTTTATCAATAAGATCAAAAACTCAATAAAGAAATCACACCAAATATTTCATAAACAAAAAGAAAAATAAAGATCACATCAAAATAGAACAAATTACTTTCAAAATACAAAACCTAGGAAATTAGTTCATGATTTGAGAAATCCATCACGAAATTAGAGAGATCTTACAAGACATGATGTTTAGAGATCTAAACGCTGCAGGAAATTCCACTCAAACGCGTGCAAAATCCCTCGATGATCCGCGCGGCTCCATTTTCTTCTCTTACCATGCCAAAACCCTAGTTCTTCTCTCTTGAATAATTTGAATGATGGAAAAGTTGATTTTTCTTCTCTCATAAGTCTTTTTTATATTCTCTTCCTCCAATAGAAATGTTTTAAATGATGAAAGGATGCCTCCTCTTGCTCGTATAACCGCCCAAATTTTGAATAATTTCAGATATCAAATTTCTATTCCCGCACTATGTTGTAACATAATTTCTATAAAAATATGTTGTAAAATATTTTTTGCACTACTAAAAACTGCTCCAAACTACAATTATTTTGCGACAACTCTTATGCCCTTTTTCTTAAACTTCAAATAAGCTCTGTCGTTGACTCCATGAGGTGAATACTTTAAAGTTCCTACATTAAAAACAAGTTAAAATGATCATAATACCCTTATTTTAATCAAAAACCAAAATATTCTTATCAAACGGATAAGAATTTAGGCACAAAATAACTTATTTTATAGAAGTTATCACGTGTTCTCGCTTTTATTCCCTTTTTACTGTCATAGTGCGATAAGGTTACCGCTCGCGATAGCGATAAGGTTACCCATGATTTCTCCCAAGGAACTCCGCCAAGGACCGTCTAGACGGAAAGGAACCAACACAAGTCAAGATGAGAACTAGGAAGCGCACAGACTTGCAGACGCGACACAATATCTCTTGTCGTTCGCAAGGCTTTGAAGCAAGCGGCAAGTTCACTCATCGCCACCACGCTGGATCCGTCAAGACAACCAAGTTTGTCTGCTCCCCTCTGAGTAAAAGGATCAAGATCACCAGAAGAGCACGGAGGCCTGCCATTCCCAGAACTTTCCTTCTTTCATCTCTCCAAGTGTAACGAGGAGCGACCTGTCCTCATCGCCTTCACATGAACAACCTTGTACTAAACTCAAAAAGTAGCGGAATTTAGGCCGACATCGAATCAACCGCGTAGTTTTTGTTGAATTTTCTCAAGTTGATCAACAAGGTAGCCCAAACACCAAATTAATATCTTCGGCACTACCCAGATCACAACTTGAACCGCGAAAAGTAGGAAGCAACTTAGATAACCACACACACAGACAAAAACAAGCAGATCAAACTTTTATTAATCTTCTTTACAAGGCGAAGCATACATGGCGAGACATGATTTCGCCAGTATGAAAAAGCAGAAAAACAAATCGGGCGGATAGCACACTGAGACCGCCGAGTCCGCCGAGACCGCCGAGCTCGCTCAATCCGCCGCCAAACTGCTGATGAACAGAGGAACAAGCCGCCTATCCGCCGAGACCGCGAGGTCGCGCGGACAGAGAAGAAACTTGAGATAAAACTGATGCTGGTAACCGCCAATGCAGCCCGCTAACTCCAGCGGTCAGAACCAAACTCCTGGTTTGACACTGCTAGCCGCGCCACCTGCACACAGAAATCGGTTAAGCAAACAGCCAGCGCGGATACAACAAACGAGTCTGCATCCTACACTCAAGCCCAACTTACTGTTCACTCTGCTACCAAATGAGGTGTCGGGGGGGTCCTATTTATAGGCCGGGTGAGGAGTGCGGTCACCACCCTATGAGATAGAGACACCGCCCCTTGGTCGCAGCTAGCAAAGCCAACTCGCCGAGTCCGCCCGCCAAGAGGCAACCAACCCGCCAAGTCCTGGTGAGAAGCGACCTGCCCATGGCAGTCCGCCCGGACACAGCGGGTACGGCAGATACAACTCCAACTCGCACTGTCCACGACCACAGGCACAAAGCCCGGTCACAGCGGACACTGCGGGTACCAGGCCAGTCCGCCAGCACATAGGCCAGACCGCCAAAAGAAGCAGCTCACCGCAACTCCAGAACAACCACAGATCGAGCGGACTCCAAACCTCAGTCCGCATAGACCGCGGATACCACCTCCAGAGCTACAAGCAAAGCCGATCAGCAACCCGCCGGACTAAGCCCAGTCCGCGCGGTCAGTCCGCCCAGGTCGCCCGGACTGCCGACCACCCCCACTTCCACTTCACCAATTTTAACACTCCCCCTTGAAGTGAGAAGTGGTGATCAAGCCAAGCAGACCTCGAAGCCGCTGAAAAGGCCCCTTCGACAGCGACTTGGTGAAGATGTCAGCAAGGTTATCTTCACTCCGAACATGACCAACCACAAGAGATCCTTCCAACACCTTCTCCCTTATGAAGTGGTGATCGATCTCAATATGCTTAGTCCTGGCATGACAAACTGGATTGTTCACCAGCTTGAGAGCACTCTCGTTATCCCCTCGGAGCAAAGTAGGGCCTTGCACTTCTTCATGGACATCATCTACAAGCCTCCTTAGCCAAATGGCTTCCCGAGCTGCCAAGGCAGACGCCTTGTACTCAGCTTCCGTAGTGGAGACAGATACCGAGTCCTGCTTCTTGCTACACCACGAAATGCCCGCTGATCCACAAGTGAACACATAACCAGAAGTTGACCTTCGGTCATCTGAATCACCACCATAGTCAGCATCTGTGTAACCTAGCAGAGAAAAACTCGCATCCCTTCTGTAGAGAAGTCCCATGTCAGAAGTTGCCTTGACATACTTCAGAATGTTCTTTGCCGCTACAAAATGAGACTTCCTTGGCTCTGTCATGAACCGACTTACTCGACCAACAGCGTAAGCTATATCAGGTCTAGTAATCGTCAGGTAGATCAAGCTTCTAATAAGGGCCCTGAACACCAAAGGATCAGGAAGAACCCTTCCTTCATCTCGTCGAAGTTTCAGACCTTGATCCATAGGAGTAGAGCAAGTCTTTCCTTCAATCAAGCCAAACCGGTTCATTATGCGCTCAGCATATCCCTTCTGGCAGATAAGGATCCCGCTCTCCTTCTTCTCCACTTCGAGACCAAGAAAGTGATGAAGCTCTCCCAGGTCTTTCATCTCGAAGCGAATGGCTAGCTCAGCTCTGAGCCTAGCAACCTCCTCCTCAGAATTTCCTGTGATGATCATATCATCAACATACAGCAGGACCAAGACAGAGAGCTCCCCCTTCTTCTTGATGAACAAGCTAGAGTCCGAGTTTGAAGCAAGGTATCCACAGAATTGCAGATACTCTGCTATCTTCCCATACCAAGCTCTAGGAGCTTGCTTCAACCCATAGAGAGCCTTCCTGAGCTTGCAGACGTAATCAGGATGAACTTCAGAAACGAAACCAAGAGGCTGATCCATAAAGATGTCTTTGTCAATCTCTCCGTAAAGAAAGGCATTCTTTACATCAAGCTGCCACATCCTCCATCCTTGGCATGCAGCCAATGCAATCACCATCCAAACTGAAGTCATCTTTGCAACAGGGCTGAACGTCTCCTCATAGTCTTCTCCATACTGTTGAGAGAACCCTCGAGCCACCAGACGAGCCTTGAATCTCTCAATGCTCCCATCTGCCTTCTTCTTCAACTTAAACACCCACTTGCATGTCACCGGAGTAATGCCATCAACTTTGGGCACCAGATCCCAAGTTTCATTCTTCTTGAGAGCATCCATCTCCTCTCTCATGGCATCTTCCCACTCCTTGACACCAGTGGCCTTATTAAAGCTAGCAGGCTCTCGCTCATCCAGAGGACCTGCAAAGAAGCATGAGACATAGCTCACAGTGTTTCCTTCGCAATAGCGAGCTGGAGGCTTGATAACCCTCTTTGACCTCCGAAGAGGCTGCTCCTTGCTAATCACCTCCGCTGCTTCTTCTGGTTCACCTCTGCTCTCTGGCAAGTTTGGAGCAATGCTCCCCCTGCTTCCTGACCCAGAAGCTTCTTCTCCAGAACTTGAAGCAACTGGAGCTGCTGGTGACACAGCCAGCTCTACTTGATCAGCTATCTCAGCCACCTCCTGACCTTCATCAACCTTGCTCTCTGGCAGCTCAACCGAGCTTCCTCCATATGACGTCAGTTCGTCAAAGACAACGTCTCTTGACACCACGAACTTCTTCGTCACCGGATCCATGCATCTCCAACCCTTCTTCCGCTCATCATAGCCAACAAAGACAAGCTTCCTTGCCTTTGCATCAAGCTTAGTCCTTAGCGCATCAGGGATATGCACATAGCAAGTTGATCCAAACACCCGAAGGTGTTCCACACTAGGCTTCTCCTTCAACAACATCTCGAAGGGAGACTTCTGTTGATCGGACTCAGAGGCATCCGATTGATGACATAGGCAGCACAAGACATACCCTCCGCCCAGAAGGACCTTGGGATACTCTTGGCATGAAGCCAACATTTGCAAGTCTCCGTCAGATGACGGATCTTCCGCTCCGCTACTCCGTTTTGTTGTGGAGTATGAGCACAAGTGAGCTCCCTCTGGATTCCGTGCTTCCTGCAAAAGTTAGAAAACTCGGAGGAGACAAACTCTCCCCCGTTATCAGTTCTAAGCTTTTTTATCTTCAGGTTAAGCCTTCCCTCCACCAGCTCCTTGAACTCCACAAACAATCGAAAGGCTTCAGACTTCTCCTTCAAGAAATACATCCAAGTGTACCTTGAGTAGTCATCAATCAAGACTAGCATATACCTGCTTCCACCAAGGCTAGCAGTCGCGGTTGGTCCCATCAGATCACCATGGATAACCTCCAATGGTGCTTTGCTTCTTGTTTGTGATTTATCAAATGGAAGACGATGAGACTTCCCATATTGACATCCAGCACAAACGTGACCCTCACCGAAGGATGATAGCTTAGGCAAGCCTCTCACCAGGCTCCTGCTTGACATAGCCTTCAGCTTATCCATCCCGACATGCCCCAGCCTCTCATGCCACATAGCAGCGCTATCGTTGGCCCTCATCCGATCAACATAGGAGCTTGTTGATAAGACAAACAAGTCCTTCACTCTCCTTCCTACATGAGCAACATCAGCCTTAACCGCTGATATGTTGCGAAGGAACTTCACTTCTGTTGGCCCAAACAGAACGTGATAACCAGCATCAACCGCATTGGTCACAGAGAAGAGGTTTTTCTTCATACCCGGTACGTGATAAACACTCCTTAACGTGAGTGGCCCTTTATCACTGCCCACCGTTACCATACCCTCCTTCTCTACTGCATGAATAGTATTATCAGCAGTAATGATAGCTTCGTTACCTGAGTATGCCTGCAGCGAAGAGAACTTTGACAAATCTCCGGTGAGGTGATGACCACACCCGGAGTCAACGATCCAGTCGTCCTTCATGTCACTGGTGGACAAAGCACGGACACAAGTGCCCGTCATGAACGCTCCACCCCAGCCAGCTTCCTCCTTGCTTGAGGAGGCTTCCTCCTTGCCTGCAACATGCCCAGGCTGCAGCTTGACCTTGCAGTCTCGCTTGAAGTGGCCTGGTTGATGACACCTGAAGTACTTCAGGTTCTTCTTCCAATCCTTCTTAGGAGCAAGACTCCCCTCCTGCTGTTTAGAAGATGAAGATTCATCTCCAGCCGCAGTCTGCTTCTTCTTCCCTTCCCATCTCTTCTTCTTCTTCTCCGTGTAGAGAGCATCACTAGCTCCTTCAGAGACCGTCACCCCGGCCATCTGTCTTGCCAAGCTCTCCTGCGAGGCAAGCAGATTCTCCAGCTCCAGAAGAGAGGGCTGAGTAGCCCAGCCTTGAACAGAAGTAACGAAGGTCACATACTCCTTCCGCAAACCGCAGATTATGTGCCTCTTCAGCTTAGTATCGGAGATCGGCTCATCAGGATCAAGAGCAGAGAGCTCAGCACACAAGCTCTTCATCTTCAAGAAGAATTTGGAGATAGAAAGATCTCCCTGAGTTGCCTTAGCCAACTCATTCTCTAAGAACTATAGCCTTGCTACATTCTTCCTATTGAACAGCCCATCAAGGGAGGTCCAAATCTCAGCAGCAGACTCACATCCTAAGATGTGATCAAAGAGTTCAGGTGACACCGCCCGCTTGAGAGCAAACTCAGCTTTGGCATTTGTCTTCCTCCACACTCTCACCTGCTCAGCTGTTCCAAACTCAGCAGTTATTTCAACTTGATCATCTCCACCGACGACCTCCCATAACTCCTCACCCAGAAGATAGCTCTTCATGCACGACTTCCACTTCTTGAAGTTAGTCGGCGTCAGAAGCTCAATACCAAGACCTCTTGCAAAACCACCGTCCATGGTGCTAACTTGGATATCCTTCAGAAGCACACAGAGCAACAACAAGCCTGTTGATAACCGCTCAAGCAACTGAACCTTCCTCTGATACCATGTTGAATTTTCTCAAGTTGATCAACAAGGTAGCCCAAACACCAAATTAATATCTTCGGCACTACCCAGATCACAACTTGAACCGCGGAAAGTAGGAAGCAACTTAGATAACCACACACACAGACAGAAACAAGCAGATCAAACTTTTATTAATCTTCTTTACAAGGCGAGGCATACATGGCGAGACATGATTTCGCCAGTATGAAAAAGCAGAAAAACAAATCGGGCGGATAGCACACTGAGACCGCCGAGTCCGCCGAGACCGCCGAGCTCGCTCAATCCGCCGCCAAACTGCTGATGAACAGAGGAACAAGCCGCCTATCCGCCGAGACCGCGAGGTCGCGCGGACAGAGAAGAAACTTGAGATAAAACTGATGCTGGTAACCGCCAATGCAGCCCGCTAACTCCAGCGGTCAGAACCAAACTCCTGGTTTGACACTGCTAGCCGCGCCACCTGCACACAGAAACCGGTTAAGCAAACAGCCAGCGCGGATACAACAAACGAGTCCGCAGCCTACACTCAAGCCCAACTTACTGTTCACTCTGCTACCAAATGAGGTGCCGGGGGGGTCCTATTTATAGGCCGGGTGAGGAGTGCGGTCACCACCCTATGAGATAGAGACACCGCCCCTTGATCGCAGCTAGCAAAGCCAACTCGCCGAGTCCGCCCGCCAAGAGGCAACCAACCCGCCAAGTCCTGGCGAGAAGCGACCTGCCCATGGCAGTCCGCCCGGACACAGCGGGTACGGCGGATACAACTCCAACTCGCACTGTCCACGACCACAGGCACAAAGCCCGGTCACAGCGGACACTGCGGGTACCAGGCCGGTCCGCCAGCACATAGGCCAGACCGCCAAAAGAAGCAGCTCACCGCAACTCCAGAACAACCACAGATCGAGCGGACTCCAAACCTCAGTCCGCACAGACCGCGGATACCACCTCCAGAGCTACAAGCAAAGCCGATCAGCAACCCGCCGGACTAAGCCCAGTCCGCGCGGTCAGTCCTCCCAGGTCGCCCGGACTGCCGACCACCCCCACTTCCACTTCACCAATTTTAACAGTTTTTTACTCTGATTGCAGGTTTTTCACGTAATCAGATCTCTCTCTCTCTCACACACACACACAACTCTATGAAACCTTGAATGTTTGCACGCTCAACCGCTCAACGGGCTAAGATGATTAAGAAGACCCGATCTACCAGGAGTCTCGAGCGATCCGCAACAAGAACATTTGTATGTATGCCTAATATAAGGTATAAAATTGTGCCCCCAAGATTAATTATATAAAATCCATACACCTTACAAACTCCATAATATCTATAATAAACTAGTGGTGATGTAAATAATCATATGTATTTTAATGTACACATGCATCTATAGAATCGTACCCCACAGTGTACGTATTTTAGGGTAAATAATGAATCCAAATTTTGAAAATGCAATTTTTGTCGAATGTTCATACGATCGAAATGGTCCACCCAACTGCAACTGTGGTCGAGAATTAATGTGGTGGCCGGATTCGAAGTTACTAAAGCATCTAGATTGAATCCAATCCAAGTTGGCCGGCTCAAATTAGTGAAATTGTAAAATTATTGAATCCGTCAAATCAGTCACGTGGTTACCATTGCAAATTATTGAATTCTTTATCACTAAAAGAGAAAGTGGAGCAATGCGGCTGCAATAATTTCATTCCATTCATAAAATTTTATGAAATATTATATGAAAGATTATATATATATATATATATATATATATATATATATATATATATATATATATATATATTTTTATATATACATGGTATGACAAGACTCAAGAGTAACATAGTAAAATTGTTCCCTCGGAAGGGAGGACTGTTGAAAGGCTTTTCAAAGAATGTTGGCATGATGAGATAAGGCTGAAGCCTATCAACTAGGTTTTTTTTTATGGTACTAAAAGACGAGGGAAATTAATGGGGGTCAAATATTGGTAATGCTTTTTTGATGATAGACACAGCTTAACTGATAAAAGTATTTTTTGCTTATCAGTGAAATGTAAATATTAAAGAAGATAATTATAATTTCAAAAGTCAAAAGGAATGGACACTAGAGAAGAAATGGGACGCTGCTCTAAGTACAAATTAACTCAATACTCACTTCTAAAAGATGAGAAAAACCAAAGTGAGTGGCGGCAGGTACGAAAGTGGTGGTTATGAACGTTGGGTCTGATTGGCGTGGCGGCGGCAGTTCCGAACGTGGTGGTTATGAACTGTCGCTCGTGAATTCCCGACCTCACCTAAGCGTCTTTATCCACTTTTATGTTCAAAACTAGTTATCTTTTCTTGGTAACGGTCATAATCATAGTCTTGCTTTGTCCAAACTCTCCGGAGCAAAAAAAGCTATGCCAAACAAAACCAATATCTAGCAAGGAAGAACCGACCACCCGTTGCGAAAGTGGAGTGTTGAGTTCATGCCTGAGAACTTCCAAACATATATAAATTTTGCTCCATAGTTCAGAGTTGAACTGATGGTTACAATCGAACCAGTCCTATCTAAGTCCAAAAAATACTTGACCAAAAAATAAACGTGAACCTGATTCTACCACTCTTGTTTGATATACAATCTAGTTGAACATAAACCAATTAAGGCCGGCTCTTTTTGGCATGATTCACTAAGGCTCCGTTTGATATATATGGTGGTGACGGTCATTAAAACGGGTTAAATCCTCATTTGTTTACGCCCATCTAAATAACTTCATCCGCTTTTATGTTCAAACGAATAATGTTTGCTATGTGATCTTTAACAAATGACATTTTAACTCATATATTTGCCACCACCACCTTGTCAAAGGGAGTCTAAGTTAAAATAATTCAATAATGGAACGGGGCTGGCTGGTGTCGGTGCGATTTTCTACGGCTCTGATATCAAGGTAGAAGCAGCCTAATTAGAGAGAGAGTGGGTGGGGGGAGGAGAGAGAGAGAACGTCCCCCGCAATGAATGGGAGGAGGCATTGCTCATTGCTGTTTTGGGATTGGGGACATATTTGGAGCACAATAAAGGCGAAGTTATTGCTGCAAGGTTTGTTGACCAACTTCCCCCATGAGTCAATAATTATCTGTGGCCCACTGCCAGGTGGCCCATGATTAACATGCTAACAGCACAAAACAACGGATCATGCTTTCACCACCACAACTCCACAAACACTTGTACATTATTATTCATATATTTTTGCTTAATTTTTAATATATTTAATTCTTCATTTTTGTTTGTTTCTTTTTTTTAATCTATTTCAATGGGGACATATTTTTGCTTAATTTTCGCTTGTGCATTAGTATTTTAGCATAAATAGACAATAATAAATACGCTTAATTGTTCTAATTATTTCTCTCTTTGACAGGGTGACGGGGATCATGAACAAGTGGTTAAATTGTCATTCATTATTGCCCGCCTAAGAAACTTCATCAACTTTTATGTTCAAACAGATGATATTTATTAGATGATTCTTTACGAATGACGGTTTAACTCATGCATTTATGATCGTCACCACTAGGCCAAACGGAGTCTATTAGTATAGATTGAGAAGAAATATAATGAGTTTTCTTCTTCTTCAATTCCATTCTTATTTACTCGTGTTGTGAAAAACATGATTTGCTTAATTATGGTAGGTTTACAAAAATAATCTTAACGAGGCTCTCATACATTTGTAGAGAATTTGAGACTCTAAATAGCCTTCTCCCCATGATCCCCCCACTAACTTAGGGGGGTTATGGATTTGACCGCAACACACGCGATCGCCGGACGAGATCTACGTACACCGATCCACCACCACGATCGGCCGTCGGCGCCATCACCGGCATTGGGCGGCCCGTGACCGGCCCGCAGCGATGGGGCCGCGCCGCGGGATGCCGTTTGCAGGGGGTGGCCGCGCCCGGCCGCCCCTCCCCGCGCCCACCTCCGCGGCCGCGGGGCGCCACACGCAAGGGGCGGCCGCCGGTGGGGTCCTTATATATATACATGGGATCTTCAAAATAAATAAAAAAACAGACTTCATTACATAGCTTGCACATACTTCCAATTTGACATATAAACCATCAATCTAAGACTCCTTAGATCATATTTTCTTGTTCATGTGAAGTAATTGATTTTGGTAATTATTCATTCTTTCCGTCATACTTCTTTTTGACCATTTTTGCCTTCTACTTAAAATTATTACTAATTAACTTCATTAATGGTTCTCAATTTTCTAATATAACTGCATATACTTTGTCATTTATGTGCTCCTTCAAACCTGGATAAGAGATGATGATGTGCACTGATACAAATCAAAACCACAATAAACTAAAATCAAAACTAAATCAAAACCACTGGCAATGCATGGCTTCGTCTGTCTTCAGGGAATCGACAATATACAATGTCTGATGTCTAAATTTTTAATGTATCCTTAAAGAACACAAATTTCCGTTGTAGATCTCAAGAATCAATTCACTGATTCAATTACCAAAATTCTACACACAACAAATTTCTCCAATTAATTAACATAACGTTCCTGAGAAATTAAAAACGAACCATGTTATGCAGCGCATAATTATTTTCTCCAAAGTTAAACCAACGCCAAATACCTAATTGTGAAAATAAGAAAGCTTCGCTGGTTAAGAACACCAAGAAAGGGCGTACCTGAAGGTTTGTAAGAAGAGAGCAGAAAGCAGCCTCCAAAAAAAAAAGGAGTAAAACGGCACGTTTGTTGGAAAATAAATTATACGCATAGTATTAACCCAAAACTATATTAGATGTGGTCTGCAAATAGTAAT
This sequence comes from Platanthera zijinensis, assembly GCA_039513925.1. NCBI lineage: Eukaryota > Viridiplantae > Streptophyta > Magnoliopsida > Asparagales > Orchidaceae > Platanthera > Platanthera zijinensis. The sequence goes on from CM077098.1 coordinate 120,040,158, forward strand.
CATGGGTGGTTACGGTGTGCGGATAGCCGTGTAACCACCATAACCATCTCCTGGAGCCTATAAAATTGGGGCTCTATGACCACCTTTATTTCTACTTTTCGGCTCCCAGTCATCTTCTTTCTCAGGTCGAAGCTCTGTCGGAATTCTCCTACGAGCCTCCTCTACCAGCCAGACCACCAGAAAATTCATGTAAGTACACAACATTCTAAGGAAGAAGGTGCTCTGCACTCGAATTCAGAGAGCTTCCTACGTGCGTGACGCCACCCGAATCACCGCCAACGCATCCCGGCACGCTCTACCACAAAGTCTACTCCCCAAGCAACGTCCGAGAACGCACATCTCCATTCAAGCATGAGAAAGAAATCAGCTTCGAGTGAGGCAGACTCGCCCACCGGACACTCTACAATCTCATCTCTCAAAGTTGTAACGAGGAGCGGTCTATCACCCTCGGTTCTTTAAACACTGCAAACAGCTGCCAATAGTGAAGTTTGACCGGCACTGTTCCGGTCACGTGGTTTTTTACTCATTTAAGAGGTTTTTCCACGTTAAATCGCCTTGTGTGTTTCTCCTCATTCTGTGACTGTGTGCGCGCTCGACCGCTCCACGGGCTAAGACAACCAAGTTTAATTCAGTTTATCAGGAGAGTTGAGTTGACCGCAACAAACATATACATTATTTTGCAAGTTTTCACTTGAGATTCAGTAGACAAAGTATTTGTATAGCTATTTAGCTATCAATTATATAAGAATCAAATCTCTCTATATATGTGTGTTATGAGGCTTAAAATGACATTGAATCTGGTGATAATAGCTCTGACACCTTGTCAATTTTGAAATAATTTGGTTGTAACTCCTACATGTGTTTATTTGTTAAAAGCAGAAAAAAACTAATAAACTTCATCACGCAAATCTCTTTATTTAATTTGAGGTGAAAGTTTTGAGTGAACTTCACTATTTCATAGGCCTAGATGTCAATAAAGTGTAAAGTAATCATGAAAGATTCAATGTTAAGGAAAGCATGTAACACTCGACTCCACTCAATGCAACCGTTAAACTTCAACAAGAACCCAATCTTTTTTTTTCCAATCATCAGCCCTTTTTGTTCTCTTGTCAACAATATATTGATTTGACAATCCAAAGATCAAGGATTTCCATGCAAGTTAACAAATTCAATTTATCACGCTGTTAAAAATGTTGAAGTTGGCAGTAGGTGGTCTAAAGTGTGCAGACCGTGGAAACCGTGTGGGTAGAGCGGCTAGGCTCTAATATAAGGCTTGTTCTTTGGCCACCTTTGTTCTCGCGGTCTGATTCAGTAGATTCCCAGGTTTGTTGTTTGTGCGGTTAGGATTTGGTTACCGGCGGTATGTGCGGTCTAGTTTGGTAGACCGCAGAGACCGGCAGATTGTCTTGTGCTCGACTTGATCTCAGTTCGTGTGGTTGTCTTCTTGGCTAGTTGTAGTTCACGCGGGTTGGCTCAGTTGTCTGAAACATCTGTGCAGTTTGACTGTGTTAATCGCACATGCGGTCTGGTGTTGGTATTCCGCATTATTGTGTGGTCTGGTGCTGCTATCCGTCATTATGTTGGCGGTTACTCTATCCCCTAGGGCGGTGATTGTATCCGCTCGCCCGCCTATAAATAGGGGTGTTGACCTCGTCATTAATAACATGATCTTTAAGAATTATAGCTTGAGTTAAACTTGCAGTTAAAGTTTTCTAACCGCGTGGCAAGGAGAAGTGACCAGATCGTTTGCTATATTTGCAGATTGTACGGCTAGCACTGAGCAACCAGGCAACTGGTTCTGACAGTGGTCAGTGGAGTCAGTGCGGATAAGCGAATAGCAGCAGGCGGTTAGTAGCAAGTCGCGGGTTCAGCGACCAGGCGGCCTTCGTACTTGGTAGTTTTCCCAGTTTCAATAAGTCAGTTCGCCACTGGCGGTTTGACTGGCGGTTCGAATAAGCTGTTCATGCAATTCGGCGGTTAGTTGACCTTGCGGTCAAGCGACCAGAGTTGCGGACAGATGGCAGTTCAGTTTCAGTTCAAAAGAGGCAGTCCACGTGACTAGTGGTGCGGTTTGGCAGTTTAGCGGGCTGGTGGCTTATATTGTTCGCGCAACCTCGCAAATAGTTTGGCGGATTGGCAACTAGACGGTTATAATTTTATGTCCGTCAATTTTGAATTTGTTTATTTTTTTTGAGATCTTTATCTGGTGCATTGCAAAATCATGTCTCGCAATGTATGTCTTGTATTGTAAATCAGCAAATAATATAAGTGTGTTTTTGCATCTTTTGTTTACTAGTGACTTACTTGACTTGGATTGTTGAAGTGTTCCTGCGAACTCTTATTTTATAAAATTTTACATGATATCAAAGGGATAGAGATTTTAGCAGTCATCAGCCTCGGGACTTTGCTAAGTACCTTTGGAAGTTAGTAAACCAGGAGAACTAGAATGGAATGTGGATATGCAAGATGTTTTGGTATTTAGTTGCTGACTCATACAAATTACAAGAGTGGAAATCTTGTATGGAGAGTTATCTGCTAGACGAGGACCTCTGAGAGGTTGTCGGTGGAGATGATAGACAAGAAGTGACTGCTGCTGGAGCCAATGCTCAGGAGGTGAGAGTCTGGAGGAAAAAAACTGTAAGACAGAATTCACTCTAAAGAGGGCAATTTCACTAGAGTTGTTTGATCACATCATTGGATGTAGGTCAATTGCTGTGATTTGGACAACCGTGGATGTCTTGTTCAACAAGAAGAATGTAGCAAGACTACAATTTCTAGAGAATGAGTTGGTGAGAGCAAATCAAGGAGATTTGTCTATTTCTTCTTTTTCTTAAAGATGAAGAACTTGTGTGTTGAGATCTCAGCGCTTGACCCAGAAGAGTCTATCTCTTAGGCTAAGCTAAAGAGACACATCATTCACGGCTTGTGGAAGGAGTATCTTACTTTTGTCACTTCAGTGCAGAGGTGAGCTACTCAAACGTCTCTACTTTAGTTAGAAAACTTGTTTGCCTCTCAGGTGAGCTTATCAAGACAGATGGCTAGAATCTTTATCTCAGGGGGAGATATTGAAGCTCTGTTTTCTGAGAAGAAGAAAAGACGAGACAAGAAAAAGAAGTCTTCTGGTGAAAATGATCCTTCTACTTCATCACAACAAGAGAGGAGCAAGACTCCTAAGCATGATGGAGGTAATAAGGGAGCAGTCAGGTGTTATAGATGTAACAAGTCTGGTCACTTCAAGAAAGACTGCAAGGTGAATCTTTAGCCATGTCATGATGCTGAAAGAGAAGGTGGATCCAAGGGTGAAGAAGGGTGGTGGAATTGTTTCATGACGACAAAGCCTGTTCGTGCTTGGTCCTCCATCAACTTTTAGGAGGATTGAATCGTGGACTCGGGGTGTGGTCATCACCACATTAAAGACGAGTCGAAGTTCACTTCTCTGCTGGTGTACAAAGGTAATGATGTTATTATTACAGTTCATGAAATTAAAAAAGGAGGGAATAGTCTCTTTGGGCATTGATAAGGGGTCGTTTAGCTTGAAGAGCGCATATCACGTACCAGGAAAGAAGAAGAACTTGTTCTTGGTGACCAACGTTGTTGATGCTGGTTATCACGTTCTGTTTGACCCAACAAAAGTGAAGTTTCTCAGAAACGTGTCATCGGTGAAGGTTGACGTTACTCATGTCGGGAGACGTGCGAAAGACTTGTTTGTTTTGTCAACAAGTTCTTATGTTGAGAAAATGAAGACAAATGATAGCGTTGACATCTGACAAGAGAGGTTTGGGCACATAGGGATGGACAAGTTGAAGATTATTGTGACAAGAGGCCTGGTGAAAGGTCTGCATAGTTTTTCATCATGTCTGTGAAGGTTGTCAGTATGGGAAGGCACATCGCCTCCCATTTGACAAGTCCTTGTCCAGATGCAAGGCACCGCGAGAGTGGATTCACGGTAATTTGATAGGACCATGCATCACCCCTAGTCTCGAAGGCATCAGTTACATGCTGGTTTTGGTTGATGATTTTACAAGGTACACTTGCGTGTATTTCGTAAAGGAGAAGTCAGAAGTCTTCTAAAAGTTTATGGAGTTCAAGAAACTCGTTGAAGACGTGTTAAGGCTGTGGGTAAAGAAGCTGAGGACGGATAATGGGGGAGAGTTTACTTCCCATGAGTTCTCTAATTTCTGTAGGAAACACGAAATTAAGAGGGAGCTGACTTGTGCTCACACTCCACAATAGAATGGAGTCGCGGAGAGGAAGATCCGTCACTTGGTGGAGACTTGTAAAAACTGGCTTCATGCTAAAGACATTCTCAGGGCATTTTGAGCAGAGAGAATGACTTGTGGGACATATGTCATCAACCGAATGCTCTTGAGTCCCCAAAACATAAAGTCTCCACATGAACTAATGTTCAAGGAGAAGTCAAGCATGACACACTTCAGGTGTTCGGGTACATCTACCTATTATATGCATGTTTCCCGATGCTCTCAGGACTAAGCTTGATGCTAAGGCATGAATCCTGAGACAAGGAAATTTGTCGCCTCAAGGGATGTGGTATTTGACGAGTTGACGTTATACCAAGGTAGTTCTTCTGTGGAGCTACAAGAAAGCAGGGAAGAAGGCAGGAAGCTGGTGATGATCTTTTGGTGGAGTTGTATGTGTCTCTAGGGGCTCCAATTACATCAAGCTCGGGGGCAGGTGCTTTTGGCTATGAAAGCAGGGGGAGAGATACTCCTAATGTGCCCAGCAAAAGAGATGATGAAGAAGAGGTAGCTGAAGGTGTGGAGTGTGGTCAGGCTTTGCGAAGGTCAAAGCAGACTATTATACCACCAGCTCGGTATAGAGAGTGAAATATGGTGAGTTTTGCTCATGCTTCTTTGCAGGCCCTCTAGATGAGCGGGAGTCGTCGTGCTTTGAAAATCTAATTGGAGTAAAGGAGTGAGAAGATGTCATGGATTGGGAGATGGTTGCCCTCAAGAAGAATGAGACTTGAGATCTTGTGCCCAAGGTAGATAAAATTACTCATGTTGCTTGCAAATGGGTTTATAAGCTGAAGAAGAAAGCAAACTGCAATATCGAGCGGTACAAGACTCGTCTTGTAGCTTGAGGGTTCTCACAATAGTACGGAGAGGACTATGAGGAGACGTTTAGTCATGTGACCAAGATGACGTCAGTAAGGGCGGTGATTGTTTCGGTGACATGCAAGGGATGAAAGATTTGACAGCTCGACGTAAAGAATGTATTTATTTACAAAGAGATTGACAAGGATATCTTTATAATGAAATCATCAGGCTTTGTGTCTGAGGCTCATCCAGGACACGTCTGCAAGCTCAAGAAGGTCATATATGGCTTGAAGCAGGCGCCTCAAGCCTGGTATGGAAAGATAGCCGTATTAACAATTCTGCAAATATTTTGCATTTGACTCAGATTCGAGCATGTTTATTAAGAAGATGGGGGAGCTCAGTCTTGGTACTGTTGTACATCGACGACATGATCGTGACGGAGAACTCTGACGAAGAGATAGCAAGGCTCGGGGCAGAGTTAGATATTCGATTCGAGATGAATGATCTTGGTGAGCTTCATCATTTCCTTGGCTTGGAAGTAGAGAGGAAAAAGAGCGATGCGCTTGTCTCCCAGAAAGGATATGCAGAGCGGATCGTGAAGCAATTTGGTATGAGGGAAGGGAAAAATAGCTCTACTCCACTTGAAGTTGGTCTCAAACTTCGATGAGATGAAGGAAGGGTTCTTCCAAATCCCTTAGTCTTCCGGACACTGGTCGGAAACCTGATATACTTGACGATTACAAGACCAGATATAGCTTATGCAGTTGACAGAGTAAGTAAGTATATGCAGGAGCCCAGGAAGCCTCATCTAGTGACGACAAAGAGTATTTTGAAATACGTGAAGTCTACCTCGGATATGAGACTCTTTTATGAGGACACGAGCCTCGACTTGCACAGATTCACAAATGCTGATTATGGGGGAGATTCAGATGATCGGAAGTCGACGTCTGGTTATGTCTTCATGTGCGGGTCATCGACTATCTCGTGGTGCAATAAAAAGCGGGATTTCGCGTCAGTTTCCACCACTGAAGCAGATTACAAGGCGTCAGCCTTGGCGGCTCAGGAGACCATCTGGCTACGAAGATTGGTGGAGGTATCCATGAGGAGGAGCGAGGTCCTACTCTGCTTCGCGGTGATAATGAGAGTGCTCTGAATCTGATTACCAATCCAGTATGTCACACACGGACAAAGCACATCGAGATCGAGTACCACTTTGTTTGGGAGAAGGTGTTGGAGGGATCTCTAATGGTGGAGTGTGTGCAGAGCAGGGACAATTTCGCGGACATCTTCACGAATCCACTGTCGAAGGGACCATTTGAGCGGTTACGGGGCATGTTTGGTCTGACTTGCACTTCCCACTTCAAGGGGGAGTGTTAAAAATATTGAAATTGGAAGTGGGGGGTCTGAAGTGTGCCGATCACATAGACCGCGAAAATCGCGCGGGTAGCGCGGCTAGACTCTAATCTAAGCCATGTTCTTTGGCCACCTTTGTTCTTGCGGTTTGATTCAGCAAGTTCCCTGGTTCGTTGTCCCTGCGGTTAGGATTTGGCTACCGGCAGACTGCGCGGCCTGGTTTGGTAGACCACAGTGACTAGCAGATTGCCATGTGCTCGACTTGATCTCAGTTCGTGTGGTTGTCTTCTTGGCTAGTTATAGTTGACGCATGTTGGCTAAGTTGTTCGCACATCTGTGCAGTTTGACTCTGTTAACCGCACATGCGGTCTGGTGTTGGTATTCAGCATTGTTGTGCGGCCTAGTGCTGTTATCCGTCATTATGCTGGCAGTTACTCTATCCCCTAGGACGGTGATTGTATCCGCCCGCCCGCCTATAAATAGGGGTGTTGACCTCGTCATTAATAACGAGAATTGTAAGAATTATAGCTTGAGTGAAACTTATGACCTGATCGTTTGTTGTGTTTGTAGATTGTGCGGCTAGCATTGAGCAACCAGACAACTGGTTTTGATGGTGGCCAGTGGAGTCAGTGCGGATAAGCGAATAGCAGTCGGTGGTTAGCAACAGGTCGCGGGTTCAGCGACCAGACGGTCTTCTTCCATGATAGTTTTCTTAGTTTCAATAAGTTAGTTCGTAACTGGCAGTTTGAATAAGTTGTTCGTGCAATTCGGCGGTTAGGCGACCTTGCAGTCTGGTGACCAGAGTTGCAAGCAGTTGGCAGTTCAGTTCCAGTTCGAAAGAGACAGTCAACGTGACTAGTGGTGCAATCTGGCAGTTTAGCAGGTTATACTGTTCACGCGAGCTCGCGAATAGTTTGGCAGATTGACAGCTAGACGGTTACAATTTTGTGTCCACCAGTTTTGTACTTACCTATTTTTATTGTGATCTTCATCAAATGCATTGCAAAATAATGACTCACAATATATATCTTGCATTATAAAACAACAAATAATACAAGTGCGTTCTTACATCTTATGTTTACTAGTGATTTACTTGACTTGAATGATTGAAGTGATCCTGTGACCTCTTGCTTTATAAAATTTTATAGAAACCAATATATCAAGATCAAACATCACTTTATTTGGGAGAAGACAATGGACAAATCTCATATCGTGGAATAGGCAGAGAGAAATAGAAGTGCCCACTAATTGACATATTGCAGGGATTTGAAAGCGGCATGATCATCAATTCTCAACATAGAATGCAAACCAAAATAATTTTAAACAAAAATAGAACTACAAGCGTTCGAAGAATCTAAAAAGACTGTGTCTCTTGTTATTCACAACCTCTTTATCATCCCTCGCCTCTTTAAAAATATTTGCAAGCTTATGTTTTACTGTCGACGCTACAATTTCTGCTTCGGTCTCAACCATCCCCACTAAATTCGTCGAAGAAGAAAAGATTTTGGCGGACTTTTCCGCATCCTCGCAGCAGCTGTCTACCTTTAAACCGCAGGCCTCTAATTTTCTCTTCTTGAAAGGATTATTATTTGGCACTTGTGGTCTAACTATTTCTGGGCTCAACGACTGGTGGCGTTTCGTGGGAACAACTAATCTCCCAAGTGCGCGGGCTTCTTTCGCGTACTTCTCTTGGTCATATGAGCCATCTGTCGATATCAACAAACAAATGGGACACTAATTCTATACAAATACATGAAATATTAATGATAGATCATGGTCTCTTTCACTCTGATTGCATTCTTTTGTGTTAGTTTGTCGTTTTTTAACAATTTCCTAACACAATCTAAAGCGGTATACTATATTTAAAAAAAAATTAAGTGTATTTTATGTAAAAAGGTCGTGTGCGGTCAAGCAATAGGATTTTTGCGTTTGTAAGGATTCACAGATTACTCGGGTAATTGGCAAAGTGTATCATGGAAATATCGACTTTTGGCACAATGCACCACAAAAGTTTAAAATTAACAAAATGCACCCCCAAATTGGTTTTTCTTGGCAATGTGCACCTAGAGTGTATTTTGGTCATTTCATTTTTTGCCTACTGAGGATGCACATTGCCAGGAAAAATCACTTTGGGCGGTGCAATTTGTCAATTTTAAATTTTTGGGATGCATTTTGTCAAAAGCCGATATTTCTAAGGTGCACTTTGTCAATTACCCCAGATACTCATATAAACTACGGACCGCACAATCTAAAGACTCTGACATCCCAGATTGAGAAACTAATCTAACATTATGTATTTAATATAGAGAAAAAAATATTGCATTAGTCACTAATGATAACGGTAAGAATGAGCTTACCTTGTATGTTCTCAATGTTGGCTTTGATATCTGTGAATATACGCTTCTCACTCTCCAGATTTTGCATGCCTTCATTTGCTTGGGGCACACATGCAGGCCGCACGAAGGGCTGTTCTTTGTCAGCAAGAGTAATGAGAATCCAACTGTCTGTTGGTGTACCACCAACGAGAGTTTTAGCTTCAGTGAAGATACTGAAAGCTTCCATGGTTACAGGATTCAGGCGGCCTTCAGCAATTGCAGCAGCTATTGGCCCTGGAAGTTCTCTTTAAAAATTAATGGTTAAGGGAGCATCAAAGCATACTTGGTAAAACTGCTCATAATAAATGTTACATCGATGAAATGCAAAAATATTATAATAAGTCAGCAAGGGCAGGCCAAAACAACTCTCACACCATATATAGAAGAACATACATGGTTCTGTGATATTGTAAATTTATATTCTTGTAAAGGCCCACTGTTTAGGCCCATAATGTATAGCCCATTAAAGATTTTTAGTTCTGTTAGGGATCGCTCAAGGCTCCGGTAGACCGGACTAAATTGGACCGTCATAGTCCGGGAGCGGTCGAGCGCACCAACAGTCACAGTAAGTAAAAAACTGTAAAAGGAATTTTTTTAACGTGAAAAACCCTTCAACTGGATGAAAAAAATCATGTGGTCGGGACTATGCCGGCCAAACCTCCACTATATGCTGGGTGTTGTACAGAGCTTTTTTGAAGAAATCGAGAGTGACAGGCTGCCTCTCACGGAGCTAATTCTTTCTTCGTGTGCTACGGGGAGCAATGCGCTCGTTAAATTATAGAGTGCTTTAATAGTTCTTGGAGGCGGGAACAACTTGCTGCACTCGTTCTGATGTTTGGGGCTTGAAGCTCGGGGAGCGCTCAGTGTGCTATCCTCTGTGGTTTGTCTCGGTGGTCTTGAAAGTGGAACGCGCGGAGGTGCGGTTGAAACGGTCTTGACGGCGGAGCGCACGACGGTGCACTTGGAGCGATCTTGAAGGCAGGGCGCGCGGAGGCGCACTTGGACGGTCTTGAAGACAAGGCGCGCTTGGACAGTCTTGACGTTGTAGCGCACGGAGGCGCACTTGGACGGTCTTGACAGCGGACCGCGCGGAGGCGCGCTCGAAAATTCTTGACGGTGGAGCGCGCAGAGGGGCACCTGGATGGTCTTGACTGTGGAGCGCGAGATGGCGCGCTTGGATGGTCTTGACGGTGGGGCGCGCGGAGGCGCGCTCGGACGATCTTGACGGTGGAGTGCGCGGAGGCGCGCCTGGATGGTCTTGACGGTGGAGCGCGCGGTGGCGCGCTTGAAAGGTCTTGACGGTGGGGCGCACGGAGGCGCGCTTGGACGATCTTGACGGTGGAGTGCACGGAGGCGCGCTTGGATGGTCTTGATTGTGGAGCGCGCAATGGCACACTTGGATGGTCTTGACGGTGGGGCGTGCGGAGGCGCGCTCGGACGGTCTTGACTGTGGAGTGCGTGGAGGCACGCCTGGATGATCTTGACGGTGGAGCGCGCAGTGGCGTGCTTGGATGGTCTTGACGGTGGGGCGCGCGGAGGCTCACTCGGACGGTCTTGAAAGTGGAGCGCACAGAGGCGCACTTGGACGGTCTAGACGGCGGGGCGCACGAAGGCGCGCTCGGAGCAGTCTCGTCTTGTCACTACTAGAAAAATGGCTTTTAGCCACGGTTTCTTTTGCCACGGGAGAAAAATCGTGGCTAATAATGAGTATTAGCCACGGTTTTTATTCCGTGGCTAAAAGTCTAGTATTAGCCACGGTTGACTAATCCGTGGCTAATACTGGACTTTTAGCCACGGTTCTCCTAAACCGTGGCTAAAAGTCTAGTATTAGCCACGGTTTGCCTGAACCGTGGCAAAAGATCGTGGCTACATTTAGTCCCACACCGCCAAAACAAAATGAAATTTTGGGTATATAAGGAATTTATTTCAATTAGTATTTGAAATAAATATGGCGGCGGCCGGACGGCGGCGGCGGCCGGGCGGCAGCGGCCGGGCGGCTGCGGCCGAGCGGCCGGGCGGCGGCGACGGCCGGGCGGCGGCGGCGTCCGGGCGGCGGCGGCGACGGCCGGGCGGCGGCGGCGGGCCGGCGGTGGCCGGCCTGAATTTTTTATGTTATGAGTAGCCCTTTAACCACGACAATTAAACCGTGGCTAAAAGTCCAGTATTGACTTTTAGCCACGACAATCAAACCGTGGCTAAAAGTCCAGTATTAGCCACGGTTTTGGACTTTTAGCCACGGTTTGGACTTTTTGCCACGCTCGCATTGCCCACGCCTATTTTCCGTGGGTAGACCGTGGCTAAAAGTCTTTAGCCACGGTTTTGGACTTTTAGCCACGGCAATCTGCCGTGGCTAAAAGTCAGTTTTCTAATAGTGTGTCTTGTCTCGTCTTGTCTCGACCTGACTCGGCAGAGTTCCCTGCGAGCAGTCTTTCGTAGAGATCCTGTGGGAAGAAAGAAAGTAGAGAGAGAAAATAGAGAGAGAAGGAGAGAAGAGAGAAAACCCATAGGAGGATTTTCTGAGCCGAGAGGAAGATGAAAATGAGAGGAAGAGGTGTCTATTTATAGATAATTTCTCCTAATAACCACCGGACAGACCAATAGAATCGCTTTGTTTATTGCACGCGGATCACCATATTTATGCAAATGACAAAAACGCCCCTGGCCGAAAAATAACCGCCTCCACCAGAAAAATAACCACCCCTCCCCTAGGGGCGGCTCGGCGAGGGCGGCGGGAAAGGGCAGCCCGGCCGGAGCCGAACGGCGAGGATGTCGCTGTCCGAGGGCGGCAAGCAGGCCGCCCCAATCGGGCGGCCAAAGGGCCACCCCATTATGGGCGGCCCTGCCCCAGGCAGGGCAACGAAATAAGGTGGGAAGCCAGAAGGCTTCCCGCCCCATGCGGCAGAATATCCTCCAAGATTGGGCGGCCAAATGGCCGCCTGACTTGGGCGACCTTCCCCCCAGGCGGGGGCAAGCAACGGAGACGGGCGGCCAGAGGGCCGCCCGCCCCACTTGGTGGAGATGCCACCCAGATGGGACGGCCTCCTGGCCATCCGATATCGAAGACCCTACCTCCAATAACCACCGGACAGACCAATAGAATCGCTTTGTTTATTGCACGCGGATCACCATATTTATGCAAATGACAAAAACGCCCCTGGCCGAAAAATAACCGCCTCCACCAGAAAAATAACCACCCCTCCCCTAGAAGCAGCTCGGCGAGGGCGGCGGGAAAGGGCAGCCCGGCCGGAGCCGAACGGCGAGGATGTCGCTGTCCGAGGGCGGCAAGCAGGCCGCCCCAATCGGGCGGCCAAAGGGCCACCCCATTATGGGCGGCCCTGCCCCAGGCAGGGCAACGAAATGGGGTGGGAAGCCAGAAGGCTTCCCGCCCCATGCGGCAGAATATCCTCCAAGATTGGGCGGCCAAATGGCCGCCTGACTTGGGCGACCTTCCCCCCAGGCGGGGGCAAGCAACGGAGGCGGGCGGCCAGAGGGCCGCCCGCCCCACTTGGTGGAGATGCCACCCAGATGGGACGGCCTCCTGGCCATCCGATCTCGACGACCCTGCCTCCTGTACGGGGGGGCGACCAGCGCCGAGCGGTGAGGAAACCGTTCCTCCGCATGCCGACGGAGGGCTGGACGACGAAGAGCCCGCCCGGTCCGGGCGATTACGGCGCGACGACAGTTGGTGCATCGGTCGATGGTTGCATCTTTGCGGTTGCGTGCGGCTCGATGGGTTCGGATGAACCGGCTTAAGGGAACCCCATCAACTCCCACATCTCCAATCTCTTATGTACCCTCTCACTTACATATAAATACTCCTAATGGGATGAATAAAATTGATTTTGCTCTACATTCTAACATGGTATCAAAACTAGGTTTCGCTTGAAATTTTTCATGACCATTCGTCACATAATTACGCTCAAATGTTTTCGCATGAAAATTTTTCGCCTAGGACCCACTGCCAACTGTTTTCTGGTTGAAATTTTTGCTCGAATAGACTAGTCACTGTTTGTTGCTCCTGCTGTATACGGATTGCTCTTGAGGCTGGCTCTCCGTTGGAACCAACTGTTTTGGCCAGTCCTCCTGTAGGTGCTCCTGTGACTGCGACCACTCGTCCTCCGCCAAGGTCATCATCCAACTCTGGAAACCGTCAATTCCGGTCTGTGCCTATTTCCCCTGGGCAGAAATGGTGCAACTAGCACAAACACCATGGAAATCATAACACTTAAGAATGCCTTGCTCTTGCCAACCGCAAGGCTCAAAAAGCTGCAGGACACCGTTTTCCCAATCGCCCGACTCCTCAGGCTGCTACCACTGATCTCTCGCCAACCTTTTCTACGGAACAGATGCAACAACTTATGGCCATGATGCAGGTCAACAACTCCTCTGATACTGGTTCTTCTATTGCTGCTGTCGCAGGTATTACTTTTGCCTCTTGGACTTTAGACTCGGGCGCTTCCTATCATATGACAAGCGATGATAGTCATCTCTCCTCCATATCACCTCTCTTATCCTCCTCTATTCGCGCTGCTGATGGCACCTTACTTCCAATTCAGGGTCGTGGACATCTCCAGGACCACTCTCACTTCACTATCTCTCATGGCTATCACGTTCTGCGTCTTACCATGAATCTCTTATCTGTCTCTTAACTTACTGATCAAAATTTCTTTGTCTCTTTCAATGCTTTCACTTGTTCCAAACAGGATTCCTACACGAGGAAGGTTGTTGGTAAGGGTCATCGCTGGAACGACCTCTACTACATCACCAGTCTGTATCTTCTGCTTCCTCCATCAACTGTTGATGTTGTCGCACTTGTCTCGATTGCCACCTCCTCATGTGTTGGGTCCGACGTTCCTTCACTTGACGCGTGACGCTTTACTACTTATTTAAGAAATTAAGTAGCGCCCTCTCCAACAGTCCGAGTTTTTGGTGCATTTGGGTATGCGCTTGATCCTTCAATTGATATCAGAGGAGGTCACGAGTTCAAGACCGGGGGGGCGCTATTAAATCCTGATTTTTCCCTTCTACCTGTGTGGATCCGGCGGGTCAGGCAAACCGTGGACATGTGGTAACCCCACCTCTGAGCCATGTGGTAACCCCACCTCTGAGCCGACGGGTTGTGCTGGACGCTGGGGGGGGATTGTTAGGTCCGGCGTTCCTTCACTTGACTCGTGGCGCTTTGCTACTTATTTAAGAAATTAAGTAGCGCCCTCTCCAACAGTTCGGGCTTTTGGTGCAGTTAGGTATGCGCTTGATCCTTCATCATGTGATCTTTGGCATCGCGCCTTTCCCACATCTCGCTATCGCAGCTACAACTACTTGCTTCCTCTGGTGCTCTGGGATCCGTTAATACGAAAATGCTTAATCATTGTATTCATCGTATTCGAGGTCGACAGATTGCCTCCTCTTTTCCCTATAGCAAATCTGCTATTGTAGCTCCATTTGATTTAGTTCACTCTGATGTTTGAGGTCATTCTCCCCACACTTCAAAAGGAGGAAACAAATACTATGTTATTTTTGTTGATGACTACTCTCGTTTTACTTGATTATATCTTTTGAATGCTAAGTTTGATGTTTTCTCTAAATATATTGAATTTGCTTTTATGGTAGCAACGCAATTTTCTTGTAAAATTAAAACTCAGCGCTCTGATTTTTTTGGGGGTGGGGATATCTCTCGCACCATTTTCTACAGTTCTTTCGATCTCAAGGAACTCTTGCTCAATATTCATGCGCTCGCATGCCTCAACAAAATGGAGTAATCGAACGACGACATAGACACATATTGGAAGTTGCGCGATCCCTTCTCCTCACCTCATCGGTACCTGTCTCATACTAGGTGGAAGTCGTTTTTACTAGTGTATTCTTAATAAATAAAATACCTACCCCCAACCTGCAAAATATCTCCCTGTATGAACGACTATATAATAAGGTCCCGACTTACTCCCATTTGAGAGTTTTTAGGTGTACTTGTTTCGTTAAATTTCCCACAATTGAATGAGATAAGCTCTCACCTCGCCCTGTGACATGTGTCATTTTTGGTTATAGTGAACAACACAAGGGCTACAAATGTTATGACCATGTTGTTAAATGCATGCACATCCCCCAAAATGTGATTTTCCTTGAACATCTTCCCTATTATGCCCTTCCTAATCCGCCTATCCCAATAGCACCATCAACTCCCGAAGATCTCATTTTTCTTGATACTCTACAACCATCTACTTCTCAAGTGCCCATCTTTGCTACAGCCAATATTCTTAATACTGATATTGGCCCTCTGTGCGACTCAGACTCATCCCAAACCCCTGATTCACACTTAAATACTAGTGAACCACAACAATCTCAAATTCCTCGTTGCTCTACTCGCACTCACAAACCTCCTAATCGTCTCAGTTTGTTTTCCACCCTCACTCCAGTCCTCCAAGCCTTTCTTTCAATTATCTCTAGTCATTGGGAACCTCAAACATACCAAAAGGCAGCCTCTATGTATGTTTGACAGCATGCAATGGATGAAGAATTACAAGCCCTGACGAAAACCAATACTTGGGATCTGGTCTTGCCTCCTAAGGGCACTCGACCTATCAGTTGTAAATGGGTTTACAAAATCAAAACTCTGTTTGATGGCACAATCGACAGATACAAAACACGCTTGGTTACTCGTGGTTTACACAACAACATGGTATTGATGATGAAACGTTTACTCCAATTGCAAAAATGACCACTATCCACGCTATCCTTGTTATTGGTTTTATTCATTCACGGGACATCTCTCAGCTTGATGATACGAACGCTTACCTCCATGACGACCTTTCTAAAAACTTCTACATGACACCAACCCCCGGGAGTTCAATATTTGACTGGACAAGTCTGTCATCTTCGCAAGGCTCTTTATGGTCTCAAACAGGCCCTTACGCCCGGTTCTCTAAATTCGCCACTGCAATGTTAACCTTTGTGAAAGTGGAGGATAAGATCAGTCTGACTCTAGAGGGGGGGGGGGGTGAATAGAGTTTGTTAAAATAATTTTTCAAAATAAAACTTTGCAGAGGAAGAGTTAAGTTAATATAGTATGTGTATTGTGCTGCAGCAACAAAACAGAAGTGATAATAAAAAAAAAACAAAAGATTCACAGCACACAGCAAAGAATACACACAAGCAACCAAACACAAGAAGCTATAGTGGTTCCCCAATCAACCTGGGTACATCCACTCTTCTACCACCCTTGGTAGGAATCCACTCAGGATGAGTTGATCAGGTGTCCTGGCACCAATGAGCTTTTGATAAGGTGCTCAAAAACCAAATCTAGATTTTTTGATAAGGTGTCTTGCCACCACTGAGTTTTGACAAGGCTCTCAGAACCAGATTCAGAACTTTTGAAGGGAGTTTTGATAACCCTTTTACAGCAGGAAAAGAAAAAGGAAGAGGTGAAGTTGTCTTCTCTGTCTCAATCACTGAGAGAAGACTTAGTGGATTGATTGTGTTGTCAAAGCTCCCCCTGAGATGTAGATGGTTCAGGAATGAGAGTTTTGCTAGGGTGATAGGCCTTCAGAAGCTTCAGATCTCCAGCAGAAGATGATTTCAGCAGAGGCTGAAATATGAAATGTCTGGAGTCTTTGATGTTGAAGCTATGAACACTTTTCAGTATGCTAATTTTCAATAAAACTCTTCAGGATTGATCACTTGATTTTTCTCTGAGTTGATCTCTCTATCTGTGTATGTCTGTATTCAGTAGTTGTGTGTGTTCGGTGGTTATTCTCTTGATCTGTTGTTGTGTATATTATTCTCTGATGATCCTCTGTCTAAGATAGCCGTTAGCAGTCATAAATGTCTTCCATAAATATTTTGTCTTCTGGAGGAAAGTCCAATAAACATTCTCTGAGAAATCCCTTGACACTTGCTCCAGAATAAATGAAAACGGCTAACAAATCTCTTGAAATAAATGCTGAGAGAATTTGAAAAACATTCCAAAAGCTGACTGAATTTGAATCCTTAAAGTCGTCGATCTCTCAGAAAAACGTCGATCTGAGCTCTACGATCGTTGAATTGAGCTCAGAGATTGGATTGAACATCAGACAGAAAACGTCGAACTGAGCTCTACGATCGTCGAACTGAGCTCAACGACCTGAAGAATAAGTGAGGATAGATCGTCGAACTGAGCTCAGTGACTTGGAAACAAGCTGAAGGCAGATCGTCGATCTGAGCTCGAAGATCGTCGACCGGAGGTCGACGATTTAGCAGAGTTGAGCTCAGAGATCGTCGAACGGAGTTCGACGTTTCGTCGACCTAAGCTCAACGATAATTGTCTTTGTCTCAGCTCTAAGTCTTGATCCTTGAATGGTCCTGGGGGCAGCTTCAAACCTAAGTTCTAAGCCCTAGACTCATTCTAACTTGACATTTTCAACTATACATGTAGGTCAAACTGATTTCCTAAAAACATAATGATCCTTGCCCAAATTAGTAATAGGGTGTTCCAACAATCTCCCCCTATTTGGGTTAGGATTACTATTTACAGAACTCAGTAATAAATACAAAAGCAAATACAGAAAAGCAAAAATATTAAATCAACAGAGCAGAACATGCAGCATAGCAGCATTGAGATAGAATATCAGCAAGTGTTTTAAAATGAATGTACTGACTGCTTACAGAGATCACTTCTTTTCACTTCCTTTCTTAAATAAGATTTCCCTGTTGGGATTGAGAGCCTCTTTCTTTGACCTTCTGTCATCTTCTGCACCTAAGGAAGTTTGAGATCTTGGCTTGGGAACCACAGCCTCAGGATGCAGTTTCATGTAATCCACTGGGTCAAAGAACTTCCTTGAAGCATATCTTTCCAGTTCTGCCTTCCTTTGCTCTGACAAGGTAGTGATGTTAGAAGTGTCTTTTCCTTGCTCTCTGGCCTTCTTCAACTGATCTAAGGCAGTAAGTTCTTTCATCCTAGCAGTCCATGATAAAGAATTATTCTCTGGATCTTCAAAAGGGATTGCAGGTTCATATCTATTAATAGTTTCTGAAGCAGTAGAAGTCCTTGTATCAACAGTTTCTCTGAGTTTATAAGGGAAAGGACCTTGAGTTGAGTCCATATGTCTTTGTCCTTCCCTCTGTTGTCTTGATTGAATCCTGTGTTCTCTCTGATTACCTCTGTATTGTCCCCTTCTGGACTGATAACCTCTTTGATATTGCCCTCTGGGATGATATCTCTGTGAAGATTGGGAGGAGCTTTGCTTTGGAGCAGAGGTTTGAGAAGCTGAGCCTCCACCTGATCCTGAATCTGGAGGAGGAGGAGGCTGAAACTGGGATGATCCTTTTTCATACTTATCCAACTTTCTTCTTTTCCTCATGGCCTTTAGCTGGTTTTTAGAATACTGCATCCAAGATTCAGTTATCTGGCAGTCATGTAAAATGTAATAGGGTATGTCATTAACATCCTTGGCCTTTGCAGGAGGGATCTTCATCATGGCCTTACTTCTAGCTTTTCTTTTCCTAGCAATAGTGCTAGCAGAGTCATCAGATTCTGTATTGAATTGATCACTTTCAGAACTCTGTGGTCTGTCATACAAATCATCTATACTTTTGATGTATTTCTCTTGTTGTTTCAATTGTTCAGGAGTCAGAACAGGAGCAGCAGCAGCAGCAGATACACAACCTATTTAAGCAGCAACAAGAGCAGAAGGAATTGGAGCAGCAGGTTCTTCCAGATAAGTAGCAAGATCTTTATCAGCAACAGCATCAGCATCAGCAGACAGCATTTCAATGTCAGTAGATCCAACAGATATAACAGCAGTACAAACAGAAACAACAACATCCACAGCCTTAAAAGAGTTGACATATGATGCAATCAGGCTGGGATCACATTCTGAAATAGGCACAATGGCCTTAGTAAGATCTTCAACTTGCTGAACTGGTAAATATCTTCTGTGAAGAGAATCAAAAGCACTCAACAGTGACCTGAGGTCCACTGTAAGCACTGGAACTGGAGCAGCAGCAGGCACTTCATCAGCTTCATGAGGCATCTCCCCCTGCCTTGATTCAGTAGGAACTGGATCAAGGCACCCAGAGGAAGGGATTGCCTGAGAAGAGAGAAAAGAAGATAGCCTGTCAGACAGCTCCTGAACATGTTTCAGAAGTGGAGCCATTGTGGTCTCCAGCAATGAGGATAGCCTGGGGGCTAGCAGCTCATACAGCCTGTCTGCCAGTGCAGGAAGATCTACATGCTCAAGATGGGCTTGAGTAGAGGTAGGAGTTGATGTTGCTGGCATAATGGTGGATGGTGTGGTGGTAGGAGGTATAGGGATGGATGGTTGAGATATTGGGATTGTGGAGATAGATGATACGGGTGTGGAGATGAATGGTGAGAAACATGGTTGAGCAAGGATGTCATTCAGGAGCTGTTGGTAGGAGGAGGATGATGGAGGCTCAAGAGGTGAGGAGGGGGAATCATCCATGAAGGAGTCATCCAAGATGTTGAAAGATGGAACAGAAGAATCAATGGGTGGATAGTAATACAGAGGGTGAAATGGTTCTGAGGTGGTGGCTGGAGGAGATGAAATAGGTGATGAAATTGTGATGGGGGAGGAGATGGCTGAGTGGAAGGTTGATGAGGAAGGTAAGGCAGAAACAATAGGAGGAGGAGAAGGAGGAGCAGAGGAGGAAGCAGGTAAATCTTCTGCTAGGGCAGAGACCTGAGGGGAAGTGACTGTAGTAGTCCTTGTGCCTGAAGCAGATGGTGCTGCAGCAGCCCTGTTGGGGTTGATAATCTGCCTGTCCCACTTGCTGAAAAGGGCACAGGTGAGCCTTTTGGATGCATTGATGTGCATCCCATTTGAAACCAGTAATTCAGGGCACCTGTAATGCAGGAAAACCCCTAGAATCCTCCCAAAAAAGACACAACTTTTGTTAAATTTTTTCTTGATCAAGTCAAAGAAGATAGTTCCCCAATCCAGATGTTTCTTGTCAACTATTGCTCCCATTAAACAGAGCTGATACCTTGAGATGGTATCATGAGCTGAGTGCTTTGCCAGAAGCACTTTTCCCACAACATCAGCCAAAAATTGAAATTCTAATGATAGATTCTTTTTCAACAGTTTATTAGGGTGTGCAGCAGAGTGACTCATTCTATCTAACATGTAATCAAATTCTTCTCCAGACAAATTAATAGAGTCATCTCCAGTACTTAAGGTGAAAACTTCAGTCAGAAGAATAGGGAACAATGGTACCTGAGTCCCGTTGATCGTGCCGACTATAGTATTTTCATTCTCATTGGATGCAGTAAAAACCCATTCCTTTATTTCATCTGCCGCAATCTTTATTCTGGTGGTCATAAACTGAACTAACTGCTGTTCTCGGAAAAAATTCAGAATATCTTTGAACCTCTGATCGCTGCCATCGAAGGAGTTCATATCTATGTCAAAACCTGTATCAAATTTCATTTTGGAAAGAGCGGCAAACGACACCGCCATTTGTACCTGCAAAGATTGAACAAACACGACCAAGTGCAGCAAAAGTTTGGAGGGAAAGAGAAAAATTTGCAGAAAGTATGAAAGCGTAAAAGACGAACGGCGGCCGAAGAAATGATTTTATATTAGGGTTCGACGCCGGAAAGGAAAAATCGTTGAACTCTGTTCGACGATTTGGGCTTCTAATGGAATACGAAGAGGCTTTAATGTCGTCGATCTCCGTTAGACGACATTGACGAGCGTCGAGCTCTGCTCGACGACCGCTTAACAGAAAGAAGGATAGCTCAAAGCTATCAGGCGGCGCTGAACTCAGCCACTCAGGTCGACGATTCAGGAAACGTCGATCTGTGTTCGACGATTTTTGGGAAACCGTCGATCGCCGTTCGACGATTTCTGGGGAAAACGTCGAGCGCAGTTCAGAGACGGAAACTATCCTACAGACACAAAGAGAAATGAGTTTTTAGCCTAATCTTGGTCTGTTTTTAGATTTTCAAAATCTTGGAATTTATTTTAGGCTTCCCCCATCTAACATGCCTAACTGATTTATGAAGAATGTATGTTTCTTTTCATCCAAGGGTTTGGTGAAAATATCTCCCCTTTGCAAATCAGTTGGGATATATTGAAGTTCAATTTTATTTTTCTCAACATTATCCCTTAGAAAATGATGCCTAATTTCTATGTGTTTTGTCCTACTATGGAAGACTGGATTTTGTGCAATGGAAATAGCACTAGTGTTGTCACAAAATATTTTAGACTTCTCTAAGTTGTAACCATAGTCTAGGAGTTGATTTTGTATCCACAAGATTTGTGAACAACAACTACCTGCAGCCATATATTCAGCTTCAGCAGTTGAAGTTGACACAGATGTTTATTTCTTACAAAACCATGAGACAAGTCTATCACCAAGAAACTGACAAGTTCCACTGATGCTTTTCCTGTCTATTCTGCACCCAGCATAATCAGCATCTGAAAATCCAGTTAAGTTAAATGCTGAATCTTTTGGATACCAGACCTAGATTTGGACAGCTTTTAACATACCTAAGAATCCTCTTTACTAAAGTTAAGTGTGACTCTCTAGGGCTAACTTGGAATCTAGCACATATACATGTAGCAAACATTATATCAGGCCTACTAGCTGTAAGGTACAATAAAGAGCCAATCATTGCTCTGTATGTTGTCTGATCAACTGGTTTCCCATGTTCATCAGCATCCAATACAGTATTGGTAGGCATGGGTGTTTTCATACATGATGCATCAAACATACCAAATTTCTTAACCAGCTCTTTTGCATACTTGGTTTGAGAAATAAATATGCCTTCAGCATGTTGTTTGACTTGCAATCCCAAGAAAAAGGATAGCTCACTCATGCTACTCATTTCAAATTTAGAGTGCATCAACTTGGAAAACTTTTTGCACAATTTTGAATCAGTAGAACCAAAGATAATGTCATCAACATATATTTGTACTAGTAGGGTATGAGACTTATGGGTTCTAACAAAAAGAGTTTGGTCTACTCTCTCCCTAATAAAATCATTTTCCAGAAGAAAGCATGCTAGGGTCTCATACCATGCTCTAGGAGCTTGCTTTAGACTATATAATGTTTTATGTAGTTTGAAAACATAGTCAGGGTGAGTTGGAGAGACAAAACCTGGGGGTTGTCTGACATAGACTTCTTCTTTGATCTCCCCATTGAGAAAAGCACTCTTCACATCCATTTGGTAGACTTTGAATTCCTTGTGAGCATCATAAGCCAGGAAGATTCTTATGGCCTCTAACCTTACAACTGGTGCAAAGGTCTGGTCATAGTCTATCCCCTCTTCTTGAGAATATCCTTGAGCAACTAGCCTTGCCTTATTCCTTACAATAATTCCTTGATCATTCAATTTGTTTCTGAACACCCATTTTGTTCCAACAATGAAATGATCCTTTGGCTTAGGCACTAGTTCCCAAACTTTGTTTCTTTCAAATTGATACAACTCCTCTTGCATTGCAATGATCCAGTGTGGATCTTGCTCTGCATCTTAAATGGATTGAGGTTCAATTTGAGAGAGAAAGCAAGTGTGCATCAGGTTTTGGTTGACCTGATTTCTGGTTTGCACACCAGCTGAGATGTTTCCAATCACTTGGGAGATTGGATGATCTTTTGATGTTACTAAACCAACAGGGGTTGTTGATTGTTCACCAACCTGTGTTGTTGTTTCCTCTTGTGGAACAACAACTGGCTCTTCAAGAAGATTTTCTTCCAGATGTTGAGCAGCTTCTTCATCTTCACTACTTTCATCCTTTTGAGTAACTTGCAATCTGTCCAAGTCTTCAGCTAGAGAATGTACCTGCAAATGTTCTATGGTAGAAGCATTCTTCTCCTTGAAAGACATATTAGTTTCATCAAAGGAAATATGGACAGATTCTTCTATTTTTTGAGTAGTTTTATTATAAACTCTATAAGCTTTACTGATCATGGAGTATCCCAGAAACACTCCTTCATCAGCTTTTGCTTGAAATTTTGCTATATATCTCTTGTCATTGTTGTGAATATAACAAATGCAACCAAATTTTTTGAAATAATCTACTTTAAGTTTCTTCCCTTTGAGTAATTCATAGGGAGTCTTGCCCTTCACTTTATGTATCAAACTTCTATTCAGTACATAGTTGGAGGTGTTCACTGCCTCAGCCCAAAAGAATAGAGGAAGGTGAGCATCTGACAACAATGTAGTTGCAGATTCAATTAGGGTTCTATTTTTCCTTTCTGCTATCCCATTTTGTTGAGGAGTTCTAAGAACTGAGAATGTATGTCTGATCCCTTCACTCTGACAGAACTCTTGCATAAGAAGAGAATCAAACTCTGTCTCATGATCACTTCTGATCAGGGCAATATGAGTATTGAACTCACTCTGTATACATTTGAGAAACTCTGTCAAACACTTAAAGTTATCAGACTTCTTCCTCAGAAAGAACACCCATGTGAATCTTGAGAAGTCATCTACAATCACTAAAGTGTAGGATTTCCCTCCTAAGCTTTGTACTGTAATGGGTCCAAAAAGTTCCATGTGTAACAGATACAAAATCCTAGGTGAATCACTCTTGTTAAGTGACTTAAAACTGTTTTTAGTTTGCTTGCCTAATTGACAAGCCTTGCAAAGTCCTTCCTTCTTGTAGGGGCCAGAAGGTAGTCCTCTAACAAGGTTGTCCTTGGATAGCCTAGCAATGGTTTTAAGGTTAATATGTCCTAGTCTCTTATGTCATAGTATATTAGGTCTAGATATGGAATTGAACAGGCAAATATCTACTTTAGATGAATGAAAATCTACTAAGTAAATGTTACCTTTTCTGTTACCTGTCAACACAGTTGTGTTGTCTTCTGACTTGACCTTGCATATAGCTTTGTTGAAAGTCACTTAATATCCTTCATCACAAAGTTGACTGATACTTATCAAGTTGTGCTTGAGTCCTTCAACATAAGCTACTTTCTTGAAGGTGACTGTTCCAATTTGGACTGCACCATATCCTTTTTTTGTTTCAAAGTTTGAATCACCAAAAATTACTTTGGGTCCAAGCTTGGATTTAAAGGATGTGAAGTTGTCCTTGTTCCCTGTCATGTGCTTTGAGCACCCACTATCCAGATATCATTGTTGGTTTGATGTTGGATAGGTCTTCTCCTGCACATAAACAGCTTATATGTTTTTGACCCAATTTACCTTGGGCCTAGGTTGATATCCCTTAAATTCAGAAATGAAAGACATCCCAGGTTGACTCTTATAACCTTCAGGATGGTATCTCCTAGGAGGTACTATCCATTCAGTATAGGGGTTGAAACCTTGGGATGTAGGACTTCTAGGATTGAATCTAGATGTACCTTTGAAAGATTGTTCAAAGCCCTGATCTTTGTTCGACGATCGTCGAGCTGAGGTCGACGATCTTGGGTCAGATCGTCGAGCTCTATTCGAAGATCGACTGTCCTGGAGTTCAGAGTTCAGGTGTCGTCGAGCTGAGTTCGACGATTTTTTCTTGGATCGTCGAGCGGCGTTCGACGATCGTCGAGCTCTGTTCGACGCATTCTGTTGAACTATAAATTTCTTTGGCAAATCTGCATTCTTCCTAGCTACCTCTACAACTTCCTTCCCTTTATCAGAGATAAATTTGATTAGAGTTGTCAGAACTATAGGCTGGCTGGATGAAGCTCCCAAGCCCAGTGTAATATTAAGTCTAGAGTTCACTGTGCTTGTGATATCCATCAGTTTGATGCTTCTCCCATTAAGGGATTCTTCAAACTGCTTGGCCTTGGATAGTTCACTTTTCAGTGAAGCTATCTCCTCTCTATAGCATTCTAACTCTTCAGAGAGTTTGAGGTTCTCTGATTTTAAAGTGCTATACTCAGACAGTTGTTTTCTGAGGGAAATGATTTCCTTCTCAGACTCTAATAGATCTAGGCATAGTACTTTAAACTCATATTTAAAGTCCTCAGAACTGAAATCAAATAAATTGATTACCTGATCTTCTTCTAGTTGAATTTCTGAATCTGACTCTGACTCTTCTGCTTCTGAATCTGTTTGAGAGGCATTGATAGCCATCATGCAAAATTCCTTTTCATCAGCATCATCCTCATCATCACTGGAGCTGGATGATGCTTCAGAATCCTCTTCAATTTCACTCCATGTCTCAGCAACAAATCCCTTCCTTGTATGTTTGTTCTTGCTGGAGGAGGGTTTGTCTGAGCTGTTCTTCTTAAAGTCTTTCTTCGTTCTTCTTTCTCTTCTATCTTTCTTGTCCTTGTTTTTATTTTCTGGACAGTCAGACACAATATGGTCTGGTTTCCTGCAACCAAAACAGATAATTTCTTTGTTGTTATTTGATTTATCATACCTTGGCTTATCATGTCCCTTGTATGACCTTTTTCTGAAGTCTTTTCTGGTCATTTTGTATAATCTTTTGGCCAATAAGCTGAGTAGCTCCTCATTGTCTGTGACCTTTTCTTCAGGCAGGTCCTCAACAGCTTTGAAGGCTATTGTCTTCTCTTTCCTTGTGGCTGGTGAGGCAGCCTTCTGTTCTTCTTCTCTATTTTTAATGAGCAGCTCATAAGATTTGAGCTTGCCCAGGAGAGCTTCAGTGGTAATCTCATTTAGACTTCTGGCATCTTTGATTGGCCAGATTCTTGAATCTTAAGTGCTGGGGAAACACATTAGGATTTTGTCATTCAGCTCAGTCAATGAGATTTCTTTATCCAGAGTCTTTAACTCATTGACAATCAGACTTAATCTGTTGTACATGTCCGCTACTGACTCAACTTCTCCTTTCTTGAAGTTCTCATATTGGGATATGAGATGGGATCTTCTATCTTTTCTCTCATCAGCAGATTCTGAGACAATCTCAGAAATTTTGTCCCAAATTCCTTTGGCTGAGTTGTATTCAGCTACCTTCTGAAATATCTCATCAGACATTGTCTGAGCTAAGATATTCATGGTCTTGGCATCTGCAGTCTTCCACTTCTTTATTTCAGCATCTGTTCCTGAAGGAGGTGGAACAGCATTTGTACTTGAGCTTGCTGGTGGACTTGGGCACACTGTCAAAATAGAATTAAATATGTCTTCATCAATAGAATTCATATAAAGTCTAATCCTAGCTTTCCAAAGTGCAAACTTGAATAGATTGCACACTGGAGGCCTGGTGCTTGCATAATCTTTGTTCTGTGTCATGTCTTTATATAAAATTAAATATAATGAAAATAACCTTCTTACAAGATTGATCTTATCAAGGATCTTTTGGTTCAGGTGTTAGCCTGTATGAACAACCAATCTCCCTCTGATACCAATTGAAAGTGGAGGATAAGATCAGTCTGACTCTAGAGGGGGGGTGAATAGAGTTTGTTAAAATAATTTTTCAAAATAAAACTTTGCAGAGGAAGAGTTAAGTTAATATAGTATGTGTATTGTGCTGCAGCAACAAAACAGAAGTGATATTAAAAAGAAAACAAAAGATTCACAGCACACAGCAAAGAATACACACAAGCAACCAAACACAAGAAGCTATAGTGGTTCCCCAATCAACCTGGGTACATCCACTCTTCTACCACCCTTGGTAGGAATCCACTCAGGATGAGTTGATCAGGTGTCCTGGCACCAATAAGCTTTTGATAAGGTGCTCAAAAACCAAATCTAGATTTTTTGATAAGATGTCTTACCACCACTGAGTTTTGACAAGGCTCTTAGAACCAGATTCAGAACTTTTGAAGGGAGTTTTGATAACCCTTTTACAGCAGGAAAAGAAAAAGGAAGAGGTGAAGTTGTCTTCTCTGTCTCAATCACTGAGAGAAGACTTAGTGGATTGATTGTGTTGTCAAAGCTCCCCCTGAGATGTAGATGGTTCAGGAGTGAGAGCTTTGCTAGGGTGATAGGTCTTCAGAAGATGATTTCAGCAGAGGCTGAAATATGAAATGTCTGGAGTCTTTGATGTTGAAGCTATGAACACTTTTCAGTATGCTAATTTTCAATAAAACTCTTCAGGATTGATCACTTGATTTTTCTCTGAGTTGATCTCTCTATCTGTGTATATCTGTATTCAGTAGTTGTGTGTGTTCGGTGGTTATTCTCTTGATCTGCTGTTGTGTATATTATTCTCTGATGATCCTCTGTCCAAGATAGCCGTTAGCAGTCATAAATGTCTTTCATAAATATTTTATCTTCTGGAGGAAAGTCCAATAAACATTCTCTGAGAAATCCCTTGAAACTTGCTCCAGAATAAATGAAAACGGCTAACAAATCTCTTGAAATAAATGCTGAGAGAATTTGAAAAACATTCCAAAAGCTAACTGAATTTGAATCCTTAAAGTCATCGATCTCTCAGAAAAACGTCGATCTGAGCTCTACGATCGTTGAACTGAGCTCAGAAATTGAATTGAACATCAGACAGAAAATGTCGAACTGAGCTCTACGATCGTCGAACTGAGCTCAGCGACCTGAAGAATAAGTGAAGATAGATCGTCGAACTGAGCTCAGTGACTTGGAAACAAGCTGAAGGCAGATCGTCGATCTGAGCTCGAAGATCGTCGACCGGAGGTCGACAACTTAGCAGAGTTGAGCTCAGAGATCGTCGAACGGAGTTCGATGTTTCGTCGACCTAAGCTCGACGATAATTGTCTTTGTCTCAGCTTAAGTCTTGATCCTTGAATGGTCCTGGGGGCAGCTTCAAACCTAAGTTCTAAGCCCTAGACTCATTCTAACTTGACCTTTTAATCTATACATCTAGGTCAAACTGATTTCCTAAAAACATAGTGATCCTTGCCCAAATTAGTAATAGGGTGTTCCAACATTTTGGCTTTACGGCCAGCCTCTCTGATCGGACATTATTTATTACTATACTCACGTCTCTGACACTATCTTACTTTTGTATGTTGACGACATAATCATCACAGGAGGAAAATCTCGGCATATCCAAGAAGTCAAGACTTATCCCAATACGCAATTCAAAATGAAAGATCTCATACCACTTCGATATTTTCTAGGTCTTGAAGTTGATCACTCTTCCAGAGGATACATATTATCTTAACATAAGTTTATCACTGAGATACTTGACCGTATTGCTCTTACAGATGACCGCAATGTTGCAACCAGTGTTGTTAAGATCGCGTGCAAGATCGTAAGATCGCACGATCTTACGATCTTGCACAAGGTAACGATCCACATTTTTCTTAAGATCGCCGACCTGTTAGGATCGTAGTGCAAGATTGTAAGATCGTTAGGATCGTTAGGATCGTAGTGCAAGATCGTTAGGATCGTTAATCTCCAAATGAAGCGGATTTGGATACTCCTGATTTCATTGGTGAACTTGCTAGCGCTGCAGAAGAGGACTTGAGTGATTTTCTTTAAAGTAGGATTGAACAATGAACACTATTGACTTTTTGGAATGTAATATTTTAATGTGATGGTAAGGTATGCGACTATGCATCTATGTCTTTTATATTAATATTTTAATGTGATGGTATCATTGGTAAGATATGAAATATTATATTTTTATTTGATGGTATCTAGATTGTTACATATTTCTCATGCTTTTGATTTAATTTTTATTAAAATACGATCTTGCGATCCGTGTCGATCCTACGTTTTACGATCTTAGGGATGCCACCCGATCTTAGTTAAGATCTCGATCTTCACAACATTGGTTGTAACTCCTCTGGAACTAAATGTTAAATTGTGTCCTCGGGAAGGAGAAATCCTATCTGATCCTTTCAGATACAGGCAACTTGTTGGAATGTCAATCTATCTCACCATTACTCGTCTGAACATTTCTCATGTTGCGCACATCCTCAGATAGTTTGTTGCAAACACGGGGCACCAACTATGCGACTCTTCTTTGCACCTTGGGATACATTCGTGGTACAAGCACTAAGTCACTATTTTTTAACTCACCCTCCTCTTTGGATCTTCGTGGTTATTCCGATGTTGAATGGGCTGGAAACATATTTGATCGCAAGTCTACCACTGGGTACTGCAACTTTCTTGGCAACTCCCTGATTTCTTGGAAATCCACGAAACAAGACGTCATATCTCGATCTAGTGCTGAAGCTGAATATTGTGTCATGGCCGCCACTACTGCAGAAATAACTTGGCTTCGCCGCTTATTCCAAGATTTACAGACAACTATTTCTGAAGCTACATCACTCTACTGTGATAACACTAGTGTCATACATTTTTCTTCAAATCCGATCTTTCATGAGCGTACCAAGCACATCAAAATAGACTGCCACTACGTCCAACAACAATTTCTCAACAATGTCATTTCTCCGTCTCATATATCATCTGCTTCCCAGATAGCTAATTTCTTTAACAAGTCTCATCCAGTTAAGAGACAATACCGCCTCCTGATTATTTTCGGCTCTTCAAACTTCTACTTCGACAAGTATAAGTTTGAGGGGGGTGTTAGAATATTGTAAATTTATATTCTTGTAAAGGCCCACTGTTTAGGCCCATATTGTATAACACATTAAGACTTTTTAGTCCCACATTTCCAATCTTCTCCTATGTACTCTCTCTGTATAACCCGTAATTCGTCGAAATCAGAAATGCTTAAGGAGATGCTTTTTCACGGACTTGGCCACGAGCCTAGGCGAGTCTAGGCAAGCTTGGGCGAGCAGAGGCGAGCTTGGGCGAGTCTAGGCAAGCTTGGGCGAGCAGAGGCGAGCTTGGGCGAGCAGAGGCGAGCTTGGGCGAGCAGAGGCGAGCTTGGGCGAGCAGAGACGAGCTTGGGCGAGCAGAGGCGAACTTGGACGAGCAGAGGCAAGCAGAGGCGAGCTTGGGCGAGTAGCCCTTGATACTCGCTAGCAGAGGCAAGATACTCGTCTATACCCCACCCTCACCCCCCTAGGATTTCTCAATAAATAGCCCCCTGGGGTACTAGAAATGACACTTTTAGAAGAGGTTGAGATCCCCCCAAGTTGGATACTCGCCAAGACCATGTCTGCCTAGTACTTCGCCCAGCTTTTGGTTGTGGAGGGGAAATTTCTCCTAAACTTCCGGTTATGTGGTGGAACCTCCCTGCTGGAGCACTTGGGGTGTGCTTATAGTCATTTTCTCTCTCCTGTTTTAGCTGTCTGAGCCGTGGAGTTTGATCGCAGGATCAGTAACCTTAGTCTGACTTGATCTGAATTTTGGAGTAGGGATTTTCCCGGCTTCAACACTCTCACTTACCTATAAATACCCCTAATGGATTGAATAAAATTGATTTTTCTCTTCATTCTAACAGGTTCATCCAGAAATTTTCTAAAATTTGGGGCTACTGGAGGTTGTGGAAGTTTTTAATGTGGAGAATTAAGGCAACAAAAGAGCAAGTGAAGGCTGCTATCATTTAATAATTCTTCAAAATGAATCTTTCAAAATACCAACCCAACACAAAATTCCATAAGAAATCCGAATAAAAGCAAAAGAGAAGATGACTATCAGATTGCAATCTCAAAAATCTGCAATTGCCAAAGATTATATAGTACTATTCAATATCTTGTAACATAAAATTTATAAGAAACCCGAAATCGTCACCGACATAAACGGACGGCGGATACCAATTATTGTTGACGCCTCTTCATAACAATTGTGATGCAAAAAAAACCAATTCAAATGAAATGAATTTCAAAAATGGAAGTCCTAAAAACATTTGGAATGTCTGTTGAAAATCTTCAAATAAAATTTATTTTTTTCAAATGAAGGCTTGATTGGGAAGACTTAGATGATTTAGTAAGAAAAATCTCACAAAAAGAGAAGATTTTCATAGGAGGAGACTTAAATGGGCATATAAGAAAGAAAAATATAGATTGCACAGCCGTTCATGGAGGATATGGATATGGAGAAAGGAATGAAGAAGGACGAACCATTTTAGACTTTGTCGTACCACATGAGCTAATTGTATCAAATACGCTTTTCATAAATAGGGAAGAACATTTAATTACGCTTAAAAGCGGACCAAATAAATCACAAATTGATTATTTCATGACTCGCAAAATGGATAAAATGATTTGTAGGGATTGTAAAGTCATTCCAGGAGAAAGTTTGACAACATAATATAGGTTAGTGGTGTCAGATGTACAAATTAAATATAATAAATTTAAAACAAGAACAAAAATATTGCAAAAAATTCGGTGGTGGAACTTGAAGATGGAAAATCATGTTGCTTTCAAGAAGGCAGTTATAGAACAAATAATTGATGACCCTTATATTGATCTTAATGTCTCATGGGAAGTTATGTCTTTACATTTAAGGATAAGTGGAAAGAACGTACTTGGAGTATCAAAAGACCGTGTGCCCCCAGATAAAGAATTTTAGTGGTGGAAAGAGGAAGTGGAAGATAAAGTGAGGGCAAAGAGGGTCAACTATAAATCACTCTACACTTATAGGAATGATGAAAACTTAGTCAGGTATAAAGTCGGCAAAAAAGAAGCTAAACAGGAAGTAAGTAAAACAAGAAGTCAAGCTTATAAAGAATTTTATAAGTGATTGGATACCAAAGATGGAGAGTATGACATATATAAAATTATTCGAGCCTCGAGCTAGAGAAAGAAAAACAAGAGATTTAAGTCAAATAAAATGCATAAAGGATGAGACAGATACAATTTTAACGATTGATGTGGATATTAAAGAGCGATGAAAAAGATACTTTTATCAACTCTATAATGAAATAAAGGACAATGAATTGAACTTGAAAGAGTTAAGTAAATCAAAGAAGTATAAGATCATAACGTTTTATTATAAAATTCAAGTATTATAGGTAAAAGATGCCAGAAAATGAAGGAATTTTGTGGTTTACATATATTTTTTAATAAGATACTGAAGTCAAAGAGGATGTCAGACCAATGCAAAAAAAGTATCTTGATATCTTGGTATAAGAATAAAGGGGATATACAAAATCGTGTTAATTACAGAAAAATAAAATTGATGAGTCATACCATGAAACTATGAGAACGAGTAATAGAAAGAGATTAAGACGAGAGACTAATATCTCAGAGAATCAATTTGGATTCATGTCAGGGAGTTCGACCATGGAAGCTATACATCTCTTGAGGAGACTCATTAACAACTATCGAGAAAGAAAACAAGATTTGTACATGTTGTTTATTGATCTTAAGATGGCTTATGATAGAGTTCCAAGAGAGATCTTATAGAGAGTCATAGAAAAGAAAGGTGTAAATATATCATATATTGACACACTCAAAGATATGTATACAAATTCAGTGACAAGGGTGAGGACGTATGGAGGATTAACACAGGAATTCTCTATCACTGCTGGCTTACATCAAGGTTCAGCTTTAAACCTTTATCTTAGATGAGCTCACCAGACATATCCAACAAGCAATACCTTGGTGTTTATTGTTTGCGGATGATATCGTTTTGGTTGATGAAACGCGCGAGGGTGTAAACGCAAAACTTGAATATTGGCAAGATACTTTAGAAAAGAAGGGTTTTAGGTTGAGCAGGGCAAAGACGGAGTATAGGAAGCTTAAAATTAGCAGTACAAGAAGGACAGATGACTTCGTTATTAAGTTGGGTGATCAAAATATTTCCCGTAGTGAGTGTTTTAAATATCTTGGATCGATAGTTCAAAAAGACGGAGGTATTGATAAAGGTGTGACACATAGAATCCAAGCGGGTTGGTTGAAGTGGAAAGGCGCGTCAGGGATGTTATGTGATCATAAAGTACCACTAAAACTTAAGGGCAAGTTTTACCATACTGCAATTAGACCCGCGATGCTCTATGGTTCTGAGTGTTGGGCAGTGAATTGTCTACATGAGCAAAAAATGGGAGTTGTGCAGATGAGAATGCTTAAGTGGATGTGTGGACACACGAGATTAGATAAAATTAGGAATGAAAGTATCAGGGATAAGACAGGGGTAGCACAATTGCAGAGAAGATGCGAGAAGCTCGTCTAAGATGGTTTGGACACGTACAAAGGAGACCATTAGAGGCACCTGATAGGCGTTTGTGAGAGTCTAGTCACTAGGCATGTTAAACGAGGGAGGGGTAGACCAATAAAGACTTGGAATGAAACTGTAAGGAAAGACATGATGTTCTTAGGCATTAGTGAGATTATGACAAAAGATAGGGCACAATGGTGACAAAGGATCCATATAGCCGACCCCACTATAGTGGGATAAAGGCTTGAGTGTTGTTGTTGAAGGCTTGATTGAAAGGTCTTAAATAGGAGCACGAACAAAAATACTCACAATTTTTGCCGAACAGGCATCAAACATATTAGTTTCTCATAATAGCATAGAAACACGATCGAAATAGGATACGGTCCAAGCAGGTCCAATTCTCCATTTAGAGCTTTGATATACTTTTGTTCCAGAGGCTTCAGAGGCTTCAATGATTTACTCTTTGCATCATATCTGCAAATGATGAGTGGCAAGATAAAATTATTGTAGTGGAAGGCGGTCAAAGTTGTCACTTACATTCTAGCATGGTGAAAAACCGCAATTGCTCTCCAGAAGGAGTCGGCATAATCTTGTGGCATCTGATATCTCTTATCAAACTTCAATGTAGATAAAACCTGTCATGATGGAAGAAGGCAGTGTTACACGAGGGTCAACTAGAGACCTATTTTTATGTTCACTGATATCATTTTGTTGGGGAATGATTAGGCAAGAGTTTTGATACCTGGTCTCCATGTGTTCAAAAAAACTGTTAAGCGATGTATCAAAATACTCTTCAGTATTGTAGGAGTGAGAGTTTTATTTTCTAGTCAGATTGAGACAATTTTTTTAAAAAAAATTTAACAAGACTTCACTTCGATTTTTCAACAAATAATTGGAACCTTTGTGCTCTGTTAGAGATATATTTGATCTCTTGGACATCGGAAGGGGCTTGAAAAGTTCAAGGAGAAGACATTTTTATTTTGACAAAATTGTCGAGGAAATCAAGCAAACCAAAGAGAAAAACAACACAAGAACGCAAAATTTACATGGCTCACTCCAAGATGAGAAATATCAACGGCCAGCAGCAGATCGTTTCACTAAAAGGAAGAACAACAACAAGGACAGTTACAAGAGAGTGGATGTTTTGGTTTGTGCAACAGCTAATGCGAGGACACGACCTTTTCACTCCTACCCAACACGCAAAGACTCGGATATCAAAAACTTTCTATGTTGAGCAAGTAAATAAAAGCGAGCATAAATCTAGATTCACCACAACTTTCACATCAGTGCATAAATCTAGCATAACATTCATCATCATCACATGAATTGATGACACTCACGACCACCCATTTTTTTATTGGACTTTGTTTCTATCCTTCAAATATGATGCATTTTTTGAGTTTACTAAATTATGTAAAAGAATTCAAAATGAACACAATTTAAAAATTAATTGAATTCGCTAAGATCACGAGGTGAATTTGAAAATAAAAAATTCACTAATTTTTATGAAAGCTTGGGAATATGACATAAGCTTTCAAGGCATATAACTAACAAAAATCAATGAGACGAGTCGTAACAAATTTGAAAGAGGGATGCATGGGCTTACACGCTCTAAATTTTTATATTTGTTGACCAAGCAGTAGGCTCTTTTAGTCCCGATGCCAGATATAGAAGGAAGGAAATCACAGCCGGACAAGACACACATTCCTGCAAAAAAAAATCTATTTAGGAGAATAATAGATGTCTATTCAATGTATGGGAACGTTCCAATATAAATTGTTCTTAGTACATTTATTAAGGATAACAAAAACAGCACTCAAGCCTTTATCCCACTATAGTGGGGTCGACTATATGGATCATTTGTCTCCATTGTGCCCTATCTTTAGTCATAATCTCACCAATGCCTAAAGTACATCATGTCTTTCCTTATAGTTTCATTCCAAGTCTTTATTGGTCTACCCCTCCCCCATTTAACATGCATAATGACTAAACCCTCACAACGCCTAGCAGGTGTCTCTAATAGTCTCCTTTGTACGTATCCAAACCATCTTAATCGAGCTTCTTGCATCTTCTCTGCAATTGGTGTCACTCCTGTTTTATCCCTAATACACTCATTCCTAATTTTATCCAATCTCGTGTGTCCACGCATCCACCTAAGCATTCTCATCTATGCAACTCCCATTTTTTGCTCATGTAAACAATTCACTGCCCAACACTCAGAACAATAGAGCATCGCTGGTCTAATTGCAGTACGGTAAAACATGCCTTTAAGGATGTATGAATTTTTTTAAAATAATAACTATGCTCGGAAAAAAAGAACGAGAACTTAAACTTTCAATGGAACGAGCAAAAGAATATTGATACTTAAATATTCAATGGTCCAATAGTATATCAAAATGAATCATAAGCCCATGCTCACGTGTTAAAAACAACTATGAGTGATTGCCATTGGGGCAGGGGCTCATGACGTGCTCACAGATATCACAAAGGTCGGCAGGGATCTGGCGTGGCACGTTCATTAGTTGAGGAGAGATTGTCATGCATAATGGCTGGCACTGTTGGGGAATGGTCATCAGTGTGTACTTTCTGCAACTCCAGCTCCTATTCCAGAATATCGTGTATCCAATGATATCGCGTGTCGATATGCTTGGACCTCGAGTGGAAAGTGGGGTTCTTCCATAAATGAATTGCCCTTTGACTGTCGTATAGTAGTGTATATCTGTGACGACCCAGGATCGGCCCCACATGGGCGAAGCTCCACTGAGATCGTCTGGGTTGCATCCCAAGCAACCCCCAACCCCTCTCCGCGTCTGTTTCAGCTCAATTGGTGATGATAAGTGGTTTGAAGGCTCCTTATCAAGGAGGTTGCGGGATCGAGTCCCGACCTCAACAACTCGGCGCGACCGAGAAACAGGCACGAAGAGGGGTTGAGGGATGCATGAGCTGCAGCCCGGACGATCTTAGTGGAGTTTCGCCCATGTGGGGCCAGTCCTGGGTCATCACAAATAAAAAGTGCATTTTTTATAATGCCCTGACCCTCCCTCTTAGGGCCACATAGGCAATTGGTGATGAGAAGTGGAGAAACTCCATAGTTAAGCGTGTTTGGGCAGGAGTAGTTTCGGGATGGGTGACCTCCTAGGAAGTCCTCGTGTTGCCTGCTTAACTCGAGAATTTCCCTCATCGAAGGGAGGTTGTGGCCACTAACAACCCGCCATTTGGCTGGAGAGGGGTTGGGGCGGTTGGGTTGTAGTCCGAAAACGTGCCTATGTGGCCCCTAAGGGGGAGGGTTGGGGCGTTACAGTATCACTCTTGAGTGAAATTCAACTCCTTGATAAAACGCTTCATACAAAGAAGCTTATTTCTTGTCTCAGTGACTGCAATAAATTCTGCTTTCGTAGATGACAATGAAACGCACTTGTGCAATCTAGACTGTCATGACACCTCTCCTCATGCAAACAGGATCAGGTAACCCAAGGTTGATCTCCTGGAGTCCAAATCTCCAGCCATATCAACCTCAACATAACCTAGTAGTTTTGGTTCACTGGCTACAAACTTCAACGTCAAGTCTGGCGTCCCCTACAAGTACCTCAAAATCCACTTCACAGTGCTCCAATGCTCGCTCCCAGGATTGGAGATAAATCTACTCAAAGTGCCAAAGGCATGCGCAATATCAGGGTGGGTGCAAACTATGGCATACATGAGGTTGTCAACTGCAAAAGCATTAAATACCTTCTGCATCTCCTCTTTCTCCTGAGGTGTGCTTGGGCATTGATCCGCGGTAAATTTAAAGTGAGCGGCAAGAGGTGTGGTCATCCTCTTCTCCTGATCCCTACTAAATCTTTGTAACATCTTCCTGATATATCTCTCCTGCGATAGTCAAAGTAACTTAGAGCATAGATCTCTCTGAATATGCATCCCTAGGATATTTTTGTTGCTCTCGAGTCTTTTATCGCAAATGTGGAGCTCAACTGCTGCTTCAGCTCAATAATGCGCGCAGTGTTTTTCTCGACTATCAGCATATCATCTACATGCAAAAGTAAGATGATGAAATCCTCTAGAGCATACTGCTTTACAAACACTATATTTCTTATACCACTATCGTGGGTCTTGCTTCAGATCATACAAACTCCTCAAAATCGTCATGCAGAAAGACAGTCTTGACATCCATTTGCTCAATCTACAAGTCTAGTCACGCAACAAGGCTAAAAATAATATGAATAGATGACATCTTCATAACATGAGAGAAGATCTCAATGAAATTAACTCTTGTTTCTGATTGAAACCCTTGACCACTAATCTAGCCTTGTATCTAACTGGTGTCGAGGAGTCTCCCTGTTTTACTCAGAAAAACCATCGATTTTTCAGAGCCTTCTTGCTATTAGGCAATTTCCCCAAATCATAAATATGATTTTTCTGCAGAGGCGATATCTCCTCCTCCGTGGCAATCATCCATGTTTTCTTCTCTGAGCTCTGCACTGTCTCATCAAAGCACTCGGGCTCCTTCGCATCAGTTAATAGAATAAACTTGGTAATGGAGTATCCCTCCATATAATATAAGTCAGTATCTCTCCAACCTCTAGCGACTACGAGCAATCATCTAATCAGTTTTCAGAAATCTCCAACAAAGACACTGAGATGTCCCTCACAACCTAGCTTCCCAACAGAAATCAGATTGAAGTGAATGTCGGGTACGTGCTACACATCCTTAGAATCAGCAAACCTCTAGTATTCGTCTTCAGGTGTATGTCACCCCGCCCGATGATTTGAGATGTGGCATTGTTGCCTATTCTAAGAACTCTACAGTCATGAGTCCTATGAGCGGTCGATCTTGGCTAGTTGAACGCTTCTCGGTGGCGGAGCAGGGGCGTGAGGCCAGATCAAGTCACGCGAAGTTGCACCGGCAGATTGAATATCGCAGGGACGACAGGTACATTTTAAAGGCCCTCGACACTAAGTCACTCTGCGAGCGGTGAGGTGATTGCGATTTCGAAAGTCGTGGAAGATGCACCTTCTCCTACAGGAATAGGGCATCGGTTCCACTTGCAAGTGTGGTTGTTGGGCCCTGTATGGAAAAAGCGTGGTTGCAAAAAGGAGCCGAACACAGCTCTTCGATCTGTGGATAGCGATCGTGTTCCACTTTGGTGATGGGATGTGTAACGACGGAGGTGCTGGTTGCCTGTGATGATAATGCAACGAACTAAGAGGAGATACCTCTGCAAGGACTCGGCCGTCGAGTTGATCGAGTTTGGCCTGGAGACGCTACGCTATGGAGAGGATATTTGTGAGCATAAAATTGTGATCAATCGATCAGGCAGAAAGATACAAGGATACATGGGTGAGAGATAGAGAGATGAAGAGTCCTAAGAAGAGAGAAGGGAGAGAGATCTAGAGAGACAAAAAAAGGGAGAGAGAGTGATCAATGACTCTCCTCATATAAATGAGGGAGCGCATAACAAACACATACATAATACTTTAATCTATGGTTGATATCGAGTCGAGTTCGAGTGATTTTGGCTTGGCTCGAAATCGAAATTTTTGACTCGAACTCGCTCGAAATCGACTCAAAATTGAGTCAGCTCGACTCGAAAGGGCTCGATTTCGAGTCGGCTCAAAATCGAATCAAGTCGGCTCAAAATTGAGTAATTTTCATTTTTATTCCATGTTGGCTCAAAATTAAATTGGACAACCTATAAATTTAACAAATGAAACACTTAAAACCCTCAATTTTTTTAAATTTAGGTTTGAATTTTATTATTTTTAATTTTAAAATAAGAATATATTAATAAATACATAATATTATTAATTAATTCGAGTTGATTCGAATCATATTTTGAGCGATTCAAGGCTGACTCGAAATCGACTCGAAATCAGATTCGAGTCAAATTGAATCGACTCAAATTGAGTCGAATCAATTTTAACGGATTCCGATTCAACTCAATTTTCGAGTGATTTTCGAGCGACTTTCGAGTTTCGAATAATATGCTCAACCCTACTTTAATCAATATAACAAACAAATCTAATACTAATTAATATTGTTAGTATTGTTGAATATTGTATAACTCATAATTCATAATGAGGTGTTGAACCCATTCCAACAGTCGGATCCACTCCAATTTCTTTTCACAGCTTCATATCTCTCCTCCGTATGTCATACTAAAGGATTTTTGGATTTATTAGTTGGATTTTCCAAGATATAAGATCTAGGTTTTGGGGATTTTCCCTCTTGCTCGAGAACAATGTCTCTAGTGAACAACTGGCTCTTCTACTGCCCTCATACTTTCAAAATGATGTGTTCTCAAGACTTGGCCGATCTTAATGAGGGATTTATCATTCCCTTCCAACTCTATTGATTCTCCAACCTATTTTCCGACAACCGTTCAATGAGTATTTTGTGATTGGATTAATTTCAAGTCTCTCTTGTTCCCTATCGTTGTTAAATATGTCAGATAGTGTTGTTTCTAGGGACCGGTCGACTCCCGCTAAATTTACTCGGATTAGTTATAATCATAATGACCCTTAGATTACGATTATTCATCTTAACAATACAAATTACTTGTCTAAGTCTAGGTCCATTAGTTTGGCACTTAAGAGCCGAAAGATGTTTGGTTATGTAAATGAGAGCATAATATAACCAACAAAGGATACTGCTATCTGGGGGGCAATGGGAGTCTGAGGACTCATTAGTCATGTCCTGGCTAATAAAATCTATGCAAGAGTCGATAGCTTGCAACTACTTGTTCCTTAACACCACCGCCGATATTTAGAAAAGGGTTGAGTCCACTTCAGAACAAAATTTCTGCCCAAATATTTCAACTAAAAAAAGGCGACCGTGCTTACTATTACGAGTTCACACAATTATATTAAGAATATGATCACTTTGATTCCCTTACCTTGGTTTTCCATCGCGACGAGCTTCTACTTAGGGCACGAGAAGACTATAATCGCGTGTTCGAGTTCTTATTTTTTGGCATGAATTGTGGTGAGTTATCTCTCACCATGAGGAATTTCTCGCAAAAAATTGTCTCATAATCGGTGCTTCGGTTCACCCCAAGTGCCGAAGATGCTCACACATGCCACTACTTTCTATTTGAGTTGGCAATTAAAGACAAAATACATATATAGTTATATGATTAATCAAATAAACAAAATTGACCGAAGACCTTTGCAAGTGCATGGGCACAAATGAAGCCAACAAATAAGAAGGAATATACAAACCAACTCACCTACAAAAAGTTCCTTGTCAAATTCCTTGAAGCGAAGGCCTTCACAAGTTGTGTTAAAGACCTTATCGATGAGAAACTCTTCCCCATTTCCATGACGATCCATCTTAAATATGATCTACAGTCACATACAAAATATTTTTATTTGCAAGGGAGTTATCCTCCAAATAAATAGTAATAACAAAGCATAAATACTTACAGCTTGACAACCATATGCAATAAGATCACTGTCCTCCGTTATTACAGCTTCTATACCTCCTTCATCGGCATCAAGTGTAGAAAGATATGCTAATTGGGCATCAGCCTCATATGGAGCAACAATAAATTCAACATTTTCAGATCTTAAAATCTGGGATAGTAAGATAAATGGAATGAGTTGTAATTTCAGCAAACAAATTAACTGTAACAAAGAAAAAAAAGATTGACAAATACCTGAATAAGTTGATGGGCCATGGAAGGAGTAACTTGCACTGCTTTCTGATGGAGAAGGGAAGTGAATGAGGTTGAGAGAAATGTGAATAAGGCCATTACTCTAATGCAATAAGTAGAATAAGCATCCTTAAACAAAGATGATAAAATTATTTTGATAGAAGACATCTAATTTAAACAATGTTTTAAATGTTTGTGACAAATCCGCCGACATGTCATTTTGGACACCAAAATGATATTTTTTTCTTAAAAATAGAATGTATTTTTGTAAAATATTGGCCGACATATCCAAATTTTTTTATATATCAGCTAACACAATTTTTAGTGTTGGGTAGTGAATTGTGTACATGAGCAAAAAATGGGAGTTGCGGAAATGAGAATGCTTAGGTGGATGTGTGGACACATGAGACTAGATAAAATCAAGGTTGTCAGGATCAAGATCCTAGATGAGATCGTTTCGAGGTTGGATCAGATCGGATGGTAGGATTGGATCGAGGATCGCTTTACAAAATCTGGATCGATTTACAAAATATGGATCGTAGGATCGTAAGATCCTATAATCCGGATCGCGATCCTGACAACCATGGATAAAATTAGGAATGAATGTATCAGGGATAATACAGGAGTAGCACCAATTGCAGAGAAGATGCGAGAAGCTCGACTAAGATGGTTTGGACATGTACAAAGGAGACCATTAGAGGCACCTATTAGGCGTTGTGAGAGTCTAGTCACTAGGCATGTTAAACGAGGGAGGGATAGACCAATAAAGACTTGGAATGAATGTACTTGGGCATTAGTGAGAGTATGATAAAAGATAGGGCACAATGGTGAAAAAGGATCTATATAGCTGACCCCATTATATAAAGGCGTGAGTGTTGTCGGTTTTGTTGTAGCAGCTAACACAATTTTTAAACATATTGTCTGTTATATTATTTTATATTATGTTTGCAAAATAATAGCTTATTATTCCATTTTTAATGTTTAATTCTAGCAATCAAATTGATGTCATTACATTTCAATATAATTTCATATTGCAAAAAATGCGAAAAAAATTCAACACATTTATTTGTTGATTATTTTTTGCGTGTAGCATAAATTTATTAAGCTTGAAAAGACTTATAATAAAATAAGAGCGGTGTTAAGGACACACCTATTTTGGCTATGGACAGCCAACGGCTATGTACAACCCAAGATAGCTATGTACAACCAAATCATACTATGGACACCCAAATTGTTATTCGCAACCAATTACTAATAAACAAGTCATTTAAACATGTAATCAATTTTAAAAACATTAGTGATAGAAATTAATTCATCAAACAGTTTGTTACAATATAAATAAATTTTAAAAACACTACTGGGAGAAATTAACTACTAAGAGAAAACAGATGATCTTACTCCAAAGTTAATTCCATTTAGATAATGGTACAAACAAACACGTGAATTTAGAATTGGGAGACCTAAGCCGCGCTTTTCGCTTTCATATTCATTGCTTCCCAAACTATTCATATATGATCATCCACACAAGCAACTCCAAAGCAATGGAATTTGGAAATCCATCCAAGTACTAAGTCTGTTAACTATTCATATAAGCAAGTTTGTGCAAATGTGGAAAGAGCTCTGGATGCCGTCCCTAATTCCAATAGCTCTGCTGCAAAATGGATTATCTTAGGAGAAATCAAAGAGTAGCAGACCTTAGGGAAAAGAATGGGAGCGCAAAGATCTGGTCGGATGCCTGGCCGGAGGAGCAGGCAGA
The DNA here is from genome assembly GCA_039513925.1 of Platanthera zijinensis. Lineage (NCBI taxonomy): Eukaryota > Viridiplantae > Streptophyta > Magnoliopsida > Asparagales > Orchidaceae > Platanthera > Platanthera zijinensis. The sequence continues at coordinate 120,082,187 of CM077098.1, forward strand.
GCTTTTCTGGAGGAGGGCGCAGAGCAGAGGCGGTGTTGTGGGGCGCGGAGGTGGCGTTGTGGGGCGCGGAGGTGGCAGTGTGGGGCGCGGAGGCGGCGGTGTGGGGCGCGGAGAGGAAGTCCGGAGGAGCGCCTGGTCGGAGGACCGCGCAAGGCCGAGTCGGGAAGGCGACGGGGAAACTGCTCTGGGGTGATCGGGTGGGCTGTCCTTAGGGTTTTCTTTTTGTAATAAAAATAGGTGTTTTGAAGTATTTAAGTTGATTTAAACTGTGTGTCCATAGCCAAAATAGGTGTGTCCTTAACACGCTCTAAAATAAAGATATTTACCTTTAAATTTTTTATTTGTTATTATTAGAAAAAATATGTAAATGCCCATATAATGGCCCATCATAGGCCCTCTTTCTCTTCTTGTAATAGTCCCACATCTTGAAATTGGGACTCTTCTCTCTCTTCTCTCCCTACATATATATATGTATATATATATAGATATAGATATATGTATATATATATTCATACTTGTATTTACAAACATAAGAAGTATATACAAAGGTTCACAATTTTTTTCCAAGTGTTAGTGCTCTTTTTCTACATGGTATCAGAGCGCTCAATCCCTCTACGCGGTGTATAATTTTTCTAACTGCAACCCTCTGTGCGGTTTCTTATCGGCAACCCTCGGCGGATAGAAATGTTTTGACTGCAAGGTTCTCCTTGTGCTGTTCCCTCCTCTTCTGGGTTCGGATCTCCTCATTTTTATAGACTTCGTTGTTGGGTCCCACCGTGCGGCCTGTTCTGTGTCCGCCACAGTCTGCTCGGTTCGGTCTCATCTTGTCCGCTGCTTTCTTGAATCTGCGGTCTGTCTCTTTAGCCGTTGTAATCTGTTCTTGCCTCTAGTCGTCGCGATCTACCCTTCTTGTCGCGGTCTCTGGTCCCTTTCACCGTTACGGTCTGCTCTAAAGTGTCGTGTGTTTTGGTTTGTGTTGTTGATATCCGTGGCTCTTGTGGTTGTATCGTATTTGCCCGAATTTCCTCTACTTTGCTTGCCGACCTCTGTGTCTTAACCGCGGTCATTTTTTCTTACCGCGGTCTCTTCTCAGCTCGTTGCTCCTCAGCCCGCCGTGGTCTCTTCTCAGCTTGGTGCTCTTCAGCCCACCACGGTCTCCTCTCTATTAGTTGCTCAGTCCGTCGCGGTCTCGTCTCAGCTCGCTGCTCCTCAGCCCGCCGCAGTCTCTTCTTTGTTCGTTGCTCAGTCCGTTGTGGCCTTGCCGATTAGCCTGATTCAAACCGCGCTGAAATCTTATCTACTCGTTGCGGTTTCGTCTCCTGATCGCTGCTTCTTGGCTTATGCTCGTTGGCGGTCTTGCCTACTGCTCGCTGTTTTTTTCTAGCCGTTGTTGCTTGTGCCGCCTATGTATTGCCAGTCCGCCAGCCATACTGCCGCTGCCTTTGTTCCTGTCCGCAATGGTCTGTCCGCTTTGCCTGCTTGGCAGATTACCCGGCTTGACGTTAGCCGCCTCTCCTAGCCTCCGGGCAGTGTTGTCATGGATTCCTCGAATGATTCTTCTCCTTCTGCCAGCTTGGTCCCTACTGTTGAACTGCATAACGACTTGAGAATCACCACCATCTCCCTTACTGGGAAGAAGAACTTTGTTGAATGAGTGTATTCTGTCCGCCGGGTACTTCAGTCTAAGGGACTTCTGCATCATCTAACTAATGATACTCCTTTTTCACCTACTGATGACTAGCTGTGTGGCGATGGTCGTGTTCAGACTTGGCTTCTCAACTCTCTTGATGGAGAACCTTACCGCATGACCATGTATCATGAAACGGCCAAGGCGAAGTGGGATGAGCTCTATTCACTATACTATGGCAAAGATAGTCTCCAACATCTGTACGACATCATCACCGATTTTCAGTCCTTTGACTCAGGCAGTGCTGCTGACTTAACATCTTTTGTTGTTTGGTCTAAGCCGCTGGTTGAGGCCTGGATTCAGCATCAGCCCCTGACTACGGATCTAGCTGCCCAGCGTGCTCAAAAGGAAGTTGCTGGTATTGTCATGATGATGGCTCGTGTTCCGCCTCATCTTCATAGTGTTCGGGCTCAGATCCTCTTCTCTGCTACTATTCCATCATTCTTTGATGTGTGCTCCATGTTGTTAAAGGTTTCACCACTTCCTGATGCTACCGGCCCACCTTCAGCGGATCTTCTCCAACAATCTTTTGCACCATTACTTCATCTCCCTCCCTCTACTTGTGAGGGTCGTACTGGATCTTGAGGGAGGGGTCGAAATGGCTGGTCGTGGCCTAAGTGCTCTTTTTGTGGTAAGGATGGACACCTTGAGGAGACCTGCTATCGCAAACATGGTATGCCTCCTCGTCTTAATGATTCTGTTACCGCCCTCACCCCTTCTGTCACTCGTGCTGATCTTGATGAAGTCTGTCTCCAGCTCCAACAACTTCAGGGGTTGCTCCACAACTCACCTACCTCCATTGCCTCCATCTCTCATGAAGGCATCGCTTGTCTCTCCACTAGTCCGCGTTGGATACTGGACTCAGGTGCTACTTATCATATCACCTCCTTGAAGCCACCTCAATACTTGGATTTTCTGCATCCCAAGTTTATCACTGTAGCCAATGGCAACACCGCTCCTACCTAGGGCTGTTAACAAATAGTATAGTTCGTGAATAATTCGAGATTCGATTCGTGAAGATTCGATAAATATTCGTAATTTTCGAATTCGAATCCGGATTCGAATCCAAAATCGAATTCGAATAATTTTCGAATCCGAATCCGAATAAAATTATCCCTATTCGAAGTATTCGCGAATAGTTCGCGAATAGTAAAATTACTTAAATAAAATTAAATATATTTAATAAAATTATATATTTAATTATTCTTAATAGAAAAAATCGAATTCGAATTCGAATCCGTGTTCGAATCCGAATTCGAATCTTAATTCGAACCCGAATTCGAATCCAGCATTTCATATCGAATTCGAATCCGAATCCAAACCCGAATATTCGAACGAATCCGAATCCGAATCCGAATCTCTGCATTATATGTGAAATTTAGATTCGATTGAAGAGATATTCGATTCGATTCGGTTCGTGAACAGCCCTAGTCCTACCTCCATCTCTGTTAATATACCTATAAATCCCTCTATTTTTCTTTGATCGACTCTCCATGTCCTAGGCTCTCCATTTAATTTACTTTTTGTTAGTCTCCTCACTACCAATTTGGATTGCTCTGTCACATTCACTTCTTCTTCATTTTTGATGCAGGACCGACGGACGCAGAGTATCATTGGTAAAGGACGACGACACAACGGGCTCTATCTTCTTGATGTCTCCCCCACCGTTCTCTCCTCTGTCTCATCTATTGACTGACATCGGTGTCTTGAGCATGCTCTTCTTCCAGTTCTCAAGAAGGCACTTCCTGATGTTTATCTTCCTACTTTTACTCGTGATTATTGTATTTTGGGGAAACAACACCGTTCCTCTTATCCTCCTCATTGTACCCGGAGCTCTGCTCCTTTTATGTTAGAGCATTCTGATGTTTGTGGCCCATATAAAATAACAAGTATCTCGGGTTATCGTTATTTTCTCACCTTTATTGATGATTATTCTCGAATGGCATGGTTGTACTTACTTTGTGATCGCTCCGAGCTTCCTCATGTATTTCGGACTTTTATTCTAAAGACGCGTACTCAATTCTACGACAAAATCAAAACAATCCGGACGAATAATGCTCGAAAATATACAAGTCATGAGTTCAATAACCTCTGCTCTGAGTTCAGGATCATTCATCAAACGTCATGTGCATATACTCCCCAACAAAATGGTGTGGTTGAGCGTAAAAATAAACATCTTCTTGATGTTGCTTGCTCTCTCATGATTCAAATGCGCGCTCCCAAGATGTATTGGCACTTTGCAGTTTTGATGACGTGTTATCTCATTAAACGTTTGTCATCCTCCCTCCTCGACAACATCACCCCGTTCAGCCTCCTCTTTCCTTCCACACCTCAATTCCCTCTAACACCTTGAATATTTGGTTGAACCTGCTATATTAATTTACTTGGTCCTACCACCGACAAGTTCGATCCTCGAGCGGCCAAACATATATTTGTTGGTTATTCTCATACTCAAAAAGGGTATGTTTGCTACTCTCCCACTACCCGCAAGGTGACTGTTTCGGCTGATGTCACCTTTCTGGAAGATCAACCATTTTTCTTCAATCCACCGTCCTCTCCACCACCACCACCCTTACCAAGACCTGTCATCCCAATTACATCTCTTCCACCACCACCAGCTTTGTCTCCTCCACCAACTCCTCTCCTCCCCTCCCCTCCCCTCCCCTCCCCTCCCCAGCTCCGGGTCTCCACCAACCCCCCCCCCCCCCAACCCCCTCTTCTTCGTGTGTATACTCGACGACCTCCCCGCTTCGTTGCCCCGCTGCAGTCGGCTTCAACCTCTAGTACTCTGCGACTTGTCGACCCGACTTCTCCCTCCACAGCCCATCCTCTGAAAAATTATGTATCCTTACATCGCCTAAACCCGGTGCTTCAAACCTTTGCTACCTCATTATCCTCTATTTTTATCCCTAACTCTGTGCAGGAAGCTCTTCAACATCCGGATTGGTGGGCGGCCATGGACGAAAAAATAACGGCCCTCTGGGTGAATTAAATGTGGGATCTGGTTTCTCTTCCTCTATGATAGACTACTGTTAGATGTAAATGGGTCTTTGTCATCAAACATGCTCCTGATGGGACGATTGATCGACTTAAGGCCCGTCTGATGGCGCGTGGATTTACTCAACAATAGGGTCTCGATTATGATGAAACATTCTCTCTAGTGGACAAGCTCAACACGGTCTGTGTCCTCCTCTTCATAGTTGTGCATCGTCAATGACCCCTACATCAACTTGATATCAAGAATATTTTTCTCAATGGCGATCTCCAAGAAGCTGTATACATGCGACAGCCTCCCGGTTTGAGACCACGGGGGATTCCCAAGTTTGTCTCTTTAAGAAGTCGATTTATGATCTCAAACAATCTCCTCGGGCATGGTTCAATATGTTTAGCAGGGTTGTTCAGAAAGTTGGCTTTACTCGGAGCTCGACGGATTTTTTTTTGTTCACTCGACATAGCACAACAGGCACGGCTCTTCTTTTGATGTATGTCGATGACATCCCAATCACAAGAGATGATTCAAAAAGAATCCAAGTGGTCAAACAACACCTCAGTTCTGTTTTTCAAACAAAAGATCTAGGGAACTTTTGATACTTCCTTGGCCTTGAGATCGCAAGACGTTCTGATGCCCTTGTCCTATCTCAACGGAAGTACTGTCTCGACCTTCTTCAGGATGCTGGATATTATAGATATAAGCCGGTTAACACTCCTATGGACGCAATTCACAAGTTGTGTGCTCATGCCTCTGATACAAATCTCCTTCTTCCAAATTCAGTTTTGAAAGTGTAGATTATGTGCCTCCGACAACTCTTAACAGGAATTACTGAAAAATGAGGATTTATAAAACAACTAGGGTTTGTTGAGTTCAAAAATAATGTTGATTTCTAAGTACATCCAACCAATTAAAGAACCTAGCAAGTTCCATTTTATTTCAAAGTGAGTTTTCTAACTTCAATCAATCATATGATGCCCAAGGAAACGGTTTTATAAGGTGAACTAATTTTATCCAAGAAAATGCAAACCCACTAGCTTAGAAAGAGCAAAAAAATGAGAAAGATTAGGTTCAATGTCAAAGAAACTCTATGAACCTGTTACGGGCCAGTGATTGCGAGCGTGTACACCGGGGAAGAGGAGGGAAGTCCTCAAGGGAGGAGGAGGGATTCCGGCGAGCTATGGCGGTGGCGGCTTGCGGTGTGCAAATCCGCGGAGGCGGCCTGCGGGATTCGCAAATCGGGGGAAGCGACAGAGTGGAAATCGCGGGTTTCGCAATTTGCGGAAGGCGTAGTCGGCTAGGGCAAACCGGTGGGATAAAAGCACGGTAGAGAGAGAAAGAGAGAACTAGAGAGGGTTTAGAAAACAAAAATATGAAAATACTCTTTGCTTCCTTGTCTTGGCCACACACACACACATAAATAGTTCATAAAAGTGCCCCCTCCTTGGGTTTAGACACGGAGGATCGATTACGCATACAAAAATATACAGTAGACTAGATAAATAGTTCGCGACATACGCGACCTAGGTGGGACCGTAACATCCCCACCCTTCCCGACGACAAGCTTGCCCTCAAGCTTGGTCTGTAGTGATGGTGAGCGTCGGATCTCCCGTGTCAGTGTCAGCATCCCGTTCAGAAGCCGAGTCTTCGACCTCCAACCAGAAGAGACGCTTGCAGCGATGTCCACGAAAAAAGGGCTCGTCGCAGTTGTAACAGAGGCCTCTGGCACGACGGTCATTCATCTCATGTGCCGACAGTCGTCGAATGGTAACTGGGCGGTCGGCGTCGCGGTCTGGGGCGAGGAGACTGGTTGTGGTCGATGTCAGAGGCCGCAGAGGATGCTTGGACCCCTCGGTGTCCTGGTGATGTACATGAGGGCGGTCCAAAAGCAAACGCTTCTCGCAAATGCGAGCCAAACTCATTGTAGTGGTCAGATATGCGGGTGCCTGAAATTCTATGTCCATGCGGAGGCGCTCATGGAGTCCCGCCGTGAAGATGGACACCTGCTGTGTCGGAAGAACGGTGGTAGTGCGGGCCAAGAGAACTTGAAACTGTTCAAGGTACTCGTCGATCAGACCAGTCTACCGGATGGAAATGAGATCCCCCAAGGGATTGCTGTGGAGGGGTGGCCCTAAACGGAGGGTGCAGTTCACCTTGAAATCTTCCAAAGAAATGAGTGGCTTCTCCCGTTGCAGTTGAGAAAACCAAAGTTGCGCGGGGCCCATCAAGTGAAAAGCGACAATTTTGAGCCACTCGTCCCAAGGGGTGCTCTGGTGGGCGAAGAACTGCTCGCAATGAGAGAGCCAAGCTAAGGGGTCTTCGTGGTCGTCGAATATTGGAAAATCCAGCCGCAAGTAACGTGGCACCCCATTGCCGTCATGTCGTGGGGGACAAAATTCTGGCAGGGTTGGTGGAATCGGCGCTTCACTAAAGGAACCCGTGGTCGGTTGGGCCGGTCGGTTTGCCGCTAGTTAGGTGGTGACGACAACAATGAGGGCGTTGTTGTTATCCGTGAGGAGCTTGGCGAGAGACTCGAAAACTTGCGAGAGGGAGGGCTGGTCAGCCATCGCGTAGGACGAAAATAGTGGGTTGTCGGCGCCGGAGAGAGTGGAGGAAGAAGGGTCTGGCAGCGGAAGTAGCCCGGTAGAGGCATCGAGCAAGGGACCCCGACAAGGGAGGAGCCGAGAAGGATGCGCGGGAAAGAGGGGCCGGCGGTGAGCGGTGGTGCGAAGCCGGGTGCTGAGGGGTTTGCTGCGCGGAGGGGTCGTGCGGGCCGGAGGAGGTCGGGGAGAGGTCGTGTGGCCCAGAGGAGGTCGGGACGGCGCTGTGCGGGCCGGAGTTGGCCGGGGCGGAGCTTGGTCGGGGAGGAGGCGGTGGGGTGAAGCGGTCGGAGGAGGTAGAAGGAGGCAGATCGGGCGTTCTGGCGGCGGGGAGGAGAGTACCCTCTGATACCAAGTTGTTACGGGCCCGTGATTGCGAGCGTGTACACCGGGGAAGAGGAGGTAAGTCCTCAAGGGAGGAGGAGGGATTCCGGCGAGCTATGGCGGCGGCGGCTTGCGGTGTGCGAATCGGCGGAGGCGGCCTGCGGGATTCGCGAATCGGGGGAGGCGGCACAGTGGAAATTGCGGGTTTCGCGATTTGCGGAAGGCGTAGTCAACTAGGGCAAACCGGCGGGATAAAAGCACGGTAGAGAGAGAGAGAACTAGAGAGAGGGTTTAGAAAACAAAAATATGAAAATACTCTTTGCTTCCTTATCTTGGCCACACACAGATATAAATACTTCATAAAAGTGCCCCCTCCTTGGGCTTAGACACGAAGGATCGATTACGCATACAAAAATATAACGTAGATTAGATAAATAGTTCGCGACATGCGCGACCAAGGCTGGACCGTAACAGAACCACTAGATGATTGAAATGTCAATGTTAAGGAATGTCTAAAGAACTTCTATTTTTTTCTTAATAATCAACATCATGAAAGTATCAGGGATGAGAATGCTTAGGTGGATGTGTGGACACACGAGATTAGATAAAATTAGAATGAAAGTATAAGGGATAAGACAGGAGTAGCACCAATTTCAGAGAAGATGCGAGAAGCATGTCTAAGATGGTTTGGACACGTACAAAGGAGACCATTGGAGGCACCTGTTAGCCGTTGTGAGAGTCTAGTCACTATGCATGTTAGACGAGGGAGGGGTAAACCAATAAAGACTTGGAATGAAACAATAAAGTAATACATGATGTACGTAGGCATTAGTGAGATTATGACAAAAGATAGGGCACAATGGCGACAAAGGATCCATATATCCGACCCCACTATAGTGGGATAAAGGCTTGAGTCTTGTTGTTGTTGTAATCAACATCATGACCTTGAGATCACGAGCTCGAGTACTAGAAGCAGGCTCTTGCAAAATTGTAGGATAAGGTTTGCATATATTTCACCCTTGTGGTGGGACCCTTGTTGCACGAGGATGCTTTGTGCACCGGGCTGCCTTTTTTTTAAATCAACATAATGATCTTCAAACCCACAATTTTAGGAAAAAAGCATTCATGAATCCAATTTGCAGCCTTATTCAGATGCCAATCAGGCCAAAATGGTAACATGCAATCAACTATACTTCACTGGAAGTTAAGATTACCTGAAAGAATTCAACCGCAGACACAATGTCCCCTTCTTTTAACTTTCTATTGCCCGAAGCAAGATTTGCTTCCCTTTTCCTAATTTTAAAAAGCAAGCAAAAGATCAGAAAAAAACCACAAAAAGATAAAAAAGGGCAGTCTGGTGCACAAAGCATCCCCGTGCAGCAAGGGTTCGAGGAAGAGTAAAAAATCACAAAAAGATGAAATACAAAATTTTATTCATACGTTTGTTATGATAGGAGAAGCAAAAAAAATCTCCTGATTTTTTGTGTACAATGAAAGGGAAAAAACAACAAAAAGGATAAAAAAGGGCAGTCCGGTGCACAAAGCATCCTCATGCACCAAGGGTTCGGGGAAGAGTAAAAAACCACAAAAAGATGAAACACAAAATTTTATTCATACTTTTGTTATGATAGGAGAAGCAAAAAAATCTCCTGATTTTTGTATGTACAATGAAAGGGGAAAAACTAGTGCACGCAAGAATAAAATATTTTGTTGAAATATAGGAAAGCCACTAAGCCTAACTCAACAAATGATCTTCCACTAAAAATAATGGGATTACAATTTGTCTTCTCAAAGTGGCATGTGGATTAATTGCAAGATGAGTTTACCAAATTACGAACTCACATGCAATTTTAATCAAACAATCTTTTTTCATCATGTATATGGATGTTTTGTAGGCAGGATGAGTAGATCTGAAAGCAGGTTAAGAACTCCTTACATTTTGCAGGATATTATTTTAATCTATATTTCTACCATGCTAATTATGAAAATATTGAGGAGGAAAATTTATGGATGGAATTGTTGATTGCATAAGTAGAGATTCCTTGTGCACCACAATTTAGCCTAATGATATTCCGCTTAGGTCATTCTTCCCTCTCGCACTCACGTAGCACGGTAGCAGAGCATAAAAGGAGAGGGATGGAAAAGAAAAACCTTAGATTACTTGAAGCTTGCATGATTATAAATGAGATGGGTCTTGATGGGAATCATGAATTGAGGGCAGGCTGACAATTACCAGAGCATGTGCGAGTTAACAAATGCAGAAGGCATAGATAGGAACATCACACCCACATGCCACCATCAAAACTCCGCCTCTCACTGCACAATTGTAGTCTCCTAAATCTAGTTTGCCTAACAATATAAGATTCTTGCGCAGCTTGGGCACGGGATGTAGATGAAAATGATGAAGAAATTAATAATTAAACAAGTCGTAATAGATGCTCAAAATCAAGTGGCATTTCCCGTTCTTTCAACGCACCTTGACGGATTAAGGCTCTGTTTGGGGGGACTTATTTTTATTGGTCAAGAGGTTAGGACCGCATGAACCGGATCTTAATTAAGGTCCGGTTCATGCGGTCGTAACCGCTTGACCGGTGAAAATAAGTCCCCCTAAACGGAACCTAACTCCTCTGCTGAAAGCCATTATTGGTAGGCACTAGGATCAAGTAAAAAAGCAGCGAAGGTGTCATCCGTCGAGTCTCAGACCATGTTGATTTCTTTCAGGAAGGTAGACCTGATATTTGTGTAATTCCCAAATATTTAAAATTAAACTTTCCAACATACGATAGGAAGGAAAACTCATTTGGGTGGACTACAAGATGTGAGCAACCCTTTAGCAACCAAAGAAGGCATTACTGCATTCAAATTGGATCGACTTTTTTCAAATTTTTAGGTCCATTGCATCTTTAGTTTTTAAGCATAAACATGAAAATTCCGAAGATAACTTGGGAGGATTTTAAAATTTACTGCAACATAACAACCCACTAGTGAGATGATATTTTTAAAGCAAACAGATCAGTGGTCGAGAACTTAAAAGATTTTTACAAATTATTAGCCCGCGCCACTAATGTGCAACAAGAACCACAAGTTGCAATTTCCACTGCAGGTTGCGAGTGGGGCTATGATTGGATGTGGAGTTTCAAAATCCATAGAATTTGATTAACTATGAATTTTACAAGAAACATTGGCCATCGACTATTGAACAACAAATAGTTACGCCTACCCCCACGGCAAAATGCTAACCCACCACATAAACCATGTTTGTAGAATGGCAAACATGATGGATTGGAAGATTACAGTCTATGTTTCAACTGTGGGAAGCCTACACATTGAGTCATCCATGCAAAAAGTTATTTTAGCTAGAAATTGAAGAGGTGGAATATTTCAAGGAATATTTGGAGCAAGGGGAACTGGAAAATTTATCTTATGCTCGAGCTTCAGGACAAGCTTGATGTCAAGGAAGAGAGAATTGTTATGGGCGCACTCTTAAGAAAAAGCACTGAAATTAAAGCCGCCAATTTCAGCTAATTGTACTTTAATATAACTTTTAATGCTGATTATTTTGAGTTCTAATTCAATTTGATTGTGTCAAGTTGTTTTTGCTTATGTATCAACTATCAAGTTAGTTATTTCATTTCAAATTAGTTATTTTATAAAATCATAGTGAACTGATTTTAAAGGCAAGAAATGAATTAATTCAGTTTCTTTCATTAATTTCTTTTAAATACTTGAATGGACTCTCTTCTCTCGCCCTTCCCCATAATTCTGCAGGTTCAAACACTCCATAGCAACGGGCCCACACTGCACGTTGTAACTTCCTGCTCTCTACAGCAAGCTGCGAACTCTCTACTGCAAGTTGCCTACTCCTAAATGCTATAGGGAGTAGATCCTTGCACAACTACAGGACATCCAAATCATTCATCAGAGATTGAATGAAAAAAAATTCTATTAAGTTGCCCTAATACAATTGTTAGGCATACATATATAGGAGGAGCTCATGTGACATCATGTGACATCATGTGTAATACAATGTAAGGGAACAAAAAATAAAACCAAATACATACATTCAATTCTCCCCCTCAAGTTGGGAGTGTATATCAATCAGTCCCAATTTGAAAGTATTGTTCATAAAGTTGTCATGGATTAGTCTCTTGGTGAAGACGTCGGTCAGTAGATCTTGGGAATTCACAAAAGGTGTACAAATATTGCTCTTGTCAAGGAGATATATGATGAAATGTTTGTCCACTTCAATATGCTTGGCCTGGTGATGTTGAACAGGATTGTGAACAATACTGATGACATCTTTGTTGTCGTAATAGAGTGTAGCAGGTTTGTTCACCAAGAGTCCCATATCCTGGAGAATTGTTTTCAACCACAATCCCTCACAAACTCCTTGTGTCATAGCCCTATATTATACTTCGGCCCTTGAGTGAGCAGCCACATTATGTTTCTTGCTCTTCCAAGTGACAAGATTTCCACCTACAAAAGAGCAATATCCGGAAGTAGATTTCTTATCATCTTGACTACCAGCCCAATCAGCAACTGTAAACACTTCAATCCTTAAAGATTGATTAGCCGAGAACAGAATCACATGTCCAAGAAACTTCTTGAGGTACCTTAAAACCCTATATGAAGCATGTTGATGGCGAGTAGTGGGAGAGTGCATGAATCTACTTAGGACACCTACGACATAAGTAATATCAGGGCTAGTATAAGATAAGCGTACGAGTCTCTCAACCAATCTATGGTACCTTGAGGGTAAACTTTCTTCGTTTTATTATCTGCATCAATTTTTTGATTAGCCCCAATGGGTCTGTCCACGGGAGCACACCCAAGCATACAAATTTCCTCTGAAAGATCAAGAGTAAACTTTATCTGAGAGATGAAGGTCCCCCAACAAGACCTTGCAACTTCAATTCCCAAGAAGTATTTTAGCTTTCCCAGATCTTTGACTTCAAATTATTTGCCAAATTGTTCTTTCAAGTGTGTGAATTCCTCCAGGTCATCTCCCGTGATGATGATAAAGAGAGTATGATCAGTGTGTCCTTGAGTATAACCTAGTCGTAACATGGTTTTGTGAAAATGTTCAAACCAAGCTCTAGGGGATTGTTTCGGGCCATATAGGGATTTTTGCAGAGTGCAAACCTTTTCATTGGACCCTCCTTTGGTAAAGCCAGATGGAATAGTGATGTAGACTTCTTCTTTCAGATCACCATGCAAGAAGGAGTTTTTGACATTTAGTTATTGTAACTCACATCCAAGACAAGCAGTACATGAGAGGATCACTTGAATAGAATTATCTTTTCCACAGGAGCAAAGGTTTCTTGGCAATCAATTCCTTGGGTTTGAATGTACCCTTAAGCGACCAATCATGTTTTATATCGCTCCACCACCACATCTTGATTCTGCTTAAGAGAGAAAAGTCAGCCTAACCCAACTGTTTGCTTCCCAGGGTGAAGACATACAAGTTGACATGTTTCATTTTTTTTCTAAAGCACGCATTTCTTCCTCTATAGCTTGTTTTCACTCAGGTATCTTAATACTTAATAGTCTCCTGTCAAGTCTTAGGAATCACAATAGACAAAAGAGACAAGATAAAATCTATGTGTGCATGAGAGAAGTGATGATAAGAAACGTAATTGGCAATGGGGTACTTGGTGCTACCAGTGTTATCTTGAAGAAGAGCAGAAGCGTGGACGAACACTAGTTGAACATTCAGGGACGGAACTTGCTTAGCAGTGCGAGGCCCGTGAGCGTATGTATATAATAGGAGGAATAACAGGAAGATGAGATATACTGGGAGGAACCGAAGATGCATGAAGTGTGGACAATGTGTTTTCGAGATAAATGGGAAAGAGGTGTATCGTAGTGAAGAGAGCGAGAAGGAAGAAGATTAATAAGATGAGTTATAGTTAGAACAGCATCACACTAATAGGACTTGGGAAGGTGCATGTAAATCAACAAACACCGAGCAACCTCCAGTAAGTGTTTATTTTTCCGTTCCTCCATTCCGTTTTAACTTAAAGTATAGACATGGGTGGTTTGGTGAAGAATGTTGTGTTCGGAAAGATAGGCACCAACCCACCCTCCCCCCGATCATCCTACTCCCCACTATTATCACTACGTACCACACAGATAGTCCCATTAAACAGTGTCATAATCATTTTATGAAAAGAGCAAAACAAGTAAAAACTTCATCTTTCTGTTTTAGCAAATAAAGCCACGTAGTATAGGAATAACAATCAATAAAACTCACTAACCATTTATAGCCAGATAAAAATAACATAGGGGAGAGACCCCAAACATCAGGGAGAATCACATCAAATGAGCAAGAGTTAAAAAAAGAAATATGACTGAGATGATGACAAACATGCTTTGACAGTTCACAAGTGTCACACGTAAATGACTTAATTAAACAACTAAAAGCGGGAAATAGTTTGATAAAATACAAAGCAAATGGGTGGACAAGACGAAGATGTCATCGTCGGATGACATGGAGAGTAGGAGCACGAGTGGTGGAGAAAGCACTGGAAGACAATTACTAGTTCAACAAGTACAGTCCGCCAACATTCCTACCACTACCAATCTTCCACTTCGTAGCCAGATCCTGAAACCCAAACATCAAGGAAAAAGGTCACAAAGCAATTTAACGAATGTGTCAAATGACTAATGGATAATAGATTTTGAGGAAATGAAGAGATATGCAAGACAAAAGAAAGAGAAAGGTTGGGAGAACAAGAAATTGTTCCTTTGCCAGCAATAGAGGAAAGAGAACCACTGGAAGCAATAGCCTTATCATGACCTGAGACAGAAGTATAAGAGGTACAACCTGGCGGGGCAGAGCCGGTCATGTGATCAGTGACACCCGAGTCAATGATCCACTCATTGTGGGAGGAAGACACAACATAGGCACTCGAGATACCTTAAGTGGCAAAGGCGGCGGCAAAATAAGCAGAAGAAACATTAGAATGGGAACGTAACATGCGACGGAAGGCCTCCAGTTCCTCAACAGAAAGGCCCACGGAGGGGGGTGTCTTCATAAACTTCAGTTAAATGGGCAGAATACAGTGAGCGGGGCCATATAGATGACCACCACCAGGGTGACTGCCTCTCCCACGAGCACCAGTTCCCCGACCTGGTGGGAAAAGATGAGGATGTAGGCGATAATATATGTCTTTAATAATTCCTTTCTTCCTACAGCGGCCGCACACAGGATTAGAGTGTGTAGGAGGACCATGATCCATCCCAGCAAGAGCTAAATGATCTGTAGAAGGAACAAGTGAGCGGCGGCGATTCTCATCATTGAGGATCATACTAAAGGCCTCCCTAATCGGGGGATGAGGCTCGCGGTGGAGGACATGCAGGCAAACAACATCAAACTCTATATTGAGCTCCATAAGAAAGACGTGAACACGGAAGCGGTCTTTGTCCTTCTGAAAGGTAAGGGCATCGGCAGTGCATACAGGAGTAAAGGTGTTGAAGTAATTCAGTTCCTGATAAAGACGTTCAAACTCGGAGTAGTAAGTAGAGACGTACAAGGGTCCCTGCTTCAGTTTCAGAACACGACAAGTGAGCTCATAAATCTGCGTCGAACACCCAACATGAGAGTAGGTTTCACAGGCCCGAGTCCAAATTTCATAAGCAGAATCCATAAGCATATAGTTGTGGTACACCTGAGGGGACATAAAATGAAGTAACCATAAGACAACCAAGGAATTGTCCGCATACCATTTTTTCTATAAGGGATCAATATGCGCTGGCGCAACAACGGTTCCATCCATATGCCCATATAGTTGGTGACTTTGTATAGCATGTTGCGCTGCCCTGGACCACTCAAGATAATTTGTGTCATCCAAGGCGACTGTAGTGATTTTTAACGAGTAATAAAATGCGAGACAACCCACATCCTACGAGTCTCCCTTAGATCACACCACCTGAGAGGACATCATAGGATGTGACCACAATATCTCCAGCAGCAACCATAGAGGACAAAATGGTCGGAGACAAACAGTCGCCCGAGGAACGGGCAGAGAAGGATGCTAGAGGAAGTGGTGGCACTGGAGTAAGAATGACGGAGGAGCAGCGGCACTGGAGGAAGGAGGGATCGACGGAGAGTTAGGTGTGACCCTCTGAAGCCCTGGGCTGGAGCGGTGAAGATGACAATCTGCAGATCGGGAGCAATCGGGACAAGCGGCGGAGCGGGATCTGCGGATTGAGTGAAGGAGCGGGTTGGACGAGTGGATCGAGCGAAGCCAGCTTTGATACCAAGTGGAGAATAAAAAAAAATTATTAAGTTTCCCTAATACAAGTGATAGATATACATATATAGGAGGAGACTCACGTGACATATCACGTGTAATAAAATGCGAGAGAACAAAAAATAAAATCAAATACGTATATTCAACTTCATCATCTAATTTCCCCTCTTCAAAAACTTTTCTCCACTCCATAGATCATCTCTCAATGAAGCATAGGTCAAGATTCCATCTTTTCACTATTAGTAATCACCAGGATATAGGAGAAACAAGAAAATTTCAAGCTCACCCTCTCCATCAATCAACCATTGCCATGTGATTATATCCTTAGATATGTCTCACAATAAATTTTGTGCATATCCAATTTTAAATTTTTTGCATTCTTGATTATGTAATTTGGAAATAGTAGTTTGAAGTAAGTATTTAACCAATTAGTACTCATTGAATATGAATCTTGTCAAAAATCAAGGTTTGTTTGCGGTTTCTCTTAACCGTCCACTCTTCCTAACCGCCTATTCCTATTCGCACATTCTAAACCACCCTTCTCTTTCCCAAAATCACTCTCATCCATCCAAGTGTATGGTCATCCACACCCTCTCTAACTGCCGCCTCCTAGCCACACATTTCACCACCTACTCTCCTCTCTCTCTCTCTCTAAACATACCCCTCTAAAAACCACCAACTTCTCTAATTAAAAATGATACCCTTCTGCAGCCCGTATTAAGACAAAAGAAGGGATTTTTTTTCTTCTTCCAAGTTTTGTAAAAACAATTGCTTCTCTTCCACTTGTTTGCGCGGGATTCTTCTTGGAAAAATTAGAACTCTTCTCTGAAGTTTTGTGAAGATCAAAGTTTGTCTTGCTAGTGTGAATTGTTGTGTCATTGGTGTTCTCCCAAGTTTATGTTTTGATTTCTCTATGGTTCTAAGCATAGAAATTGAAATCTTGTAATGTGTTGATCTAGTAGTACAATATTATTATTGGTGCATTGCGATTGAGAACAGATTTGTGCAAAAGAGGTGAAGTGTTCTTGGGCACGTAAATATTTACATGGTATCTGAGAGACAGAAGTTTTAGCTAGGCAAAGTTCTTTCCTTTTTTTATTATCCGGATTTCTCATCAATGGAAGGCAGTGGTAGTTCCCGTAGTTTGGGAATCGATATGCTTACACACAAAAAATTTAAGAAATGGAAGTCATGCTTGGAGAAGATTTGTGGGATGTCGTTGGTGGAGATGCATAGGAAGAGGTAGTGCTGACTGCGACGAATGCTTAGGAAGTCAAGACATGGAAGAAGATGAACATGAAAGCGGAGTTCACTATGATATAGCCAAAAGGGGGGCCTTGTTAGGCCCCCTAGGCCTGGCCTAGGTCCAGGACTTTCGGGCATGGGCCTAGCCAGATTTTTTTCAGGCCAGACACATACCGGCTTTCAATCCCGGGCTTTTTGGACACCTCAAGGTACAAGGATGGGCGACTTGGCTTCTTTGATTGAGTTGGAGAATCTCTTGGCATCTCAGGAGAGTTTGGCTAGACAGATGGCAGGGGTGTCTATCTCTAGTGAAGATGGTGATGTTCTCTACACTAGTAATAAGAAACACTGGACAGAAAGAAGAAGAACAATAAAGATGGTCCTTCTACCTCTTTTAGGGAGGGATGTGCTCATTTCTCTCCTCGGAATGATGGAGGAAAAAAGAACGTCAAGTGCTTCAAATGCAACAAGATTGGACACTAAAATAGTGATCGTCGGGTCAGCCTTACACCGGGTCATACAACAGAGAGAGATAAAGGTACAGAGGAAGACGAAGGTTGGGTGAGTTGCCTCTTTGCAGAGAAGATCTCCACTGTGGAAGCCTTGGCCTCGGTGAACTTTGAAGATGATTTGATCATCAATTCCAGGCATCGTCGACATCACCTTACCGGTGACGGGTCCAATTTTTCATCTTTGCGAAAGTATGAAGGATGTGAAGTTATCGTGAGTCATGACAGTGGATAACATAGTCCATCCGGGGGAACAAGAAGGGATTATTACAATATGCAGTGCTAGGATTGCACTCAAGTTAAAGGGTGCGTATTACGTGGCAGACATGAAAAAGAATCTATTTTCAGTGATGATGCAGTTGATGCAGGGTACCGCGTGTTTTTTGGGCCGAAGGAAATGAAGTTAGATTCGATGAAGGCGGAGGTGACTCACACTAGAAGATGGGTTTGTGATATGTTTGTTCTTTCTACGGCATCGTATGTGGATAAGATGGAGGCAAATGATAATGTTGTGATTTGACATGAAAGATTGGGGCATGTCGAAATGGAAAAGCTGAAACTGATGGTGGCGAAGAGTCTTGTCAGGGACTTACCTGGCATATCTTCTTTTAACAACTGACACGTTTATGAGGAAAGACAGCTTGGAAAGGCAAATCGTCTTTCATTTGACACGTCTCTCTCGAGATGTAAGAGGCCATTGGAGTGCATTCGCAGTGATGTGATAGGGTCAAGTGCCACCCCAACTTATTCAAGGAACAGATATATATTCTTGTTCGTGGATGATTTCTTTTGTTACACGTGTGTATTTTCTGAAGGAGAAGTCAGAGGTGTTTAGCAAATTCTTGGAGTTCAAGGGAACTGTAGAAGGTGTACTTGGGCAGAAAATCAAGAAAATGAGAACTGACAACAGATGAGAATTTACATCCGCTAAGTTTTCTTCCTTCTATAGAAATCATAAAATCAGGAGAGAGTTATCTTGTGCTTATACAATGCGGCAGAACAGGGTCTCTGAAAAGAAGATCCAGCATATTTTTGAGACTTGCAAATTTTGGTTGCATGCCAAGGGCATTCCCAAAGTCTTATGGGAGAAGGGAATAACATGTGCGACATATGTGATCAACAAGTGGTCATTGAGCCCGAATAACCAGAAGTCACCACATAAACTCATGTTTGGGGAGGTATCGAGCGTGAAACATTTGTGGATGTTTGGAGCGATTTGTTGTGTTCAAGTTCCAGATGCACGGAGTACAAATCTTGGAGTTAAAGCCACGAAGTGTGTTTTCATAGGCTATGATAAGCGTAAAAAGGATTGGAAGCGTATGGACCTTCAAACTCAAAGTTTTATCGTCTCTTGTATTGTAGTATTTCATGAGTTGATGTCTAATGGTGGAGCTTCTAGCACCATGTTGGAAGAGAACAGAGGAGAAGCAAGCCAAGAAAAAGAAACTGAAGAAAAATCAGTTGAGTTGCTTATGTCTTCAGGAGCTCCATGCACTTCGAGCTCGACGTCATTGGAAACGGAGTCAGGAAGAAGGGGTGTAGAGCTTCACGTTATGATAATGGAGGGAGCAAGTGCAGAGGCAAAAGGTAAAGATGTGGAGAGCAATTTTGCTCTTAGAAGGTCAAAGTGGACCATCGTACCACCAATTCGCTATAAGGAAGCCAATTTTGTAATAAGGTCTCATGTTACTTTGGCAGGCCACTTGATGAGCAGGAGTCGTTGTGCTATGACAAAGTGGCAGGTGCGAAACAGTGGGTGGAAGTCATGGATGAAGAGATGAGTGTCCTCAAAAAGAATGAGACTTGAGATCTTGTACCCAAGGTGAATGATGTTACTCCAGCCACGTGCAAGTGGGTGTACAAGATCAAGAAGAAAGTGAATGGTAGTGTGGAGCTGCACAAGACCTGCCATGTAGCTTGAGGCTTCTCACAGCAATATAGGGAGACTATGATGAAACATTCAATCCTGTGGCAAAAATGACTTCGGTGAGGATGGTGCTTGTGTTGGCGGCTAGTCAAGATCAGAGGTTGTGACAACTCGACGTGAAGAACGTTTTTCTTTATGTCGTGATTGACAAAGATATCTTTATGATGCAACCACCAGGGTACGTATATGAATCTCACTTTGAGCATGCTTGCAAGTTGAAGAAGGCCTTGCATGGTTTGAAGCAAGTGCCTCGGATTTGGTATGAGAAGATTGCGAAGTATTTGCAATTTGTGGGTACTATGCATCAGACTCATACTTGAATTTGTTTGTGAAGAAGGGTGAACTTCATGTTCACGTGTTGTTGTATGTCGCCGATATGATCATAACATGAATGATAAGAAAGAGACGGCAATGCTTAGAGTTGAGCTATTTATTCATTTTGAGATGAAGGATTTGAGAGAATTGAACAATTTATTTGGTTTGGAGGTGGAGAGGAAGAAGAGTAAATTGCGTGTTTCTCAGAACGCATATATAGAGAGAATCGTTGAGAAATTCAGTATGAAGGAAGGGAAGAGTAATTTTACTCCACTTGAAGTTGGGTTGAAGCTTCATTGAGACAAAGATAGGGAGGGTCCTCTCGGATCCTAAGACTTTCCGGGCTCTGGTGGGAAGTTTGATCTATCTGACGATTACAAGGTCGGATATCTTGCTCACAGTTGGCCGAGTAATTCATAATATATAAGAGCCTATGAAGCCTCATCTGGATGCGGCGAAGGGAATTCTGAAGTATGTTTGAACGACCTTGGAAATGGATTTTTTGTATGAAAGGTTTACATATTTCTTTCTACTCGGATTCATAGATGCTGACAATGCTGTAGATGTTGATGATTGAAGGTCAACACCAAGGAACGTCTTCATGTGCGGTTTAGCGGCAGTTTTGTGGTGTAGTAAAAAGCAAGACTTCGTATTCATCTCCACTACTAAAGTAGAATACAAAGCGTCATCTTTGGTGGCTCAAGAGTGTATTTGGATTCGCCGAATTGTGGAGGACGTGCTCAAGAAGATAAAAAGGGATATTTTGATCCGCGGGGACAATAAAAGTGTCTTAAATCTAGTCACTAATCTAGTTTTCCATGTGGACAAAACATATTGAAATCGAACATCACTTTATTCAGGATAAGGTGTTTAACGGAGCCATCTATGTGGATCATGTTCAAATCCATGACAATGTAGCAAACATATTCACGAAGCCCTTGACAAAGGGATCATTCGACCGTCTAGGTGGACTACTCGAACTGGCGACAGGAGAAAACCTTGAGGGGAGTGTCGGAAATCAAGGTTTGCTTGAGGTTTTTCTTAACCGCCCACTCTTCGTAACAGCCTATTATAGCCACCCATTCTAAACCGCCCTTCTCTTTCCTAAAATCACTCTCATCCATCCAAGTGTATGGTCATCCACTAATTCTCTTTCTTCCATCCAAGTTGTATGGTCATCCACACCCTCTCTAACCACCGCCTCCTAGCCACACTTCATTGTCTTTTCTATCTTTAATTGTACCCCTCTAAAAACCACCCACTTATCTAATTAAAAATTGTTACCCTTTGGAAGCCCATATTAAGCAAAAAAAAAAAAAATCTTCTTCCAAGGTTTGTAAAAATAATTACTTCTCTTTCAATTGTTTGCGCGGGATTCTTCTTAGAAAAATTAGATCTCTTCTTTGACGGTTTGTGAAGATCGAAGTTTGTCCCGCTTGTGTGAATCGGGGTGTGTCATTGGTGTTCTCTCAAGTTTATGCTTTGATATCCCTCGAGTTGCAAGCATAGAATTGAAATCTCGTAATGTGTTGATCTAGTAGTACAATACTATTATTGATGTTCATTGCAATTGAGAACGTATTTGTGCAAAAGAGGTGAAGTGTTCTCAGGCATGTAATTTGTTACAAATCTATGATGTTTGGCCTCATACCCTTACTCCTCATTGGTATCCCTTGTTCTTCATTATTTCAAATATATATAATTTTATGTTATGATTTGCATGCCCTTTTTGGAATTATGAAGCATTGATCCAAACTCCCCCGTATTATCAGGGTCTTATGTCCCATTAATCATATGATTCCCATATTATAAGAGCAAAATTTAATCTTTGCCTTCTCAGGATTGCATTATAACTAAAAAAACTTAACTTACATCACTGGTGATCTATATTTAAATATATGAACTAAAATGTTCTCAATCAAACTTTATCCCCTCATAAAAGTCAGCAATGCGTATATGTCTTCCTCCAGAGAGCCTAACTGATGGGATAGCCAATAGTTGCCGGAGAAATCACAAACACAGACAATGCCAATTTATAATATAATTTATAAATCAATTACAATGGAGAAACAAGTGAAGAAATAACCGTCCGGTGAAAAGCACGCGGATGCGTCGGACACGCACGATCCGCAGGAAATGGAAGATCTGAGACTGCAATCCGACTAACGGACGCACAAGGTTCACCGAACCTTCAACGTCAACTTCCGACGTTCAACCGCAACCACTGCCACCACCGGAGAGAAACTCCAAGTTCGGACCCGGACCTTGCCACGAACGAGTAGCCCGTCCTCAACACAAACTTTTTCTCTCCACAGCCCCCACAAATAGTCGGGTTAAAACAGCCCCGTCTCCGTCTTCCTTCCACGGCAACGGCCGACTGGACTCAGACGGCGACGGCGATGGCGGGCTGCCCTCCTCTTCACATCAGCGACGACAAACACTGGCGGCTGTCTTCCTCCAGCGGCGACTCCGGCAAGAGATCCCAAGGCAGCAGCTTCCTGCACCAAGCCGAGAGAGAGAGAGAGGCGGGTGGCTCGGGTTCGATTCTCTTTGGGAGAGGGCTGTAGCGGCGGTTTTATAATGCGAGAGAGGGGGCTGCCGTTACCATTCATGGGAGAGAGAAAAAGGAATATAATAATGGGTATATTATATTCCCATTATCACCTCCCAAATAAAACCACTGGACCACATTCCAAATTGAAAAACTGTTTTATTTGGACAGATTTCAAAAACAGTTTTTAATTTTGACAGATTTCAAAAACAGCACAAAAAAGGTTGCAACCTCAAATACTGCGTTGCAACCTGTTTTTTACTCCTAATGCGCCCGGCCCATTTGAATCGGGTATGAGCCAAACCAACAAACACCACCTTGGCTCATATCCTGGTTCCACCACCACCTGCACGAAGCATCATCTGCACTGGACACCAACTGCGCGAAGCAACCGTTCTGCACGAAGCACCAGTCTGCACGAAGCACCACCTCAAGAACTTGAGGCGTCAGCCGACCTGCTCCAGTCGACTCATCCCTGCTCGGGCTCAACTCCTAAATGTCAACGCAACTGGATCGTTGAATCTGACTCGCCTAGTCAGACTACTAGAAGGGCGATCCCCTGCAACACCTCGACCATCCACACCGTCGACCGTAGAAATCTTGGGCACACCACCTCGCATCGTGGTCCCCATCAGCCGGTACAGACTACCGCACTGCATAGCTCGCATGAGCACGGTGCGCCCTCGCCTCACCGTCAAAACTCCACCTCTCGATGCAAACCTGCACCCACCGGTATCCAATCTGCCCAA
This sequence comes from Platanthera zijinensis, assembly GCA_039513925.1. NCBI lineage: Eukaryota > Viridiplantae > Streptophyta > Magnoliopsida > Asparagales > Orchidaceae > Platanthera > Platanthera zijinensis. The sequence continues at coordinate 120,105,338 of CM077098.1, forward strand.
CAAAATCAGATTCCTGCGTAACTTCGGTACCAGGTGTACCTGCTCAAGTCTACGCACAACTCCACCATGCATCCGCAAGTTCACCGCCCCAATCCCTGTGACCTCACATGCTGAGCCGTCACCCAGAAAGACCGACCCAGACGTCACCTCCAGTGAACTAAACATCGCCGCATCTGAGAAAATGTGCTGTGAGGCACCAGAATCCAAAATCCAGCTATTAGAGTCACTCTGACTCTCAGTGACGCAATAAAATCCGTCATCTCCTTCCAGGTCGAGTGTCACCATGCCCGCATCTTGGACATCCTTCGAAGTTCCAGAACTTCCTGCACGTTGCGGACAATTTTTCTTAATGTGACCAACCTGTCTGCAGTGGTAACACGTCACTGCCTTCTTCGACGCCGACCGAGCTTGTGCACTGCTTGATCCCCTGTTAAAACTCCTCCCGTGTTCATGCGCTACCAAGATCTGGTCACCCCTAGGAGTGGGGTCCTTTAACATCTGACTGGATAACAGCGCCGACATGACTTCTTCCAACCCCACCGTATCCTTCCCATACAGGAGCGTAGTCACCATGTGCTTGTATGACGCTGGGAGCGAGGTAAGAAGCAAGAGGGTTTTGTCTTCTTCCTCTACCTTCGAGCCAACCACATGCAATTGGCTCAGAAGACCGTTGAACACATTGAAGTGTTCTTGCAGGTTGTCACCTTCCTGCATCTTCAGCGCATAGAGGCGCTGCTTCAGCAACAATCTTGTCGTCACGGATTTTGCCAAGTACAATCGCTCAAGCTTTTCCCAAAGCCCGACTGTCGTCTCTTCAGTCCCGATGTTGAAGAACACCTGGTCAGCAACACACATCCTGATTGTGCTCGTGGCCTTTCGTCAAGATCCTTTCATTCCTCATCTTTCACCGCCGTGGATAATTTGTCGCGTCCCCGCAAGACTCGAATCAAACCTTGTTGAACCAACATATCCTTGACTTGAATCTGCCATAGGCTAAAATTCCCACTACCATCGAACTTTTCCACTGAAAATCTATCCAAAACTGTGTTCTTCCCTGCCATGACTATCCCCGACAAACTAGAAGACCTGATTTGTTCAAAGGTCGGATCTGAGAGAGTGGGAAGAGGACCTAGTCGTTCACCACCGCAGTCAAACCCTTCCTAGAACGTCCAATCACGATCGTCTACCGAACCTGGCTCCGATACTACTTGATGGGATAGCCAATAGTTGCAGGAGAAATCACAAACACAGACAATGCCAATTTATAATATAATTTATAAATCAATTACAATGGAGAAACAAGTGAAGAAATAACCGTCCGGTGAAAAGCACGCGGATGCGCCGGACACGCACGATCCGCAGGAAATGGAAGATCTGGGACTGCAATCCGACTAACGGACGCACAAGGTTCACCGAACCTTCAACGTCAACTTCTGATGTTCAACCGCAACCACTGCCACCACCGGAGAGAAACTCCAAGTTCGGACCCGGACCTTGCCACGAACGAGTAGTCCGTCCTCAACACAAACTTTTTCTCTCCACAGTCCCCACAAATAGCCGGGTTAAAACAGCCCCGTCTCCGTCTTCCTTCCACGGCAACGGACGACTGGACTCAGACGGCGACGGCGATGGCGAGTTGCCCTCCCCTTCACGTCAGCGACAACAAACACCGGCGGCTGCCTTCCTCCAGCGGCGACTCCGGCAAGAGATCCCAAGGCAGCAGCTTCCTCCACCAAGCCGAGAGAGAGAGAGAGAGGGGTGGGTGGCTCGGGTTCGGTTCTCTTTGGGAGAGGGCTGCAGCGGCGGTTTTATAATGCGAGAGAGAGGGGCTGCGGTTACCATTCATGGGAGAGAGAGAAAGGAATATAATAATGGGTATATTATATTCTCATTACCACCTCCCAAATAAAATCACCGGACCACATTCCAAATTGAAAAACTGTTTTATTTGGACAAATTTCAAAAACAGTTTTTAATTTAAACAGATTTCAAAAACAGCACAAAAAAAATTGCAACCTCAAATACTGCGTTGCAACCTGTTTTCTACTCCTAATGCGTCCGGCCCATTTGAACCGGATATGAGCCAAACCAACACTAACATTAAACAATTGGAAGTCAATTATAAGCTCAACCAGCTCAAAATGCAGGCTTCCAGAAGCTCTCAGCATTCAAGTCATAATTTTTTTCCGACATCATTATCAACAATAGACAAAAAATACAGAGAAACAGAAACTTGCCCATTGCGGTCGAGCTCAGTAGCAGACTTGGAAGGGATGTTGCCTCCATCAAAGACCACAACCGGCGTAATACGGTAATGTCGAAGAAGATTGATATGATGCATAAAATATTTCAGATAACGCCTTGCAGAATCGCTCTGTGTTCCAAGACACAGCTCCATGCTGCATGAATAGGCTGCGGCAAAGAAAATGAGAATCGACGGACAGAAAACTCACAGATATTTGGGGGCATTGCCATTGGAGAAGAAGCAATCATATTTCTCTCACCTCCTTTGTGAAGCCATGAGTATGCATCGATTCCAACCTTATCGACCAGAGAAGAAAAATTAGCGAAAATCAATAGAGAAGAAGCGGTGGGAAATCGAGGGGGGGATTTTGGTACCCGTTTGCCGGAATACTTCTTGATGTGGACGGGCTCGATAAATGGCTTGAGAAAACGTAGGAGATTCTGAATCCCCATCTTCTAGTTTGAGTTCGAGGCGTTGCTGGTATAATGGTATTACTGGTTCGGAAGGAACATAAAGAAGAAGGTTTCCGCAAATATTAAAAATTAAAAATGAAAACTTTTTCCCGCCAGTTCGTTTTGGCGCTTTTGCGAAGCCAAGATTTTCCCGCAAAGCTGTCTTGGTCAAGTTAATGGGCTGATGTGGATCCGAGGCCCATCTCGGCCCAATTTGTTTTTACTTTTAATATGAAATACAGTACCTCTTTGAGGATCACTGCTCCATATTTCATATATAGAGCATGAATCAATAATTTATCAATAATTTGTTTGTGGATCAAGTGTGAAAATATGGAGATTTATAAAGAAAAACAGTTTTTTTATTGCAAACTCTACATTTTCAATAAGCAACAGCCCAAGCAAACAACTTGCTGGATCATTGCTCTGTAATGATTGTCGCCGATTATTTTGGGGTGGATTTGGGAAATTGAAATGATGTTGATGGGTCAATCCCAATTTATAAGAAAACTGGGCTTCACATAGCCGAACCGCCCTCTCCCCCTACTAAAATCATGGGAGTTACGCATATAACCGCCGCACGCGGGATCCGCGTGCCCGATCCACGTAGTAACTGCCGCACGCCAGATCCCACGCGTGCGACCCAACCACCGCCACCCGGCGGTGTTGGACGGCACCGGCACCGGGTCGGTCGCCCCCCTCCAACCTCCCGGAGACGGGCGGTCCTGGCACGGCCGGCCTCCGCCAAGGCCGGTCAAGGCTGCCCATCCTCGGGTGGCCTCGCCGCAGCCGACCCCCGCAAGGGGCCGTCCAGGGCCGCCCGATCCCGGGCGGCCTCATCGCGGCCGGCCCTAACCAGGGCTGGCCAAAGACCGCCCAAAACAGGGCGGCCTCACCGTTGCAGGCCCTCGCAAGGGCCGGCCAAGGCCGCCCGATCCTAGGAGGCCTAGACGCGGCCGGCCCCGCAAAGGGCCAGCCGTGGCCGCCCGATCCCGGGCGGCCTCCCCACGGCTGGCCCTCACACGGGTCCGCCAAGTCCGCCCGAATCCAGGCGGCCGAGCCGCGGCCGGCTCCTATGGGGGCCGCCCACCCCCGGGCGTCCTCTTCGCGGCCGGCCGCCCTCCGTGTGGAGGAATGGCGGCCGGCCACCCATGCCAGCGTCGTCGGGCCGCCATTTCTTCGCAAGCGGGCCTTCCCTTAAACCGGGGGCAAGGTTGTCATTTCACAAAAGTGGCAATCCGCGTGATCATTTTCGAGCAACTCTATTGGCCGGTCCGGTAGTTATTAGGCAAAATTACCGGACCGCGCTCGTTAAAATCTATAAATCGGCTCAGTTCTATCTCAAAAAGGCTTTTTTTCCTGTTCACTCAATTTCACTCATCTCCCCCCCCCCCCCTTTCTGTTGGAACTACGTCCAAGACCACCACCGCAAAGCAAGGCGAAGGCATCCAAGTCAAGATGAGATTCGCGAGAACGCAAGTCAAGAAGAAGACGTGTAAAGCCTCCCTCGTTGTCACGTCAAGACAACTCTGAAGGAAGGAAGCCCTTGTGTTTTCGGTGAACAAGCATCGGAAGACCACCAAAGAAGCACGTCGGTCGGTGGCACCCGTCGTTCATTCTCCTCCCGTCTCTCAAACTGTAACAAGCCGCGGCCTGTCTCCCTCGCTTTCCTCCCAGAAACATTGTTATAAATGCTCATATAGTGGAAGTTAGGTCAGCACCATACTGATCGCGTGGTTTTCACCCCGATTGCGGATTTTCTACATCATCAAGATTTCGTCTCAGCATCTAGTTAATCTTTGTTGGCACGCTTGGTCGCTCACGGGCTAAGACGGTTAAGTAAGTTCAGTCTACCAAAAGCGACACGTGATTCCCCAACAGATGTTTATGCATTGATTTGATATTTGAAAATTAGATAAATAAATATGAAATATATGTTGAATTACTTATAATCATAATATTATGTTGTGTATTGACTAAAATATAAATAAAGGAAAATTAATGTGCCCATTAGGTAGAGTGGGGAAATATATCGTCACGAACTTGATTTTCTAAATTTTAATACGATTATTCTTTTCGTTCTGCAAAATAGTAAAATAAACTGATGATCAGTGACTAGATATAACATAATACGATCATGGAGTGACCTTTAAGGCAAATAAAGTTTTAAAAGCACATGTGCTATATTTTCTTAGCTAAGTAACTGTTATATCGCTCGAAACATCTCAGGTGGTGGTTAAAGTGGAACTACCTACATGTTGCTCCTAGCTGGGGTTATATAGGCAAACCTTAGGGTTATAGCAGGTATAGGATATCTTGGTATCTGAACCAAACCCGTTAAGCCTCCGAACCCGTTATATTATATAAATATACATTAATACTCTCCTCTTATATTTGTAATATATACTGTTTATATTTCGGAGTGCAATAAAGTAAATAATATCAAGTTTCAGACTTTACTTGTTATCCAGATAAAATAAAGCAACTAAAGCATAAATGGAGTTTTGCATAATAAAACAAATATCCAAACATAGAAAACAACCCAGGAAAAAAAGTCTGAGAACATATATATAATTGATCAACAAGTAATAATTCTACTCAAAGAGTAGATTATCAACATTCATGTCAAAATCTACTTTCTCTCCTCCATCTTCACTAGTGGCTGCAAGTAATTTCATGAGTTTAGACTCTATGAATTCATAAAATATATGCAATGACATTTAAAGTAAGCTAGCTCTTCTTAAATAAGCTTAGTACTTCTAGCAGTAAAGAAGTAACACTATCAACATCTCTATCTAGTCTAACTAGGACTAGTCCAGTGATGATTTAAATAAATCAAACATTATTATCTTACTCATTAATGATCACTGTGTACCTTATCATCAAATATGAAATGATTTGACACAACATCATTTACAACATTATCAAGTGTGGAATAATGTGTTATGATCATTAATATTAGATTTACTTTTACAATGACTTTTTATTGTCAGTTGAATAATCTTTGAATCAACTTGCAATGAGAAAGATGTTAAGTCATCAAAAGTAAAATGACTAGCATCTAATCATCTTGGATTTTCATCAAAAGATTATTTGAGATTATAAGTCTGTTATTAGATACTTGAATGTTTGCAGCTATAAGTTCTTATCATCAAAACATAAATATAGGAGGAAAATTTCATATTTCTGTAAATTTTAATCACAACACCCTCGATGTTTTAATTGTGAGAACTCTATTTAAGAATTTTTTCAAACTATCTGCAACATTATCCTTTGACCGCACATCAATTAGAGTCATAATCCCTTGACTTGTGAGGGAGGTCAACTATGCTTGTTTCATCCTTAGTTGTCTTCTTTTATCATTGAACAAAGTATTCGTAGCAATCGTTTTGTAGCATGATTATCACAGTAAACTGCAACAAACTCAATTTTAGTCTTGTCATTGGAATGTCCATTGTTGAAGCCAAAATTAGACCTCTGTGGAGTTCGGGGTCCCAAAAGAGGGGTGACCGCGCACCTACTACCCTCAAGCAAATGATCTAGGCATAAGACTAGGAACACAAGGGAAAAACCCAAGGTCTCAGTGTGGAGGTCCCACCGCATATCCGGAAGACTAACAAACTCTTCCCCTCCCAAGCTAAAGGATGAGCTAATACACCTTCGGAGGGCACTCTTGGCCAACCGGAACATCTAAGGAGGATCTCAAGATCCACTCTCTCCTATCCAGATGTGTCTCCTTGGGTCTATACAAAATGCTCCTCACCCGCCCTACTAATGGCGTAATCTCGCCGAACATTTCTTCCTCACGCAGCTCCAACTGGGCAGCAAACATCGCGACTCCACTGTCCTGAAAGGCTATCAAACCCTCGAGGGCTTCCCGATAACCTTGTCTCAAGGTCCCAACGGGATGAGCGGTTCACGAGAACACCGCTCGCCTAAACCTTGATCCACCAGCCTGGCCTAGTGGGTCGTCTTGCCAGGACTGCGTTGACACAGACTGGATCGTGGACGGAGGTGCATCCTATCATTGCACCCCTCACAGAGATTACTTCTACACCTATTCTGCGGGAGATCTTGGTGTGATCCGGATGGCTAATTCCGGTGAGTCGTTGATTGTTGGCAGTGGGGATGTCCACTTGGAGACTGAATTGGGGAAGATTATTCTCAAGGGAGTCAGACATATTCCTGACTTGAGAATGAATCTGATTTCCGTTGGTAGGCTTGATGATGGTGGTTTCACAAGCATTGAAGGTGGAGGGACCTGGAGGTTGATGAAGGGCTCTTTGGTGGTAGCCAAAGGAAGGAAGTGTTGTGGCCTTTATCGTACTAAAGCCAAGATCTGTGGTCCAAGTGTGAATGCGGCAGAGGGCGACTCTATGGAGTTATGGCATCGCAGACTTGGGCATATAAGCGAGAAGAACTTGAAGATCTTGGTGAAGAACAAGGTCCTTCCGTAGCTATCAGGAGGGCTTCCTGATACGTGTGCGCACTGCTTGGCCGGTAAGTAGAAACGTGTTTCCTTTGCTGATTCTGAACCAAAGAGGAAGGCGGAGTTACTATACTTGATACACACTGATGTGTGTGGTCCTATTGAGCCCAAGTCTGTGGGTAGAGCCGCTTACTTTGTCACGTTCATTGACGATCACTCCAGGAAAGTCTGGGCATATTCTGTGAAGCAGAAGAGTGATGTTCTAGCAAAGTTTGAAGAGTTCAGTGCGAAGGTGTAGAAGATGACCGGGAAGGAAATAAAGCGAGTTCGATCTGACAACGGGGGAGAGTACACTGGTGCCTTTGACGCTTACTGCAGAAGGCATGGCATAGTACATGAAAGGACAATCCTGAGGACGCCGCAACAGAATGGGTTAGCAGAAAGGATGAACAGAACGATTATTGAGAAGATCAAATGTATGATTTCTCAAGCTGGCATTGGTAAACAGTTTTGGGCTGAGGCTGTGCAAACTGCTGTACATCTGATAAATTTGTCTCCTTCTGCACCTCTGAATGGTGATATTCCAGAGCGTGTTTGGTCCGGGAAGGAAGTGCCGTACGGACATGTGCGGGTATTTGGGTGCAAAGTTCATGTTCATGTCCCCAAGGAAGAGAGATCGAAGCTTGATGAGAAGTCCCGGGAGTGCATCTTGATGGGATTTCCCCATGAGGAGTTTGGCTATAGACTCTGGGATCCTGTGAACAAGAAAATGATCAGAAGCAGAGATGTGATCTTTGTTGAAGATCAAGTGGTTGGTGAGCAGAATGCTGCGGAGTCACAGGTTCCACAGTTTCCACAGTTTCCACCTGCGGAGGAGAGACTCTATACTGATGATGGGCCAGTTGAGAATGCTGCTGATGATGGGCATGCTGAGGAGGAAGTTGGTGAGCTTATTCCTGATGAGGAGATGATTCCGGATGTAGGGAGAGCTCTGTCAGTTGATGTACCACCTGTGGTGGAGGTTCCTCTTGTCAGATCTGAGAGAGTCAGAAGGCCCAATACCAGGTATTCCTCTCATGAGTATATTTTGCTTACAGATAGTGGAGAGCCTGATTCCTATGTGGAGGCTCAGAGTGCTGAAGATCGTGAGGCTTGGACAGCTGCTATGGAAGAGGAGTTGTACTCCCTTCAGAAGAACGAGACGTATGATTTAGTCTCATTGCCTAAAGGGAAGAGAGCTTTGAAGAACAAGTGGGTCTTCAAGCTAAAGTTGGATGAAAATCGCTCTCAGCCAAGGTACAAGGCGAGACTTGTGGTGAAAGGATTCAGTCAGAAACAAGGTATCGATTTCGACGAGATTTTTTCCCCAGTGGTGAAAATGTCCTCTATCAGACTGGTGTTGGGTATGGCTGCCTCCATGGATCTTGAAGTCGAGCAGATGGACGTCAAGACGGCATTTCTGCATGGCGATTTGGAGGAAGAGCTATATATGGAGCAGCCCGAAGGCTTTGTGGCTAAGGGGAAGCATCATCTGGTCTGCCGGCTCAAGAAGAGCCTTTATGGGTTGAAGCAGACACCCAGGCAGTGGTATAGGAAATTTGACTCTTTCATGATGAAGAGCAAATTCCAACGGACCAGGGCTGATCACTGTGTGTATGTGAAGAGGACTGAGAAGACGTTCACTATTCTGCTGTTGTACGTAGATGATATGCTGATTGTTGGGGATGACAAGGCCAGCATAGCTGAGTTGAAGAAGGAGCTCAGTGAGTTCTTTGAAATGACGGATTTGGGACCGGCAAGGAAGATCCTTGGAATGAAAATTACCAGGGACAGGAGTGCTGGTCAACTATGGCTATCTCAGTCTGAGTATGTGGAGAAAGTGCTGAAGAGGTTCATGATGGACAAGGTAAAACCCGTTGCTACTCCTCTGGCCGGGCACTTCAAACTTTCCAGTTCTCAAAGCCCCTCATCTGAGGAGGAGGTGGAAGAGATGAGCCAAATTCCTTATGCATCCGCAGTGGAGAGCCTGATGTATGCTATGGTCTGCACTAGGCCAGACATAGCTCATGCTGTGGGGTCTGTGAGCCGTTACTTGGCAAACCCAGGGAAAGTTCACTGGAGTGCTGTGAAATGGATACTCCGCTATCTCCGAGGTACCTCAGACCTTTGTTTACAGTTTGGTGGAGGTCCACCAGAACTCATTGGGTACTCGGATTCGGATATGTCAGGAGATGTTGACACGAGGAGATCCGCTTCTGGATTCGTGGTCACTTTTGGAGGAGGAGCAGTGTCATGGCAGTCAAGACTTCAGAAGTGCGTGGCATTGTCGACGACGGAGGCTGAATATATTGCGTTGACTGAGCCATCAAAGGAGCTTATTTGGATGAAGAAGTTCATGCTAGAGCTTGATCTCCGACAGGACGTGTACACAGTTTTCTGTGACAGTCAGAGTGCTATATTTTTGGCCAAGAATCCCGCCTTTCACTCCAGGACGAAGCACATTGACGTGAAGTATCATTGGATTTAGGATGCTGTGGAGGAGAAGCTGTTGGTGATGGAGAAGATCCACACGGATGAAAACCCTTCTGACATGATGACGAAGGTCGTCCCAAGGGAAAAGCATGATCTCTGTCGGCGGTTGATCGGCATGATCCCCACCTGAAGGAGTCGCGGTGGGATACTCCCCTTTATGGTCTGAAGGGGGAGTTTGTTGGGGTTCAGCCCCTAAAGGTAAAAATTCTTGTGAAGAAATCCAGATGTTGCAACATGGTTTTTCGGTGTTGCAGTTTCTTTTTTACTGACTTTGAGGGGACAGTTTTATTATAAAATTGTGAACAGTTTTTTATTTGAATAAAAACTGTTCGGCCATTTATCAAAAGGTGCTGTCAGTTATTTAAAAAAGAGGCGTGACTTTTTATATTCTATCATCTCCCGATTAAAGCGGTGTAAGGGTTAAGGAAGAGAGCAGTGGAAGCCTTCCTCCGCCATTTCCGCGCCAACGCCGTCCACCGTTCCTGCGCCGACCGCCGTCCGCCAGCCCCGCGCCGTTCGCCGTCTCCGCGCCAGCGCTGCTCCCGCGCCGTTCGCCGCCGCTGGATCTCCAGTTTTGCCGCTGGTGTAGGCGGGTGTTTGCCGCTTGAAGGAGGTGTTTCCTCTGTGCTGAAGAAGGAGTATTTCTCTACCGTTTCAAGGGCTTCTTCGTCTACGTTTTCAGGTGTACCCTTTCTTGTCTTCGTTTGCTATTGTGCTTGAAGAAAGAGTAAGATTTTATTCTGTTGTAGAGAAGTAGTGGATTTGTCTTGGTGGTAGAGAGGAGGGGATTTGTGTGTCAAATCCGGAGGGTTTCTAGGTTTGGGCAAACCTAGATATTTTCTGTAATCCTTATTTATTATAGTGAATTTTCGTTGTGCCGTGCCCCGTGGTTTTTGACCTTCAAGTGGTGAAGGTTTTCCACGTATATCTTGGTGTTCACTTGTGTTGTTGGTTTGTTTCTCTTATTATTACTTTGACTCTATTGATCGGTGGGTGTTGCCGTTATCTTCGGACACCCCGTTGCCTAACAATATCCACTTTTTATGTATTAATTGATTTTCAACATAATTTTAGCATGCAATCAATATGTCATGATATAATTAAAAAAAACGTTTGACACGTCATGATAGAGTGTGATGATACATATATCATAAAAATGGTTATAAAACATGCATTGAAACTATATTGAGTTAAAATTAAAATATCTTGTATTTGCAATCTGATTAGAAGCCAAAATTAACATGAATGTGGAGCTCCCTTCAAGCCAAACAAAGCCTTAAGAGTCATATTATATCTCCTTAGTCATGCAACCCATAAGTTTATCCCAAAATTGCTATAACTAGTCCGATAGATTCTTCTTTCTTTGTTGTGAGCTTGCAAGTTATCAATGGAATAAAATTGTGGAATCCATGACCGAGCAGCAATAACAACCCCTCAAAGGCCTTGTCTTGGATGTCAGAGAGCTCCACTTCCATGCTTTGCCGCTTAGAACCAAAAAAATGTAAGAAAGACTTACCTGGAGCTAGCTTTACCTGCATTAGCTATATATGGAACTAATCTCATCAATACACCGCAAATTATATGTGGAGAATATTATCAAACATCAAAAAATTCTCAAACCCTTGTATGATTAATATATATATAGTTTACATGTGATATTATATATGCATACACAATGCACATGCGCGCGCGCACACACACACAATAGTGTATTAAAATGCGCATGATACAGTATGATCTGTACATAGTAAATATATACATCCATATACGAGAATTATAATTTGTGCACTAATAATAAGTTAGCACAAGAAATATCAACTCTTCATGCACTGATTTTTAACATAATTTTAGCATGTAAGCAAATATCACAATATATGAAAAAAAGTTTGTAATTGCCCTATCATGCAGATAGAGTGTGATGTATCATAAAATTGGTTTTAAAACTATGACATTATATTAAGTTAAAAATATATTTATTTTTGCAACAAGCTAGATTAACTGCTAGAACATGAATGTGGAGCTCCCTTCAAGCCAAACAAAGCCTTAAGAGTCATGCTATATCTCCTTAGTCATGCAACCCATAAGTTTATCCCAATTAAAATAGCTAGAACTAGTTCGATTCTTCTTCCTTTGTTGTGAACTTGCAAGTTATCAATGGAATAATATTGTGGAATCCATGACCGAGCAGCGATAACAATTAACCCTCAAAGGCCTTCTTTTGGATATCAAAGAGCTCCACCCTCAAATTTTGTCACTTAGAACCAAAAAAAATGTAAGAAAGACTTACCTCAAGCTTTATGTGAAATAGCTTGGAATTAATCTAATTAAAGTGTAGCCCTCCTCAATACATTTTGCAACATTTGGAAAATATATAATCATACATCAAGAAAGTTTTATTGCTTAATTTGCAGACCTCGGCCCCTTGAAAAACAATATTAATTGATTTTAGATTTGATATTTAGGTTCTAACATGGTATGGGAGCATATATACTAGGCCTGATTTCACTTGGCATAATATAATTTAAATATATGTGTTCGAGGAAAAATTAAATTTGATATGTGATCTATCTGGGATTGATGCAAAATGTTGTCCCACATAAAAAACACGTAACATGATGCACTCGATGATATATAAATATATATATATATATGGTTATGAATTGTCATCTGTGAATGCCCGACCTAGCTCATTTAAGAAACTCCAATCATTTTTATATTCAAATTTACTTTTGTTCTTGGTGGAGGTCATGTATCTTGTCAAACACATTTAATTTCATGATGGAGGCATTTCTGTCCAAACTTCTCGGAGCAAAAATGTCGCGTCAAACAATAGATGGCTTTTAACCACAATATTCATGACTGCCACCGCCATGCCAAACGGACCCTAAGAGAAACTGAGATGAAAATAGAGTGCATGCAAGTACTTCAAAGAAGTGGCCGGCAATATATACTTAATTATTAGATTTCAAAATTAAACTTCAAATTATTAATTATGCAATATATAGTTAATTACACTTTATGATTATTTAGCTATGTGATTATAAGTCTTTCGTGAGAATATACTTCTTTATGCTTGAATGTTTTTAACTATATGTGTCTTATATATCTTAATGTATAATTGAAATTATAAATAAATATTTTTTTTGAAAATATAGATATTTTATACCTTGGACTTAATTTCTTTGCGACAAATTGTTACTTTTTGTGTTGATAATAATTAATTAATAGGTGACATGCCAGAAAAAAAAATTCCCTCTCGATTGACATACTTAAATGAGCAACAAAATTATCTCTATAGTGTCGCTGAGTTATTTTCAATCAACATATTTTTGAAGGATTTAAATCGTGTCTTCATTTGTAATACTTTTGAAGAGGTTTAGCAAAGAAATATATGCAACTACGGCTTATTTTGGCGCGTAATTTTTGCTCCGACGACGATGAGTTTGGACAAAAAATGCCACCGTCATAGAATGTAACTCTGGCATGCCAACGGTTATAACCGTCATCAAGAAAAAGAACTAGTTTTGAACATGAAAATGCATGAAGTTTCATAGGTGAGATGGGGCATCACGAACGACGGTTCATAACCAGCATGTTCACGGCTTCCGCTGTCGAGGCAAATGGAGCTTAAGTATTTTAATTTAAATATATTATGGGCTGCCAATAGAGGGATACAAGGATAAATTAAATATATTATTTAAAAGAGTCTGCACTGACAAGTAATAAACCAAAAGTGACCATCACTATATTTTCTCCATTGTCGTCAACAACATGCCTATATGGTTTCTTGAGAAAATTCATATGGGCAGACCCATAACGGCTATGGCCGGGCAGATCACGCTGTAAAAACTACGAGAATTGTGTCGTCTATGAGCAGACCAATCGAGCATCTACTGGTTTACAAATGTCTATAATTTTCTACTTTGTTTTGTTATTAGTTGGAATTGGTCCGACCATAACATTGGCGTTTCTTGAACAGTATATGGTAGGGTTAGAAGAGATATAGAACAGATTTGTTCTTTTATCAAATTTTAAGCTTATACTCGATCGTCATCACAAGTAATTGGTCAGCGTTTGACAATATTTATAATTGCTTATTTTAATCTATTGATTTATTACACTGTCAGGGTCCGCCGTCTTTCTGGAACAATTTATTAATAAATACAAAGTATTCAATTAAGAGTTTAATTTATATAATGTTTTTTCCAAGGCCGTACAGAGGGGAAAATATTCATTCATTATTTCTCTGCATGCTGGGTACTTGGCTAGTCGTATGCAAAAAGTTTGGGCCCGGTCCGGAAAAGCCCGTCTAGGCTCGGCCCGGAAAAAGTCCGGCTTGGACTAAGGCCGGGCTTGGGGGCTTTACCGGACCCCCATTTTAGTTGGTTGTCTGGCCCGATGCCCGGCTCTGGCCGGGTAAAGCCCGGGCACCGATCCTAGCCTGAGCCCGACCCCAGGCTAGGCAGGAAATCCCGCCTAATATTTCCTAAAATCTCGCCTATGATTAGTCGGGATTTTAATCCGCATGTTTGGTATTTAGACCGGCCTGAATGGCCTTATCAGGCCCCCTCTTTGAGAGGGAACTCGGCCCGGCCCGGCTCAAGCTGAACCCGGGTTGAGCCAGGTTGGCAAAATGCCCGGGCCCGACTAGCCCGGCCCGGACGGGCTTTTTGGACACCTATTGCTGGCTATGCATATTTAAGACGTTGTGATTTTAAGAAGCTATTTAAATATTCTGCACTTGCATGATTCGATATCCAAATGTCACATTGTTACAAATAATAATAAATATATATATATATATACTTTATAATCCTGAAGTTAGAAGGTATTATCAATTTGGTGTCGATATTCTTAAGTTGTTTCAATTATTTTTAGTGCAATTTAAAGGCTAAAATAAGTTCTGATGACGAATATAAGGCTAAAATAAGTTCTCTGATGACGAATATAAGGACTATGACCTAATTCAATATTGGCTTTAAATTTTGAGGACTGATATAATTATTACCCAATTATAAAATCATATTTATCCGTCCTACCTTCATAAGTATTATAATCGAGAAAAAAATTCTATGAAAATTCCTTACAATTAATATATATATATATATATATATATATATATATATATATATATATATATATATATATATATATATATATATATATATATAATTACTTTTCCTGTACACTATATAATTAATAGCACCTAATTAGAATTTTTAAATTATTCCCACTAAATTTGAAAAGTACTTCTTATTTATTTTTCATGTGAAAATTGAAATACTGGTTATTATATATAAGACTACAAGTAGAATTAGTAACAATAAAATGAGTAAAATAAAATGGATAAAATATTTAAAGTGATTTTTTTTTTCAAAAAAAAAAATCATATAATTTATTAAATTAGACAATTATGCGGCTATTAATTCAAATATTATTTGTGATGATTGATTGACATTCATTTGGTCAACACGGAAAAATAACTAAATTAATTAAAAGCAAAATAAAATATAAGCGCAAATTGGTTATAAGCGCTAGAAAATGAATATGGAGCTCCCTTCAATCCAGACAAGACCTTACGAGCTGCGAGTAGCTCCTTTGCCATGCAACCCACAACTCTCTCCCAAAATTATCATTAAAACAACAACAACTTCTTCTTGCTCCTCTTATGTAAAGCTGGTTGTTATTATATTCGTCGTCTGAGATCTCTTATAAATGGAATAACTAGACCTGTGGAATCCATGGCAGAGCAGCTATAGCAATCTCTTTAAAGGCCTTTTCTTGGACTTCAGAGAACTCCATCTCCATATTCTGACCCTCATAACCAAAATGCTTTAATTTATTTCAGCCCTTCCTTTCTCTTAATTTGTTCTATACATATAGGTCAACTATAAATTTCTTCATTTGAAGTGAAATTATAGTATCTATTTCACGGTCTAAATCTATTTCTTGCTGATTATCAGACGGGTTCACTAATTCCATACTTTTTTTATTTTCCTTTTAATTAAAAGATTCTCCAACTATTAAATCAAATGAGAATGCATTCATACCATGAAATAGATATTACCCATCTCCCTCAAATGGAGAGAATCTTGAAAGACATGCTTCTATGTTTGTGCAGAATTGAGGCTTTAAAATTAAAATTGAATGTCATTTTCAATGTGATTTTGAATTAAGGACACTTACAAATCCTAATTCGGCTTTCTGCTAAAATAAATGGCGGATATCCATCAGGTGTACTAAGGCTCTGTTTGGCATGGTGGTCGCGGTCAAGAACAAGGGGGTTAATTAAATTGTCAATAGTTAACGCTCACCTAAGGAACTTCATCCATTTTTAAGTTCAAACGGACAATGTTTATAAGGTGGTCTTTAACGAATGACAGTTTAACCCATGAGTTTACGATCACCACCGCCGTGCCACGCGGAGCCTAAAGCTTATAAGAAAAAAAAGAAGAAGAAAGGCTGCGTACTTTGATCCCGCAAGGACGGCTATGATGGAGGAAGATGACATTGAACTTTGAGAGCTGCTGCACTAGAAAAGTGTAGTAATTATTGAACAATTTAGGGGCGGAAAGGAGTTGGTTTTATAGATGATTTCAGAGACGGGAGAATTAGAAGAAGGAACCTAATATCATATATCCGTACGGAGATATGTATGAGTGCATGGCTGCAAGCCCGCATGGTAGCTTATTTAAGACGTTAGGATTTAGACACATAAATATACATTAATTAACAATTACGAGAGAGAACAGCCGGCTTACATATAATTCTAAGAGTGTGTACAGGTGTACGTAAATAACAGCGGGCTTACATATAATTACGGGGAAACTTTGAATTAGTATGCATTAATTTTGAATGAATTTTTACATATTTGCGTGGGAAATTTAAATATTGTGGGACATTTCAAAAGTTGTCATTTCAAAGATAATAGGCCGATTCTGCCACGAGGGCTTCACACCAGCCGGCTGGTGTCGAGTTTCTCTTCTCGGGATGTTTGACCAATCGGATGACGCATGTTATTGTTGAAATTGTTGAAGTGAGAGTGGAAGTTGAGTTGGGCGATCTGATTGGGCAGACCGCAATGTCCGTCACGGTCTGGCGGATTGCCTTTGGCGGGTTGCCGGTTATCTCTTGCGGTCTGGCTCAACAAGCATCCTTAGTAAACCGGGCGGTTAGGGTTGTCTAACCGCGGATGTGACAGACTCATCTGGAGTTCGCCGAGTCCGACATAATTGTTGCTGCGGACTCTTTTCGAGCTCGCTGGTGTCCTGTTGTCTTCTGTGCTTGCGGTCTGATTGTGAGATCGTGGAGGTCGGCACAGTTGCGCGGACTGGTTCGCCTGGAGGCCGCGCTGTATGATGGGAGCAGTCCGCAATTGTGTAGACTGCTGTTGTTTTCAGGTTAGGCGCAGTCTTGTTCTCAGGTGGCGTGGTTGTTTGGAGATCGCGAAACTTGCTCGTTGTGGACTTGGTCTTGTGTGACTAAATCCAGTTTTGTTGCCTAGCTCGACGAGATCGCCTGTGGTGCGGGCTGCTTCTTGAGCTTTCCTAGCTCGGCAAGTTGGCGGCATGGTCGTTAAGTCGTGGGCTGGAGTTTTGCGCAGACTGAAGTTATGTCTACAAGTCTGGCGATCTGGTAATTCTTGCGAACAAAGAATTGTGTCTGTGTTTCTTTGCGGATTTGTGATGTTAGTTGTGGGATTGACGGACGATTATCTTATCGCTATGGGTGGTGACGATACTCCTCCTCACACCTATAAATAGGAGTTCTTGGTTCATCATATATAACAGTGAACAGTGAGAACTTGTTCGCGTTTGTACTTTGCGATTATGGTTTTCTAACCGCTGCGATTAAGGAAGTTGATTTTGTGTAGGTTGTGCGACTAACATCAGGCGACTAGACAACTAGTGGAAGCTTGGTGTGAATGGAACAGTTCGTGGATAGCAGTCAGCGGATAGCAGGAGGTCGTGGTATCTGCGACTTGATCTCTTCCTCCGAGTTACGGATAAGCAGAGCAATTCGCCCGGTCTATCGACGGGTTTTGTTCAAGTTAGCTTTTCAATAACAAGCAGTCTGCGCGACTAGTTGCAGTTAGGAGACTTCAACGGTTTTGACAGACTCGGCTTGCGGACTGACGACTAATGCGGTTACAGCTTGTTGTCCACGCGACTTACTTATTGTTGCATATTTTTGTTTTTCTTGGTTACATTGTAAATCATGTCTTGCAATGTATATCTCGCTCTGTAAAGAAGTTAATTTTAATTAAATACTCTTGTGTTGCTAGCTATTGCTACTGATTTGTACTTGTCTTTGGTTTTGATTGAGTGTTCCTGCGACCACTTGTGGCTTCCCATATAATTTTTTTCATGCTATCAAAGGGGTGTTGAGAAGTTAGCAGTTCATTACTCTCAGCAGGTTGTTATTCATCGTGAAAATCAAGTAAATCAATTGGTTGGAATGAAAGCCAGTTATGCAAGATGAATTGGAATTGAACTCTTGATGCAGACCAACTTCAAAAGGCGGAGATCTTGCATGGAGAGTTATCTTCTTTGACGAGGATCTCTGGGAAGTTGTCAGTGGTGACAATTGACAAGAAGTAGTCGTTGCCGATGGTAATGCAGAAGCAGTGAAAGCTTGGAAGCGAACAAATGTGAAAGCATCATTCACTTTGAAGCGTGCGATTTCACCGGAGTTGTTTGACCACATCATCGAATGTAGGTTAGTAGCTGAAATCTAGATAGCCTTGGATGGCCTGCTAAATAAGAAGAACGTGGCTCGACTACAATTCTTGAAAAATGAGTTGATAAAGGTCACTCAAGGTGATATGTCCATTTCTTCTTTCTTCTTGAAGATGAAGAATATCTATTCTAAGATTACTGTGTTGGACTCGGAAGAGGTGATCTCATATTCAAAGCTGTTGAGGCATATCATCCACGTCTTGCGAAAGGAGGATGTTGCCTTTGTGACATCTGTGCAAGGCTGGGTCAATCAGCTATCACCGTTCGAGCTGGAAAATCTGTCAGCTTCTAAGGAAAGCTTGACAAAGCAGATGGTCGAAGTCTCTATCTCAGGGGGAGATGATAATGTTCTCTTCTCGAGCAAGAATAAGAAATGGGACAGGAAGAAGAAGATGTCTGCTAGCGATGGTCCATCTTCTTCATCACAGTAAGAAAGGAGCAATGCTCCTAAACATAATGACAAGAAGAAGCGGGGCGGACCTCAATGCTACATGTGTGATAAGCTTGGTCACATTTGTAGGGACTATAGCAGGGTAAATATTTAGCCAGGGCATACTACAGGGAAGGAGGAGGCAGAGTCCAAAGCTGAGGAAGGAGGATTATGGAGTGCCATCATGACGGGCACCTGTGTTTGTGCACTTTCCTCCATCAACTATCAGGAGAACAAGATCGTGGACTCAGGATGTGGTCATCACCTCACCGGGGATGAGTCTAAATTCTCTTCTCTGCAGGATTATAAAGGTAATGATGTTATTATTACTATTGACGATATTGCATATACGGTAGAGAAGGTGGGAACGGTTTTTTTAGGTAGTGATCGGGGGACACTCACTTTGAGGAGTGTGTATCACGTGCCGGGAATGAAGAAAACCTCTTCTCGTTGACTAACATTATTGATGTTGGGTATCACGTTCTGTTTGGTCCAACGGAAGTGAAGTTTCTTAGGAACGTGTCAGCTGTGAAAGCTGATATTACTCATGTAGGTAGGAGAGTAAAGGACTTGTTCGTGTTGACGACAAGCTCCTATGTTGATAAGATGAGGGTAAACGACAGCGCTGCTATTTGACATGAGAGACTTTGATATATTAGGATGGATAAGCTGAAGGTTATGATGGTAAGATGCTTGGTTCATGGTATGCCTAGTCGTTCATCCTTCGGTGTCGATCACGTTTTGTGCTGGATGTTAGTATTGAATGACACATCACCTTTCATTTGACATATCACAGACTAGGTGTAGAGCACCGCTGGAATGCATCCACAGTGATCAAACTGGATCTATCGTCACTCCCCATCTCGGCGGTAGGAAGTATATAGTTGTTCTTATTGATGATTTTTCTAGGTATACTTGGGTATACTTCTTGAAAGAGAAGTCAGAGGCTTTCATGATATTTGTGGAGTTCAAGGAGCTCGTGGAGGTCTGTCTCAATTTGCGGATAAAGAAGTTAAGAACTGATAATGACGGAGAATTCACTTCACATGAGTTCTCTAACTTCTGAAGAAAGTTCGACATTCAAAGGGAGCTTACTTATGCACACACTCCAAAACAAAATATAGTTGCAGAATTTAAGATCTGTCATCTGACAAAAACTTGCAAGTGCCGACTTCACGCCAAAGGCATTCCCCGGGCCTTCTGGGCATATGGAATGACGTATGTGACATATGTCATCAACATGATGTCTCTCAGTTCGAACAACATGAAATTTCCTCATGAGTTAATCTTCAATGAGAATCCCAGTGTCGAACATCTTTGGGTGTTCAGATCTACCTATTACGTGCACGTTCTAGACGCTCACAGGACGATACAAAAGCACGGAAGCTAGTATTCGTCGGCTATGATAAGCAGAATAAGGGTTGGAAGTGCATATATCCTGCAATGAAGAAGTTTGTCATCTCAAGAGACGTTATCTTTGACGAACTTACATCGTACTAAGGTAGCTCGTCTGTGGAGTTACAGGAGATCAGGTCAAACGGGGGCTGAGGAGAAGCTGCTTGAGATCTTCTAGTGGAGTTACATGTGTCACCAGGTACTCTAGTATCGTATAGCTCTTGGGCAGAGGCTTTTGGATCTATAAGTAAAGGGAGTGTTGCTCTTGGTATGCCTGGGATTAGAGCTAGTATAGAAGAAGTAGCGGGAGTGGTGAATCAGGGTCAAGCTCTATAGAGGTCCAAGAGGACTATTATTATGCCAGCTCGGTATAGGGATGAGAACATGGTGAGTTTCGTCTCATGTTTCTTTGTAGGTCCCCTGGATAAATAGGAGTCATCGAGCTTTGAGAATGACACTGGCATAAAGGAGTGGGAAGATGCTATGGATGAGGAGATGACCGCCCTCAGGAAAAATGAGACTTGGGATCTTGTACCCAAGATCAATGACATCATTACATGCAAGTGGGTTTACAAACTCAAGAAGAAGGTTGTCGGCAACATCGAGTGGTACAAGGCTCGCTATCTAGCTCAGGGGTTCTCACAACAGTATAAGAAGGACTATGAAGAGACGTTCAGTCCGGTGGTTAAAATGACTTCAGTTCAGGTGGTGATCTCCCTAGCAGCTTGCCAAAGATGGAAGATTTGGCAACTTGACGTAAAGAATGCATTCCTTTACGATGAGATTGACAAGGATATCTTCATGGTACAACCACCTGGTTATGTCTCTGAAGATCATCCTGGACATGTCTGCAAGCTGAAGAAAGTCCTATATGGTCTGAAGCAGGTACCTCGAGCGTTGTATGGGAAGATCGCAGAATATCTCTATTTCTATGTTTACTTCACTTCTGACTCGAATTCAAGTCTTTTCGTTAAGAAAATGAGGGCTTCAGGTCCTCGTTCCGCTCTATGTTGATGACATAATCGCCACGAGGAAATCAAAAGAGGAAGTAGTTAGGCTCAGAGTTGAGCTAGCTATACGGTTCGAGATAAAGGATCTGGGTGAGCTCCACTATTTCCTTAGACTCGAGGTGGAGAAGCAGAAGAACGACGTGCTCATTTCCCAAAATGGCTATGCGGAGAGAATCGTCGAGCGATTCAGCATACGGGAAGGGAAGAACAATTCTACTCCTCTGAAGGTCAGTCTTAAACTTGACGGGATGAGGGAAGGGTTCTTACAGACTCTTTGGTATTCCGGGCTCTCGTGGGGAGTCTCATATATCTAACAATTACTGGGATGTATATTGCTTATGCGGTGGGTTGGGTTAGTCGGTATATGGAGGAACCACGAAAACCTCATTTGGTTGCAGCTAAAGGAATTCTGAAGTATGTCAAGTCTACCTCAGAGATGAGTCTCTTTTATAAGAGATACACAAGCTTCAATTTGTATGGTTATATGGATGCTGATTATGTAGGAGATACAAATTGGAAGTCGGTGTATGACTACGTATTCTTCATAGGATTGACAACTATTTCTTGGTGTAGTAAGAAGCAGGATTCAGTGTTCATCTCCACTACATAAACAGAATACAAGGCTTCGACCTTAGCGGCTCAGGAAGCCATTGTGCTTACGAGATTAGTGGATGGCATCCATGAGGAGGTGCGAAGTCCTACTCTGCTTCGCGGTGACAATGAGAGTGCTCTTAAACTGATTAACAATCCAGTTTATCACGCGCGAATGAAGCACATCGTGATCGAGCATCACTTCATTCGGAAGAATGTGCTGGAAGGGTCTTTGATGGTTGAGCATGTGCAGAGCGAGAATAATGTGGCAGACATATTCACGAATCCAATGTTGAATGGACCATTTATTCGGTTGCAAGGATTGCTTGGGATGGTTTTCACTTCCCACTTCAAGGGGGAGTGTTGAAATTGTTGAAGTGGGAGTGGAAGTGGAGTTGGGCGGTCTAATTAGGTAGATCGTAAAGTTCGTCGCGACGGATAGCTTTAGCGGATTGCCTTTGGCGGGTTGCTGGTTATCTCTTGAAGCCTGGCTCAGCAAGCATCCTTGGTAAATCGGGCGGTTAGGGTTGTCTAACCGCGGATGAGGCAGACTCATCTGGAGTTTGCCGAGTCCGGCATAATTGTTGTTGCAGACTATTTTGGAGCTCGTCGGTGTCTGACTATCTTCTGTGCTTGCGGTCTGGTTGTGAGATCGTTCAGGTTGGCACAGTTGCGCATACTGGTTCGCCTGGAGGCCGTGCTGTCTGATGGGATCAGTCCACAATTGTGTGGACTGGTGTTGTTTTCAGCGTAGGCGCGGTCTTGTTCTCAGGTGGCACGGTTGTTTGTAGACCGTGAAGCTTGCTTGTTGTAGACTTGGTCTTGTGTGACAAATTCCAGTTTTGTTGCCTAGCTCGTCGAGATTGCCTGTGGTGCAGGCTGCTTCTTGAGCTCACCGAGCTCGGCAAGTTGGAGGCATGGTCGTTAAGTCGCGGGTCGGAATTTTGCGCGGACTGAAGTTATGTCCACAAGTCTGGCGATCTGGTCATTCTTGTGGACAAAGAATGGTGTCCGCGCTTCTTTGCGGATATGTGATGTCAGCTGCAGCATTGACAGACGGTTATCTTATCGCTATAGGTGGTGACGAAACTGCTCCTCACACCTATAAATAGGAGTCATCGACTCGTCATATATAATAATAAACAGTGAGAACTTGCACGTGCTTGTACTTTGCGGTTACGGTTTTCTAACCGTTGCGACTATGGAAGTTGATTCTGTTCAGGCTGTGCGGGTAACATCAGGCGGCTAGGCAACTAGTGGAAGTTTGGTATGGAACAGTTCGCGGATAGTAGTCAGCGGATATCAGCAGGTCGCGGTCTCTGCGATTTGATCTCTTCCTGCGAGTTGCGGATAAGCAGAGCAGTTCGCCCGGTCTATCAACGTGTTTTGTTCAAGTTCATCATTTCAATAACAAACAGTCAGTGTCGCTAGTTGCAGTTAGACGACTTCAGCGGTTTCAGCGGATTCAGCTTGCGGACTGGAGATTAGTGCGGTTACAGCTTGCTGTCCGCACGGTTAACCTCTTGTTGCATATTTTTGCTTCCTTTGATTACATTGTAAATTATGTCTTACAATGCATACCTCGCTTTGTAAAAAAATTAATTTCGAAACTCTTGTGATGTTGTTGCTACTGTTTTCTACTTATTTTTGGTTGTGGTTGAGTGTCCCTACGACCTCTTGTGACTTCCCCTATAAATGTTTTCAGCTATTGCGTCGATTTCTTTTCATTCGTCCATTACTTTGTCCATTTCTATTTTACAAAATAGTTATTTTGTATGGACTATGGTATGAATGAATTCCTTTGTTTTGAGTCAAAAAAAAAAAGTTATGTCATTTAGGATATCTCTATTTTGTTTAATTACATTAGAATTAAATAATTGTATCATAATATTTTGAAATATATTTCAAATTAATATTTTCAAAATATTTAACATGTCAGTTGATGCGTTGAGTAAAGGCTGGTGGGCTTACATTTAATGGCTCAATATGAACCGATTGAAGAAAATTTAAAAAATGCAAGGTGCGCGTCATTATATATTATTAAATTTATCATACAGAAAACCTGAATTTAAATATAATCCTAAAAATTAATTATATAGAACAATATTAAATTCGAATTGGTCTTTTGATTGAGATGAGAACACCTGGCCTTTTACTTTATTACATAACTCTACTTAGTAAATCTATTATAATTAAGAATTCTTTTCTATTATAAAATTAGGATATGATATTTTGAAAATAAAATGTCACTTCTATAAAATTCTTTAATATGTGATCTCCATATGGCCAACATTATATTAATTTTGTATTAACATGAATAAATAGTACTTTCCAAATAATAATTTAATTACAAAATAATTCAATTAATTTTACTTTATTTGGTTCTAAAGCATTTAATCAAAATAATACAACTTTATTTATCATCTAAAGATCATATATATATTTTTTTAAAATAACAACATCTCATTGTTTTAAATTTAATTTTTCATTCTTAGGATTAAGCCCCAAACATTTTCTATCATTCTAAAATAGCATAATATAATTAAAATATAATATCTAAGATAATAAAACAACAGATATTTTTTGAAAGTTTATATAACAATTTTTTTAAAATTTATTCGAACATTATATGATGTACGTTTTTCTTACTTGCATTTTATATAATACAATTTTTTTTAATGTGGGTAGTTTTTGAATGTAATTGTATAGAGTCTCATATATATCCCAATAAAAACTTGTGTGAATGGATCTCGATAGTTAGAGTTGTCTGTTTCATTTTGGATGGCTTGGATCAAATGTAGGCCAGCTCTTACTATAATTTTTAACTTCAAAAACCATTTGATCTCCATCGTTCAAAATGAATCAGATAATTATTATCATCAATTGACCTTTGTAGTTACATCATCAATTTCATAGGATCCCAGCTAATTAAGTTGTTTGATTACTAGATTTCACATGTGTAAACGCTAGCTTAAGATCCTCTCCATCCAAAGGGAGAGAAATAAATTAGAGAACATTAAAAGGGTCAAAATTGAAAGTCAAACTATATTATCTTGTTAATTAATTTGTATAGACCCCCGGCGAGAAGAATCCATTTGTACTGTTTATGAATAAAATAAGGGCAATGTTAAAAACACACCAATTTTTGTTATTAATGGCCAAATAATGTTAACGCAACAAATTATTTTATTTTCACATCAACGCATTATTGTCATACCAGATTTTAAAAGTGTTATTAACACATCAAAATAACTATGATTTTCTCTACACTTTTCTATATGATATTTTCACACCAAATCAAGGGTGTTATTCATCATCATTAGCCCTAACCCGAATTACTTACCCTCTACTTTATGAATTATTCAAAACTGAAATCAAAATGTACAGGGATCATTCTCATGGTAAAATTGTGCCAATAAATTTCTCATGGCTAAACAAAATATGGCATTAAAAACACAACAAACAAGCTTAAGGCTCCGTTTGGCGGGACTTATTTTCACCGGTCAAGCGGTTACGACAGCATGAATCAGACCATAATTAAGGTCCGAGTCATGCGGTCGTAACTGCTTGACCGGTAAAAATAAGTTCCCCCAAACGGAGCCTAAATCAGTTGTTGCCTAGGCTTCTTCCATCATTTTGTAATTATATCTATATTTTCTGATATTTTTTTCAAATCAGTCATCTCTCCCACTACTAAATTAGATAAAATTGCCAAACAGAAACAAAATACATTCCATATACTGATTTAGATCCACTGATTCCATCCAAACTCTTCGAAACAATCATGTCAGCCCAAAAAATTTAAGCACCCACATTATAAATATTTTGGATCCACCAATATTGTTGTTGACATGTCAAACATGCATTCCACGACGATAGAGTTTTTCTATGAATTGATCACCACCACCGAAGCAAAAAATACTGCGTCACATGGAGCCATAATTACCTGCTGCAATGCAGCAAAAATTAACATTCAAGTAAT
Organism: Platanthera zijinensis; assembly: GCA_039513925.1. Classification (NCBI taxonomy): domain Eukaryota; kingdom Viridiplantae; phylum Streptophyta; class Magnoliopsida; order Asparagales; family Orchidaceae; genus Platanthera; species Platanthera zijinensis. The sequence continues at coordinate 120,131,142 of CM077098.1, forward strand.
ATAGGTAATATATTCTTAGTTAAGACTTAAGAGTAGACCCACAGTAAAAAAACGAGAGCTAATTAATTATATAATTGATTTACTTAAAAAGGTCGGTGCCTGTTCCAATACTTCATACAAGAATTTGAAGGAGTTCATAAAATCCAATATTAAAAATAGCAAGTACTTGTACGATTATTTTTCATAATTTTTTATTTCGTTTCGATTTTCGAGTATTTAATTTTTATGAATTCAATATGTTGCAGCAAATAAGAATTATATATATATATATATATATAATATTATATTTAAAATGCGGCGCCTAGCAAATGCCAGTTAATTTGGACGTGGTTTCAACGGTAATTCGTCCGAGTGCAGAAACTAAAATGTCGTGTTTAAAATTATATAACTTAAAACAAATTCCCTTTATCATTATTATTATATATAATTTATTTAAATAAGGAGCAATAATCCGTAATCCGCAATCGTAGGTTGCACGCGGGAAAAGCGATTGGTCGTCCGATCCGTACCACATCAGGGAATTATAATACGGAATTAGGGGCAGTAATTATAAGTATTAAATATTATATTACTGGAATGCTAATAAAAATGATAATTAAATGTAATGGCAACTTATATAATTTAAAAGGCTAATTAAATGAAACATTATTGTTGGTTTGTTATGAGGTTGGTTCAGATCCGGTTCAATTTTGTATTGGATCGATTTTAGATTTTGGGTTTTATTAAAGGTGATGATATTTATACATCATATATGGCTATTCAGATCCTAAAAATAAGTTTTTTATACCCATTTGTAGTCCTAATTTCTAATATTTGTATCCCGCTCCTTCACGCAGTTTCACGCCTCTTCTTCCCCGACTTGCTCCTCCGGCGCGACATTCTCCTCCGAAGCCAGCACGTCTTTCTTTACCAAGCTGCCGCGACCTCCTCCTCCGAAGTTGGCGTTCGAAAACGAGCCCCCCGACTGCCCTCTACCAGCGTTCGAAATCCGCGACCGCCTCTTGCGAATCCAACACTCTTTTCCTTTCGTGTCTTTTAGAGTCCAGCCTTCAGCTTGCTCCGGTCAACCTCCACAGTTTCCCTAGATTCCATATTTAAGAAATCTGAGCATCACATTGGCGGAGATGCTATTATTTAGAGTTTGGCTTTTTTTATGATATGGTTCTCGCTATCTTTTTTTTTTGTAATCAGAAGCTGTGGGGTTGATCGTGTTCTCTTTTTTTTGTATCAGATGCTGTGATGTTCTGATGATGTTATTCTCTTGCAAGAATACTTCATTTGGACACAAAATCTTACAAATGATGAGTTGATTTCGAAGGAAGAAATTTTGGGCATGATTATTTTTATTTTTTTTGTAATGTTAATGTATATTTTTTTTGAAAAAAACATTCTAAATGAATGTCAATTTTGCATGCATGTTCTTTTAATTCTTTTAAGTTTAGATTTTCAAATGCATGTTTTAGAGAAAATGAGAGAATGAGATGTTAATTTTATGTTTAAAGAATGGGTGCAAATAGCATGTTTGAGTACGAATATAATTTCGTGGGCATAAATATTCACGGGTTACAAATATTTATTTAAGGGGTACAAATAACAACACCCTTTTATTAACCCTTTGAAGAGCCGTCTGGTGGGGATCCCAATCCCCATGATCAATCGAACCACCTAGGGTAGAACGATCTTTGTAGAAGCTGTCTGGCCTTGCTTTGCCGCTTGAGGAAGACTGAGCCGCCTGTGAGAGAGAGAGAGAGAGCAGTCACTCGACCCTCTCTCTCTCCCTCTTCCATCTATCTCGGGAGCTCGGAGGAACTGCTGACCTCAAGCTTTGTCGCAAGTCTTGGAGATGAGCGTTGCCGTCAGACTTGGAGCAAATAACCGCCGACATTGGTGGAGAGTGTTGTTGTCGGTCTTGGAGGTGTGTAGCCACAGACCCTTGGGTGTAGTGGAGTGAGGAAGAAGGTGGTGTCGTGGAGAGGAGAATTGTGGTTAAACCTATGTTGGATTCCTTCCACAGGGGCGGCGTGGTCTTCTAATGGTGGTACGGTTGGACGTCACACTTGGACGTTGAAGGTTCCAATGAACCTTGTGCGTTCGCTAGCTAGGTAGATTACAGTCCAGATCTACTACTCTCTCGAGGACCGTGTGTGTCTGGTGCATCCTCAGCCTTTTATTGGACAATCATTTCTTCTCTTGTTTCTATTCATGTATTTTACATTTATATTATTGATATCTGTGCGGTTGAGCCTTGGTGGATTTGCTGAGTGCTTTTGTACATGTTTGTGTTTCCTACTTTCCTTGTTTACCAACATTTATACTTGTGTTTATTTGTACTTGAATTTACAACAAGTGATATCAGAGTTAGGTTCTCGACGGACGACTGATTGTACATTCTGGTTTGAATTTGAGTCAACGGTAGGTGATGATATTGATACGCTTCTTATCTTTCTTGACTTGATATGTGAATTAACCAGATTATCTAGAAGTACTGCGAGCAGCAATGACATCAAAGGACACTGTGTTGGCCTGATATTCTGTAGAGAAATTTGACGATAGCGGGAGCTTTTGCCTATGTTAGATTCAAGTCAAGGACATACTGGTTGAGCAGGGCTTGATGAGAGTGCTACAAGTTGTGATTATTTGCCTACTTTAGTGAAGAATTCGGAGTGGACTGAGTTAGATAAGCGCACAACTAGCGCTATCAGGATGTGTGTTGGTGATAATGTGTTGCTCAATATTTGTGTTAAAGAGTCTGTTATCAAATTGTGAGATAAACTTGCGGGACTATACATGAGCAAGTCGTTGACTACGAGACTGTTGTTGAAACATCGACTGTACAACTAAAGATATAGGAGGGTGGTAACCTGCAGTAACACTTTAATGAGTTCAACGACCTTCTGAACCAACTGTGTATGGTTGGTGTGAAAGTGGAGGAAGAAGACAAGACTCTCTTTCTTTTTTCCTTGGACCCAACAATGCACAAGCATATGCAGACCACTCTATTGTACGTGAAGAATATAGTAGACCTAGAAAAGATCAAGTCTGCGTTACTTTCTAACCAGTTGTTGTCAGACCCCACATATGGGGGTGAGCATGCGTTGACAGAAGATGGATGCGGGAGGCATCTCGAGAAATGACGTAAGAGTAGATAATCCAGGGCTATTTTGAGGAAGGTAGTGACGTGCTACCATTGCAGGCAGAGCAAACATATCAAGATGAATTGTTTACAGCATGTGCAGAGTTCTGGAGATGCCTAGAATGCGGGCAAGGAGAAGGTAGTTATTACAGAGGATAATGATGTTTCTCTTATTATCACTGAGAGTCTATGTGACTTTAATAGCTGGATTTTGGATTCTGCTGGTGTTCCACAACATATTTGCTTAGATATGGTGATGTCTAGTTCACTGAAGTTGATAACAGGTCAATTTTATAGGAGACGACTCAATTTGTGAGGTCATGGAGATAGAGACGGTGGACATCCTAACGCATGACGGAGCTGTATGCTTAGACTTGAGCGAGTACAGTTGATACCCAAGTTGCACATGAATTTGATAATATTAGACATATTGAACTCCATTGGGTGTAGCTTTGTAGCGAGAGGTAGAGATCTGACAGTGATGTGAGGGTGCACCGTGCTTATACATGCTATGTAGCACGGCTATTTATACCGTCTGATGAGAACTACAATGCGAGGTGGTGTGCCCTTGTTTTTTGCGGCCGATAGTATGGATGATCGAGGAGGTTCAAGGGATCATCCTTCTGGAACTCTGACTAGACAAGTTATATTCAGCGATCTGATAATGTTGACATTTAGGGGTTGAGCTCGAGCATGGATGAGTCGGCTGGAGGTTGGAATAGGTTGGCTGACACCTCGGGTATTTGGGACAGTGTTTTGTTCAGTGTTTCTTCACGTAGTTGATGTCATGTGTAGTTGGTGCTTTGTGCAGAGAGTGATTCGTGTAGGTAGTGGCTTAAGATCGCGAACCAAGGTGGTGGATTGTTGGTTTGTTATGAGGTTGGTTCAGATTCGGATCAGAACAAAATCCGGATTCGATTCAGTTTGATATTAGTTCTATTTTAGATGTAGGGTTTTATTAACCCTTTAAAAAGCCGCTTGGTAGGGATCCCAATCCCCATGATCAGTAGAGCCGCTAGAGGAGATTGATCTTTGTAGAAGCCTCCTAACCTTCCTTTGCCGCTTGAGGAAGACAGAGCCTTGTGTGAGAGGGAGAGCTAGTGATCACTCGACCCTCTCTTTCTCTTCCATCTCTCTCATGTGCTCGGAGGAAGCACTGTCATCAAGCCTTGTCGCCGGTCTTGAAGCAAATAGTGGCCAGTATTGGTGGAGAGTGTTGTTGCCGGTCTTGGAGATGTATAGCCGACAGACCTTGCGTGAGGTGGAGCAGTGAAGAAGGTGATGTCATGGAGAGGAGAAGCGTGGCTAGATCTGACTTGGATTCCTTCTATGGTGGTGGCGTAGTCTCCGATGGTGGTGCGACCGTTGGACGTCGGACTCTTAATTTTTTTCTAGGTGCATACCCAAATCCCTCATGAATGGTAATACAATCAATATGTTTCTTTCTTTAAGTCCCCTCTTATAAAAATCTTCACTCTTTGAAAGATTTCCCTGACTAAATCATCAAAGTCTTTCCCAAATTTTACTTTAATAGCTTCACATAGGGTTCGTTTAGGGTGGCGACTACTAGAACCGGTGGCTGGGAAAGGAGGTCTGGGGCTGGAGGCAGGGGTTTGAGACAAAGCGACTGAGGGCATTTTCCGCTTCGCTGCAGGAGTAAACTCCACAAACGTCGCCGCCTGGCGTTTGTTTTCCCGCTTTGCGGCGGCGGTTGCTCTTGCACTCACGTGAAAACGCCGCCCAAACGAACTCTTAGACCTACTTGTAACACATGAGTACTAATCACATTAATAGTTTCATTTGCTATGACTAATTTAAGAGCTAAGATTCTATCACTTTTTCTACTTATCCCAACAATTCCAACACTTCAAATAGTATCCACAATAATACTTCATTGTTTTTTTTCTATGTATCATAATTTAAAACATGAATTGTCTATAAATTTAATTTTCTCTCTCACCCACCTAGTCACTTGAAGACATAAGATATTTATCATTCTTCTAATCATAATGTTCACTATTTACATCATTTTTCTCGTTTGTGTACTTATATTTCTGATGGGGATGAAGCTCCATTTAAAGCCTTGGGGGTGCATTTAACCACTCTTCCGCCATGATTTCTCCAATTATGAAGATCATGGGTTTGACCGGTAAACCCACTTCCCATGATCTCCTTCACAATAGGAGGATCATGGGGGGGGGGGACCCTTTCAAAAACCCTTTCCATTTAAAGCTTTGGGGCCGCCCCCGGTAACCACCCGCTAACAACCAAGTTAGTGGAGGGGGAATGTCATCATTAAAATAAATAATCCCCTAAACTATGAAATTAATGTTTATGTAGGAGGTTACGGTGTGCGGATAACCGCGTAACCACCTCCTGGAGGCTATAAAAGGAGCCTCAGGCCTCCTCATTCCGTACCTCTTTATGCTCTCAGCCTTTTCTTCCTCAGGTCAGAGCTCTGTCGGATCATCGTCTCCCAGCCACCTTCGAGCCACCCTCAGATCGCGATCGAGCCGCCACCAAGTCACCAGCGAGCAGCAGAGACGCCCAAGTCCCAAAGCACGCAACTCAAGGAAGAAGACAGCCGCCGCAAGCACGTGCTCACAGGCTCCGTCTTGCAACAAGCACTCCTTCGACGCAGCCTGTTGCCCGACGCGAGTCATAGAATTCTCTCTCTCACCACAGAATTGTAACGAGGAGCGGTCTGTCGCCCTTGATTCCCCAAACGCCATGTAACCGTAAGCAAATAGTGGATTTTGACCGGCACAGACCCGGTCACGTGGTTTTTACAAGGGAGATGTGTCGACATCACCAAGACTTGTGTCGACACATGGTCTATTTGTGTCGACCCATCTGAAGTGTTATGCTGACAGTTCTCTGCTATGATAGAAGTTCAAGGAGGAGTCAGTTGTCAAGACTGAAGAACTGAAAGCTGTCATAAGCAACAAAGCTGACACATCTATCAGAGCAATCAGAAGGCCGTTATAGACCAGATAAGCCGGTAACCTTGGATGGATTCTATATAAAGACATATTCTATCACAATCAGAGGTAATGAACAAGAGAGGTGGAACAAGAGACAAGCCCAGAAGAAGGCAGATCCTGAAGAGTTTGCAAGAAAAATTCAGATCTGATTCTGAATTCAAGAAGGAAGCTTGATTGAAGATCAACTCCAACTCTAATTGAAGATCAACCTTACTTTGTCCAAATTCAAGAAGCTTTGAAGAAGCTAAGACAGGTTGGATCTATAGTAATCAGTTCAATCAAGAACTGATCAAGAAGCTTTCACCCTATTCTCTTTCTATTAGGGTGAAGATTTTATTATCTCAAACAATTAATTTCCTTATAAGATCTTATATAGATCTGAGTTGTAAGCATAAATTTATAAAGGATGAGGTAGGGCTGAGAGCCTAAGGCAGGAATTGAAGAAGTCTGAGTTGTAGGCCTGGTGATAAAGGCTGAGGTAGGGCTATTTCCTGAGGTAGGATTCTTGGGAAGAATCTGAGGTGTAGGACTTGAAGAAGTCTGAGTTGTTGGAACCAATTGCATTCTAAGTTGTAATATCTATGGATCTGAGATAGTGGAAGGAACTTTGGCCGAATCCAATTCTCTACTGGATAGGTGAAGGGGGAGAGTGGATGTACCCAAAAATTGGGGAACCACTATAAATCATTATGTGCTGTGCTGTGAATTTTCTGTGATTGTCATTCTTTATGCTGTGATAAATATGCTGTGATAATATTGTATATTGCCTAAGTTGTTAAAAAGGATTTGAACCTATTCACCCCCCCTCTAGGTGTTTAGGTTCTTTAAACCAAATCTTTCAGTGTACTTCTCTGGATTTGGCCAGGGAGCCCCACACAACCAATGATACGGGCATGTCAGAGGCTGTGTCCTCCTCGAGTTTGTGTGGCCTAGTGAACACGGCTGGGCAAGGGCATGTCTGCAGCTGTGTCTAGGCGCACGGCCTGTGATACGGGCGTGTCACAGGGCTAGCTCCTTCTCTAGAAGTGCCCAGGCAGTGAGGCGTGGTGAACACGGGCAAGACACGGGCGTGTCTGAAGCCGTGTCATCTGACCCATTTCATTGTCTGTGTGCGCGCTCGACGGTCCCGAGAGCTAAGGCGGTCCAATTTACTCTGGTCCGATCGGGGCGCTGAGTCAGTCCGCAACAATTTGGCGTCGTCTGTGGGAACCACCATTCCTAACATCCTTCAGAATCCAAGACCTCCCTCCTTGCAACATCCAAGCTTCTCTTCAATTGTGAAAATAAGAAGGATCCGTCCCCGGTGGACGCACTGAACCAACACGCTCCTGCTCACTTGTGAGCGTACCGTTGGAGGTAGAAACCGCATTCGCACCTATCACCCCCTCGAGGGGCGAGTTCGACAAATGGAAGAACAGTAAACTGAAATGCTTGCTCTGCTCAGGAATATGGGAGCGCCTCCTGCTCCTCCTCTAGCACCAATTAACCCGCCGCCGCCAATCATGGAAGGGTGCAAGAAGCTCCATCAAGACAAGAGGCGCCCGAAGGATAATCTAACGCCGCCAAATCCACTCACCCGGCTTGCAGAGGAACTGAAACTGGGTGACACCGCTACAATTGGGGAGACGAGGCCCGACTTCCCCCACTCGAGAGATTCACTCGGGAAGAAATTCGGGAGGTGATCGCAGAAGAATACTGGCAAGTGGGTCGACGGGATATTCATACTCGCCAACCACTCTGCCAAGGCTCCCCCTCGCACCACAAATCCTGGCTCATCCAATTCCTCTTGGTTTCAAGCTGCCGAATATCGAGACATTCGACAGAACAGACAATCCATTGGAACATATCAATTACTTCACTACCATTATGAGGATTTACAATGCACCTGATCAGTTACTCTGCCAAGTGTTCCCAACCACTCTCAAGGGGCAGTCCCACACATGATTTCACTCCTTGAGGGTGGGCACCATTGCCAACTTTACAAAGCTAACAAGACAGTTCGCGGTTCAGTTTATAATAAATCGGAGGATAGTATGCGACCCTTCCCACTTATCAGGTATCTGCCAGAATGAAGTGGAGTCTTTGAAGGACTTCTTCCAGAGATTCTCTACAGAAGCTCGCCAAATCCCAGGTGTCAACCCAGAGCTGTTAAGAGGAGTGTTCCTTGGGGGGTCTCCGTACTAGCGAATTTTATTCCGCATTAATGAGGGAAACCGTCCCTAGCTATCCCGACTGTACAACCCCATATTCGCTGAGTGGGACATAGAAACACCAAGTGCCAGGTTTGGGCTAGCCTCGGGGGAAGAAAAACTGCTCTCGCCCAAATCAGGGTTGAGCTCGGCTTTTGTCAAGCTCGACTTTCGTCGAGCTCAGCTCAGGTCTTGTCGAGCTGGTCTCAACGTTCGTTGAGCAGATTCGGAAACAGAGAGCTCTCACATAGGAGTAGGCGAGAACGCTCGCGCTCAGGTAAGCAGTTCGTTGAGCAGATCTCGACGCTCGTCAAGGCAGGCCGGGATTCGGCTGAGGCCTATTCCCGCCCAGAGGCGGGCGAGAAGGCTCGCGCCTCGTGAGGGCGGGAGGAGGTACAGCCTGTAACATTCATTAATATTCTTTTAGCTCCCGCCTGGTGAGGGCAGGGGAGTTCTTAGCAAGAAGTAAGCGTGAGAGCCTTCAAATCTCGGCAGGAAGGCTCCCGTAGAGTAAGGTCTATGGTGAAATTACCTAGATGCCCTCAGGTAAAATTACCTGTATACCCACAGGGTCTGCATTTAGCTCCTCATAGTAGCGGAGTTTGGTTGTTGGCAGACCAGCCAGGGGTAATTTAGTAATTTCTGGTCAGCAAAGGCTACAAATAAACCCACATGGGCTCCTGAGAAGGCAAGCTTTCATATTTTCTTAAGATCTTCTAGTGCTTTCTGAGGAGCTCCTAGCCCAGCATTTGGCTTTGGAGGGGAAGCGCTCTGAGATCTTACGGGTAAGAGATGAGACCTCCCAGCTGAGGCTTTGGGTCGGTTTCTGGTCCTTTACTGTCAGTCAGAGGTCGGAGCTTGGGAGAAGTAGGTGTTGGCTACACCCCTGATTTCAAACTTTCGTTGAGGTCAAATTTTGGCTTCAACAGTTCTGGTGCGGTGAGCGTGGAAGGTAGCCAATACAAGAAAATCTTGAGTTGAGTCCCATGGCCGGAGGTGAAGGCGAAGGATCAGGCTCAGGAGGTTCCCCTTCTCGGGGAGAGGAGGCGACAAGGAAGATGTTAGAGGACTTCAGGCGAGAGGTCATGCAGACCATCAACCTGGCCTTCTCGGCAAGGAGCGAGTGGGCTACGCTTCAGGTTCCAGTAGAGGCGGCCCCTCTCTTGGGTGAAAATGCTCCCGGGCAGCTCCCCGGGAAGGAGGTGCCGACAGAGGTCAACGAGAGGGATGTAGCTACGTGATAGCTCTTTCCCGGGCAAGACAGCGCAGACCGAGCAAGCCAGCTGAGGCCGCGAGATATGCCTTCTTGGTAGGCAGGTAACGGGAGCCCTTTTAGTGAGCTCATCATCTCGGCTCCGGTTCCGGAGGGGTTCCGGGAGCCCGACATGTCCTACTATTCGGGGAAGGATGACCCTGTGCAACATGTGCAGTGGTTTGAAGATGTTGTTTCGATAAGGCAGATGACAGACGCCTTCAAGTGTCAGCTCTTTGCCATCATGTTGAAGGAGAAGGCCTGAGACTGGTTTTACCAGTTGCCGGCAAGCTCGATCTACAGTTTTGAGGATCTGCATCGAGGGTTCCTATTGAGATTCTCGACATCGAAGAAGCGGAAGAAGGAGGCAGAGTGCCTGTTTGCGGTGAGGCAGAAGCAAGATGAGACGTTGGGTCACTTTGTTGACCGGTTTTAGGAGGAGATCCTCCTAGTCAAGGAGGTCCCTGGGTATGCACTGATGCTCTCCTTCACCCTGGGGATGAGGCCGAGATTCTTTAGCATGGAGCTAAAGAGAATGCCCCCTCTCTTTTGAGGAGCTCATAGAGAGGACGGCGAAGGAGATAGACTTCGAAAGGGCCAACCCGGCTTTTGCCAGGAAGCTGGCCAGGTTGGCGGAGGATGACGTGAAGGAGCCGGGAGCAGGAAGGCAGAGAGAGCAGAGGGAAGAGAGAAGGAGAGAGGAGCCCCGAGGACAGGGGAAGTAGGGGCAGCATCAAGGATGGGGGGCCCGGGAGCCAAACAACCGGTTGGGTTGGAGGCCCCAAGAGGGTCTCCCCCAGGGACAGGGCGGAGGCTTCCAAGGAAGGGACAACTTTCGCGAGCCAAGGAGGTTTGATCAGCCGGCGTGGAGGCAGGGGCAGAGGGGTCACTTCCCGCCACCATAAGAAGCAATGGAGGTCGGCCGAGGTAGAGGAGGAAGGAGAGGAGTTCGGGGAGGAGATGGAAAAAGAGGCGGCGGAGAAGGAAGAGGGGGAAGGGTGGCGTTGCCTTTCTGTGACTTCCACCAGGAGGAGGGTCACACAACGGCCACCTGCCCAGAGTTCCTAGAGATGAGAGAGGCCAGGGAGCTGGGGAGGCAAGATCCTCCGGTAAGGATCGTGGAGGTTCAGCAGGGAGCGAGGGAAGACAGGTGTGAGGACCGGGCAGACGTAGGAACCCGGGGGGGGGGGGATTGGGGTGATTCATGGCGGAGTCGGGATTGAGGCAACCCGTAAGGGGAGCCTTCAGACCATGTTCCGAAGGGGGGTCGCCTCGACCTCCCAGGCTCCCCCTCCGGAGGAAAAAATTACTCTCATCGACAGACATGCCAGACTTTGAGGACCCATTCTGTGACACCTTGGTGATCCAGACGGTGGTGGAAAACTTCACGGTCTCCAAGATCCTGGTCGACAATAGGAGATCCGTGAACGTGATCTTCAAGAATTCCTTCGACGAGGGCTGTATGTGAAGTTGGGGGCGTGTCACAGAACTGTCGGTTCGTCATAGTGGATGCCCCAAGCAGTTATAACACCATCCTTGGGCGCCTCCTCATCAGCGCCTTTCGTTGCGTCCCCTCGTCGTTCCACCAATGCCTCAAGTTCAACAACTGAGGGGTATAGGTTAGGATCATGGGGGATCCGAAGGTGGAAAGACAATGTTACGTGACTTCGGTCAACACCATATCTTGGATGGCAGAGGCGTAGGACTTGGAGAGGGAGATGGCGATGTAGGAAGAGGTTGTCAGAGTGGAGGAGGTGAGCCTGGATGAGGTGAGCAAGATGATTGCGGAGGAGTAGGGAGGAGGAGCTGTGCATGAGGTCCAGAGGGACGAAGGGTTGGAGCCGCAAGAGGTTCGACATGAGGAGGGAGTAGAGGAAGAGCGAGGAGGAGGAGTTGAGATGGAGGCCCCAAGGGGCGGGGAGGTTGAGCAGCAGGAGAGCCTTGGGGAGGAGATGTAGGTTGAGGAAGCAGGAGGGGAGGAAGAGCTTGGGCAAGAAGAGGAGGCGAGGGTCGGCTGGGAGCAGTCGCGACTGGAGCCGGCTGAGGAAGTGGTGGAGATGGAAGTCTTCACCAGCGCCGACCAGGTGCAAAGGGTGCGGATCAGCGTGGGCCTAGGTCTCGAGGACCAGGAGTGGATGCGGGCTTGCATCCAGGGCAACATCGACATCTTTGCTTGGAGTGCGACTGACATGTCGGGCATCAAAGCAGATGTAGCCCGCCATCGTCTGAACTTGGACCCCCAGACGCGCCCCATTCGCCAGAAGATGAGGACCATCGCTACCAAGCTGGAGGAGCCCATCCGCGAGGAGGTTAAGAAGCTTCTGGAGGCCGGCTTCATCTCAGAGATCCAGTATCCGGGCTGGATCTCCAATGTGGTAATGGTAAAGAAAGGGGTGGAAAATGACGCATGTGTATAGAATTTTCTTTATTAAATAAATCATGCCCTAAGGATTGATACCCCCTGCCTCGGATCGACACGCTGGTTGATTCAGCCGTTGGTTTTTCTATTATGAGTTTTTTAGATATTTTTTTAAGTAACCACCAGATCTAAATGCATCCTCCCGATGTCAAGGATGTATCCTTCATCACGAGGGAGGGATGCTTCAGCTATAAAATGATGCCCTTTGGGCTGAAGAACACGGGAACTACCTACCAGCATAGGATGGATTGAGTCTTCCAGGGCCAAAGGGGGAGGAACCTAGAGGTCTATGTTGATGATCTCATGGTCAAAAGCAAGGGTGTGGACTCGCACCTACGTGACCTGGAGAAGACATTCGCTACCCTGCGGAAGTTCAAGATGAGACTGAACCCCCTGACGTGTGTCTTTGGGGCAAGTTGAGTGAAGTTCCTTGGACATCTTCTGACCCCGACAGGGGTGGAGCCTAACCCAGACAAGGTAATGGACATCCTAGAGCTAGAGTCACCACGCAACATTAAGGAGGTCCAGCGCTTGACAAGCAAACTGGCTGGGCTAAGCAGGTTCCTCTCCAGGTCAGGAGAGAAATGCTCATCGTTCTTCAAGGTGCTGCGGGGTAATCAAAAATTTGAATGGACCACCGAGTGTGAAGAGGCTTTCCAAGTGCTGAAGAGCCAACTCTCCCAGGCACCGCTACTTCAATGCCCAAAGGAGGGGGAGGATATAGCCTTGTATCTTGGGGTAGGAGCAGAGGCCGTAAGCTCCGTTCTGGTCAGGGAAGAGGGGAAGAAGCAATTGCCTATCTACTATGTTAGCAGGATCCTGAAGAAGGCGGAGCTTCGCTACCCCATTTTAGAAAAGCTGGCGTTTGCTTTAATCATTTCGGCCAGGAAGCTTTGGCCGTACTTCCAAGCCCATTCAATCAGGGTGTTGACGGACCATCCCCTTCACAAGATTTTTGAAGGAGTGGAACACTCGGGACGGTTGGCCAAGTGGTCTATTGAGTTGAGTGAGTTTGACATCTCGTTTGTGCCAAGGCTATCCATTAAGACACAAGTAGTGGCTGACTTCTTAGCTTACTACGTTGTTGAGGTTGGGGCCGAGGAGCCACGGCCACAGGGGGGCATGGAAGATGATGGTTGACGGGGCTTCGTGGAAACATTCCCTTGGGGGAGGAGTAGTGTTGATAATACATCAGGGGTCACTATAGAACAAGCTGTGGTCTTGCACTTCCCAGTCACTAATAACCAAGCATAGAATTGGGCTGTGATAGCCGGCCTTCGTTTGGCAAAGGAGCTTGAGATCCATGATGTGGAGGTATTCACGGACTCGTTGGTGGTGGCATCATAGATCCGAGGAGAGTTCAAAGCTCGGGAGCCCGCCCTTGTGAAAAACTTATCCAAGGTAATTAGGGTGATCATTAGAGGGTTCCGGACGTTCTCAATCCAACATGTTCCCAGGAAGGAGAGTGTAGCAGCCGATCGGTTGGTTAAGTTTAAACCTCGGGGAGGAGGAACCCTGACCGAGCTATTTCGACCGGCGATCGAGGAAGGAGAGTTGATGGAAGTGGATCAACGACCCTCGTGGGTGGATCCATTCGTGACCTTTCTGACCACTAGAGAGCTTCCGGAAGGGACCAAGGATGCAAAGAGCTTCAGGAACAAATCAGCTCATTACCTAATGCTTGAAGGGGGGTTGCATTGGAAGATATTGTCAGGGCTCCTGGCAAGGTGCGTGATAGAGGAAGAGATCCCAAGGATCCTGGAGGAAGTATACTCTGGCGAATGCGGTATTCATTCAAGGGGTAGGACATTAGAAGGAAGGGTGGTCAGGCAAGGGTATTTCTGGCAGACCCTGAGGAAGGATGCGGCCGAGTTTGCGAGGAGGTGCCGAAAGTGTCAACTGTATGCCCCCTCCAGCTCTTGCCCACTCAAAGGCTCCGAATCATCACGGAGCCATGACCTTTCTCCATCTGGGGGATGGATCTAGTTGGGCCTTTCCCTCAGGCTAGTGGGCAGAGAAGGTTTCTTCTAGTCATGTTTGTCTAATTTTCAAAGTGGTTGGAGGTCAAGGCACTGGCCAGGGTCACCTCCCAAGTCATCAGGAATTTTGTTTGGGGGGAGATCATATGCATAAACGGGTTGCTCCAGGTGATAGTGATAGACAATGATCCCTAGTTTGCTAGTGAGGAGTTCATCAGCTTCTGCACCAAACTGGGGGTAGACCTTAGGTTTGCCTCCGTCCACCACCTCAAGAGCAATGACCAGGTGGAGGCGGCAAATAAAATCATCGTAAGCTTGCTCAAGAAGAAGGTGGAGAATTTGAGGGGGAGTTGGGTGGAACAGCTCCCCTCAGTATTGTGGGCCTTGCGGACAACCACGAACACGGCCACCGGCGAGACCCCCTTCAAACTTTCCCATGGGTGTGAGGCAGTACTGCCGGTGGAGTTTGAGGTTCTCTCCCCACGGGTTGCGGCCGCGGGTGAAGGAGATGAGGTTTGGAGGTTGGAGAATGAAGGGGAGTTGTGCCTCTCATTGGATATGGTGGAAGAGCTGCGCGATATCGCAGCTATCAGGAAGGAGGAGATCAAACGGCGGATGGTGAAATACTTTGACAAGCATATCAGAATCAAACAGTTCGCGGAAGGGATTTAATGCTAAATAAAGTTGATGTTGCGGGGAGATCAGCCCCTGTGGGCAAGCTCAACTCAAACTAGGAAGGGCCTTATATTGTTGAAAGGGTCCTGAGAACGGGAGGTTACCACCTCCAGGACGTGGAGGGGAGGTCCATGAGCCACACATAGAACGGTGATGACTTAAAACACTTCTACCCATGGGGGGGGGGGGAAGGTGAAATTGTATATTCAAAGTCAAGTTTATTATATTACATTCACTAACCCGTTTTCATTTTACCTATTGTGAATTCTGATGGAAATGAGGTGATTGCACTACCCCAAGCTGGTGTAGAGCTGTTCTTCACACTAGTGGAGGCTTCGAAGCCGAAGCCTAATTTGGATAGTATCTCGGTAGTATCCGAGTATCATGATATGTTCCCTGGCGATCTCCCTAGAGCCCCACCGCAGCAGGAGATTGACTTCACAATTGAGCTAGTGTCAGATGCCAAACCTGTGTCACGCTCTCCGTATCGATTAGCGCCTAAGGAGATGGCGGACTTGAAGGTTCAACTTGAAGAACTGTTGGAATAGGGTTATGTGCGTCCAAGTTTGTCGCCTTGGAGCGCACCGGTCCTCTTTGTTAAGAAGAATGACGGAATCTTGCGACTCTGTATTGATTATCGAGAGCTGAACAAGTTAACAAAGAAGAACAAGTACCCGATCCCAAGGATTGATGATCTGTTCGATCAGTTAGTGGGGTCATCGGTGTACTCAAAATTGGATCTTAAGTCCGGGTATTATCAGTTGAGGATAAGAGAAAGTGATATCCCCAAGACAGCTTTCAGCACGAGGTATGGGCATTACGATTTTACTGTCATGCCGTTTGGGGTGACTAATGCGCCATCCGTGTTCATGGATCTGATGAACAGAACTTTCAGAGAGTACCTGGACCACTTCGTGATAGTCTTTATCAACGACATATTGGTGTACTCGCAGTGCGAAGAGGATCACTTCAAGCATTTGTATTTGGTGATGGAGACGCTGAGGAGGAACCAGCTGTATGCCAAGTTCTCCAAATGCGAGTTTTGGTTGTCCTCGGTGGCATTCCTTTGTCATATAGTCAGTGGAGAAGGGATTGTGGTGGATCCAGCGAAGATAGTTGTGATACGAGAGTGTCCTGTGTTGTGTTCAATAGCGGAAGTCTGGAGTTTTCTGGGACTTGCCGGCTAATACAGATGCTTCGTAGAGAACTTCTCGCGGATAACATTACCCCTCACGACTTTGGTGAGGAAAGATCAAAAGTTTGTGTGATCGACGGAGTGCGCGCAAGCATTCGAAGAACTGAAGAGTCGGTTGACCACGACACCTATTCTATGTTCGCTGAATTGGGACCGAAGGTTTTGAGATTTATAGTGATGCTTCGGGCAGTGGTTTGGGTTGTGTTCTACTGCAGCATGAGAGAGTGATAGCTTATGGCTCGCACTAGCTGAGGGTGCATGCGAGGAATTATCCGGTCCATGACTTGGAGTTAGCGGCCGTGATATTTGCTCTGAAGCTGTGGAGACATTACCTGTACGGGGTGAAGGTCGATATCTATACCGACCGCAAGAGCCTGAAATACTTGTTGGATCAAAAAGATCTAAACATACGACAGCGAATATGGATGGAGTTCCTAGGGAAATACACATTCAAGATTCACTATATGCCTGGGAAAGACAATGCAGTTGTGGACGCATTGAGTCACAGGGCCCCTGCACGGGCAAACTGGTTGTCGGTTTATGACGAGCGTTTGATTCGGGAGTTGGAGGCATTAGAGATCTCTTGTGTAGACAAGCAGACTATTGCCAAAACGCAATTGAACTGGATAGAAGTTCAGTATGACCTGGCTGATCAGATTCGGCTAGCAACATGAAGAAAATCATGGAGGAGGCTTTGGATGGGTCAAATTCCCAATTTGATGTTGTTGATGGATTGTTATGGAAGGACATTCGTCTGCGCATCCCAAATATTGGTAAACTGCGGGTGGAATTGATGTACGAGGATCATCATACCAAGTACCCGATTCACCCAGGGAGCACGAAGAGGTACCGTGTTATGAAGAAGTTGTTCTGGTGGCCAGGACTTAAGAAGGACGTGACACTTTATGTGGCGAAGTGTCAAACGTGCGCCTTGGTGAAGGCGGAGTGCCAAAAGCTCGGAGGTTTCTTGAAGTCCTTGCCTATCTCGGAGTGGAAGTTCGACGATATTTCAATGGACTTTGTGCATGGTTTGCCAAGGTCGCAGAAGGGAAACGACGCCATCTGGGTGATCGTAAATCGATTGACGAAAGTGTCGCACTTTATTCCGAAAAGGAAGAATGATTCAGTGGATAAACTGGCAAAACTCTTTGTGGATAACATTATTCGACTGCACAGTGTGTCGCGCAGCATCGTGAGCGACCGAGATGGACGGTTCACGTCCAATGACTGGAGGTTGGTGCAACAAATGTTGGAAACCAAGCTGAGTTTCAGCACGGCCTTTCATCCGCAGACGGATGGTCAGACCGAGAGAATCAACAGGATGAAGAAAGACATGCTTCACATGTGCGTCTTAGATTTCGGGAAGTAGTGAGAAGATCACCTGTACTTGGTGGAATTTGCTTACAATAGCTACCAAGCGAGCATTCAAATGACGCCCTTCAAGGCCCTTTATGGTAGGAAATGTCGCACGCCATTATCGTGGTTGGAAATGAGTGTCAAGGCTGTACAAACGACAAGAGGTGGAAGACGCAACTCCGTTGATACGAACAATTCAAGAACGATTGCTGATCGCTCAGGACAGACAAGCTAAATACTACAATGCCAAGCATCAGAACGTTGAGTTTGCTATTGGCGACTGGGTGTATTTGAAGACTAAGCCGTTCTAGGGTGTCTCACAGGTACGACACTTGAAGAAGCTGAGCCCGAGGTACCTTGGACCGTTTGAGATCCTGGAGCGAATTGGTGAATTAGCTTATCGTCTAAAAGGTTATCAGCGGAACTGAGTGGTCTACACGGCGTATTCCACATATCGGTGTTACGGAAGGCAGTGCAAGAGCCTTCGTAAGTGATCGTGGTCGATCAAGTACCTGTTGAAAATGGGTTGACGACGAAGGTCAAGCCCGTTCGCATTGAGGAGCTTTCGTGGGAGCGAGAGAAGAACTTGCTCGAAGAGTATCCCAAGTTATTCCACTCAGGTACCGTTTTGTTTTGTGTATCTTTTCCTTTCTGTAATTTCGGGACGAAATTCTTTTAAGAGGGAGAGAATTGTAACGCCCCGAAACTCAAAAGAGGAACGAGCAGCGTTTAAGCCAAGTTTGGGGCCTGGTAAGGGTCACACGACATGGTACACGGGCGTGTCCAGGGCCGTGTTGTGCTCGGGTTGCACGATTTTCCGTGTGGTCGACGAGATGCAGTCGATGATCGTAGAGGGTTGAGAACACAGCCTGAGACACGGTCGTGTCCAGGGCTGTGTCCTGTTCGGGCTGTGTCGAGTAAGTTACACGGCCTGGGACACGGGCGTGACCCAGGGCGTGTCTGGCACACGGTCTGTGGTATGGGCGTGTCACATGGTCGTGTCCTCTTCGGGATGTTTGGTTCTGTGTCGAGTGAGGAACACGCCCCAAAAAACGGGCGTGTACTGCCTAACACGGGCATGTAAATTGTGATACAGGCGTGTCTAAGCCCGTGTCCTGTTCGGGACGCTACGGTTTCAGCGTAGATTGAGCCACACGGCCCATGACACGGGCGTGTCCATGGGTGACACGGGTGTGTCACAAGCCGTGTCACAGGCCGTGTCCTATTCTGTATTTTCTAGGTTACGATGAGTGTGGAATACGGCCTTGGACACGGGCGTGTCACAAGCCGTGTTCGGCCCAATAAATTGACTTTAAGTCACAACAAGAAAAACCTTGATTAGCAAGGAGCAAAATTCGTTGCTAATTAGCTAAATTCGTTGCTAATTTCAATTAGCAAGGAATTTAGAAACGAAAAAATTTTGTAGCTAATTTGATCCTATCTAAATTTAGCAAGGATTTTATTTCTTTCTAATTAGCAAGGATTTTTTAGAAAGGAATTTTTTTGATGCTAATGTTTTGTATTTTATATAATTATTTGGCTAAATTAAAATAATATTTAAGTACAAAAAATTATGTTTTAATTTGCCCTTGTTGAGAATCGAACCATAGACCTCTCACTACTATTTTCTTTACCTAACCAACCCTCCTAATGAACTAATTCGTTTTATATTTACGGTTATATATATATATATAATTATAAATTTATATTATTTATATATATGATTATTTATTTATACATACATATTTATTTTTTATTTATATATACATATAAATACATATTTTTATTTATTGTTTATTATATATAATTATTTATATATATCGTTATTTTTGTATATTATATATATTTATATATTTTTGTATATTATATATATATATTTATATATTTTATATGTATATATTTATTTATTTCTCGCTAGTGCAAGTTGGGGAGATCGCGCGAGACTACGTGTGACGAGCTCGACCAGGAGATCGTGCGGGAGATTGACGATTTTGGCTGGGGAGCAGATATCAGAAGAGAATGGGGATATCAAATGCTTCTTTAATTTTTTTTATGAACTTATAAATATATTTTTATTTATTAAAAGTGAGATGAAAATATTTGTAGGGAATTGAATCTTTTCCCTCCATAAATATTTAATCTAAAATAATTAGTATAGAAATTTTGAAACAAAATATTTCGTTTCTATTTAGCAACAAGTATTTTGCAACAAAATAATTCGTTGCTATTTTTGCAACAAATTTTTTCGTTGCTATTTTTGTAGGTAAAAACAAATATCATATACCTAGCTAAATTCGATCCTAATTAACAACGAATTATTTAGCCTTCCTAATTTTCGTTGCTAAATGAAGTTTTTCTTGTAGTGAGTGCAAATCGTAGCCGTTCGTTTCCTTCTTTTGGGATCCAAGGGCTCAGGGCTGTTCTTGCAGAGATAAGGCCGGGAATGGGAGGTTGAAACCCTCATTTCCCATCAAGCATTCTCTTTCTAAAGCCTTGTGGTTCTCTTCAGCGCCATGGAGATCTAGTTGGAGAGATGCGGTGCCCGCTCTCGCGAGTATGCTGTGTGTGCGAGGTATTCCTACGGGTAGACATGAATAGTTGATATGCCTGAAATAGATGTATATAATAACGCAAGTGCACGTGCCGGATCAAATAATATAAAGTGAGAAAAGATCGTTCCCTCGGAGAAGTGACTAATCTAGTTCTTGCAAATACTAGTTCAACCTTTTCCTTAAATTCAAGTGGATTAACAAAGTAAATTTTTGCTGGTGGAAAGATTAAAAGGGAGTAATAATAAAACTAAATTAATAATGCTTATTTAGAAATTCTTTTATCAAGATGAAGAAGTAGTTTCGTACGTTGATTTCCTTTGCCTATTGCGATGAGTTTTAAAAGTGATCCTTCATGAATTGATTAATTACTATCCTGCAACGATTTGAAAGTGGAAGTCATAATCTCTCGATCTCAGAAATCCATTTACCCTAATTCTCCTAGTTATCTCTAACTTAGGTAGAATGAGAATAACATAAAGCACTCAAATAAATGTTGCTAGCCCAAGACGAAATCTCTTTCCTTCTTGATGCTATGCCGAATTTTTTGCAACACTTACGTCACTCCTCTCTCGAATCTTGCAGCGCAGTATAAAGACGGAATTTTGGCTAAATATTTACATAACTCCTCTCTCGAATCTCGCCGTATAAAATAAAGGATTCAACCCTAAAATACGTAACTACTCTCTTGAATCTCTTCACGTAAATTAGAAGAGTAATACTTGATCCAAAACTTCCATAAAATAAAATATAAAAATCAGTAAAGATACTTTTTCAAACAATCATAAAAGAAGAAATTACAAACATCACATCACAATAAGTTAAATTACTTTCAACGTACAAAACAAGAAAATTTAGTTCATGTTCGAAGGATGAAACTGCACATCAAGAAAGATCTTACTAGACATGATGTTTAGAAATGAAAATGCTACAGGAATTTGCGTTCAGAATCCGCTTTCGAGTCTTCTTCCTCCTTACCGGTGCGTCCAAACCCTAGCCGTTCTTCACCCAATATGGTATAAGATTTTACTCATAAAAGCATGCAACCCTTTTCCAAGAGTTGTCTCTTTCCAATTTTCATTTTGGCGTAAAATTCGAATTTTAAATTCAAAATCTGTCCAACAGTTGTTGCAACAACTTTTTATAGTTGTTGTAACAACCTGTGCAGTCCAAAATAATTCCATCTTTACTTCTTCGGATCGATTCCTTTGGCATTTCTAGTAAGAAAAACATGAAAAAATTAGACATATTAATCATAAACAAAGTAGATATAAATTTTCTTTTATTTTTGCTTATTTAATTCATTTCTTTATCAATAAGATGAATATTAAAATAGAATAAAGTAATAGATAACTTCTTTTGGGGAAATTATCACACCTCCACACTTAAGACTTTGTTAGTCCCTAGCAAAGATATTTCATAATGATAGGAATGATTAAAGATATAATAAGTTGTGGAATTAAATGATCTTTAGTTCTTGAAAACAACTTAATCAAAATATATTCAAGAAATTCGTTTTACTTAACTGATAAACCTATCAATCAATAAGAGTTCAAAAATTCACAAATCCATTAGTTAGATAGAAGATAAAGCTTAAACAAGTATCCTAGTGCGGTGCGTGCTTTTCTTCAAAAATAGTTTACTTCCATGCAAAATTTTATATTAAACCTCGCATTATATTGGAAAGGATAAGAATATGCTAAGTCTACGATTTAATCTCTACAAGAGTAAGTAGTTCAAATGAAAGTAAGATTGTATTTGGCTAGGTTAAGAATTTATGGATAACTTTGATAATAGTATGACGTTCCATAGTTAGTAATCTTAATAATTCACCATATTATGGGGTCATGAATCATTTTTTTTATCATATACTCTATTCATAGTAGGGATCATTTTAAGTATAAGTGCACATACCCGAGCCACATATCACTATAATGTTTGAACCATTTTTTTTATCATAGTTGGGATCATTCTAAGTATGTATTCACATACCTAGGTCACATATCGCTATGACGCAAATTTCTTTTCCCATTATTTTTTTCATTATAGTTGGGATCATTCCAAGTATGTAGACATATACCTAGGCCACATATCACTATGAAATTTAACCCTTTTAAGAAAAATTCGGCACCCATAAATGACTAACTTACTAAGGTACAATTAGTAGGAACAAATGACAGATAAACATGAAATAATGTGTATGACAAAGTTCAAGCTCAAATATTTTAGTGGGTGGTCAAAAGGAATACTACCTAAACTCATGTCTAGACTTACATCATTGACTTAGTTCTTGCTCATCCCTCCATGTTATTTTTAAAGGTCAATATTAAAATATTGCATTTGAAGTAAACAGATGTTTTGTATATAAAATAAATGTTTGAGTGAGTTTTATCAAAAAAAATCTTACTAACTTCAAATTCATTGAGCGAACTCTTTGGATTATTCAGCAATACCAATTAATTATCATTGAATATCTAGAATAACCTATTGATTAATTAAAACAAAAATTAAGATAATTAAATTCATGCATAAATGAAATATTCTTCACTCAAGCGGTAGGGGTTATAACACCCCTACCTCCACACTTAAGTCATTTGCTAGTCTCTAGCAAAGAATTCTTTTTTAGCATGAGGATACTCTAAGGTATTTTTACTAATAAACAAATAATTTTAAGGAAGAAAAAACTTGAAATTTAAATAACTCCCCTGAATTGGATGTGATGGAGTGGTTGTCTATTGCTTCTTGTTGACGCACCCATGTTACTCCCAACATACGATATTTCTCAACAATCCTGCCATTTAGTCTAACCTGCAAAACATTCATCCTCAAAGTGGACATTGTTATTAGCATGATGCATATTTGTGTTAGAATCACTGAGAATAATCAAAAGTCACACAAATATAGTACATGTGCACGATGATTATCATAGAAACCATTTTCATGACTCGCACCAAAAGTTATTCCATAATATTCAAGTCAAAACATAATAATTATCATAGGATAAGCATCATCAGGGCTACAAAATAGTTTGACTTAAATAGATTTTTTTCTTTTCTTTTTTCTCATCATCATTCATATATTAATCATCATTTATTTGCAATTTTTTAAAATTCATTAATGTAACTAAAAGATGCTAAACATACTTAGTACAAAAAGAGTATATATATATATATATATATATATATATATATATATATATATATATATATTGCTAGATTAAAGTTGCAAAGCCAACTAATAATGCAAATTAAACATTAGGTTGCCTCCCAAGCAGCGGCTAGTTTATTGTCGGACTACAAAAATGGATAGGAAAATTAAAACACAATATGTAGTAAACGAAAGATAACTACTGAGTTTATTGTCTCCCCAACACGACTTATTCAGAAATTTAAAATTCTAAATTATGGGACAATGAAAAGAAAAATGAACACGTAATTGTTCTAATATACGCGTCGGCAGGGGTACCGATACGACGATAAAACAACTACCTCTTTACCTAAATAATAATACATGTTCATCGCCGGTAGTGGGAACAAAAAGTAAGAAGTGGAGTGCTCCTCATTATTCTCACCATAATCTATATCCTTGCCTATCAAGGTATCATCGTCAACAGAAAGGCTATAGAGAGAGAAGAAAATGAATGAAACTTCAACTATGGAGGAGGACTCAACCTCCTCACATAAGGGGATACCCATCTCATTAACTTGAGGATAATGCTCAATAACCTCTTTGAGCATTTGTGACACATCAACTTGCTTGAGCTCAGATAATGAAAGGAGATTATGATATAAAATAGAAGAAAGACATAAATGATTTCTAATTATGGGAGTGATCCCGGTTTCACTCCCAGTAGGTTCCGAAGATTGATCGATGTCGGTATCGTAAGCATCGTAACAAGGGGGCCCGAGAACTCAAGGGCCTCGATGGTGAGTTGAACCTCCTCATCCAATGAAGAAGTGTATATCTGCTCATCAGAAAGGTTATCCTCTTCATCCCACCTTGACGCATCATCGTGCTCCAAAGAATTCTTCCCTCCATCGGATAGGATAATATATTCGACATACTTTGGCATATTCTCAGGTTCAGGATTATCCCCAAGCGCAATATCTTCGACATGATCGATAAAAATAGGTGTATAAAATTCGTGCAAAGAAGGTGGAGGAACCGTGGTGATAGCATTATCAGAGAATATGTGGGTTGGTTCCTCCATGGATGAATCCAAAATAAGTGATGACTGTGTAGGGAGAGGCAGCGCCGCAACGTCGTTGTACAGATCATAAACGAACATGATGGTTATATCTCCAATACTTCCTCATAGACAAGGAGGTAATGCGTATATATCATTAGAATCATAAGGAATGCCATAATAAGAAGAGGATGAGAGGATTTGAATTTAAGGTTTGTTATACTCCTCTCTTTGACGCTGAAATGCAACACACTCTTTCAAAGCGTGCCCGGTGCTATGACAAAATATACATTGTTTCTCATGTCTTCTCGGCCTTTGAAGGGTCGGGATGAAATGCGGAAAAATTGCATGTTGTGGAGGAGCATAATTATAAAAATTAGGAACATTATATGAAGTATCATCAGATGTTGGTACTCCATAGGGTAAGCCATATGACATGTAACTACAGTCTTTTATATAACAATAATCACTAGCATGATTGAATATCTCACAATAATGACATCGAGAATATAAATATGAATACATGATTTTGCGCGGGAGAATTCACTAAATGGATATTAATCTTTGCAAAAATCAACTACACAAAAAAAATTTAAATAGATAAACCTACTTTGAATTAAAAAAAAATAGATTAGGAATAAATAAAATTAAAATTGTTAAGTAAGAAAAAAAACAAATCCTAGAAATTAAAAAAAAACAAAAAAAACTTGAGCTCTAAATAATTATGGTTTACTAATATTGAAAGAAAAGCCACTAAATTAGTTGCACTTCCCCGACAACAGCGCCAAAAACTTGATACGCCCGAAATAGATGTATATAATAATGTAAGTGCACGTGCCGGATCAAGTAATATAAAGTGAGAAAAGATCGTTCCCTCGAAAAAGTACCTAATTTAGTGCTTGCAAATACTAGTTCTACATTTTCCTTAAATTTAAGTGGATTAACTAAGTAAATTTTTGTTGGTGGAAAGATTAAAAGAGAGCAATAATAAAACTAAATTACTAACGCTTATTTAGAAATTCTTTTATTAAGATGGAGAAGTAGTTTCGTACGTTGATTTCCTTTGCCTATTGCGATGAGTTTTAAAAGAGATCCTTCATGAATTGATTAATTACTATTCTACAACGATTTGAAAGTGGAAGTCATCATCTCTCGATTTTAGAAATCCATTTACCCTAATTCTCCTAGTTATCTCTAACTTAGGTAGAATGAGAATAACATAAAACACTCAAATCAATGTTGCTAGTCCAAGACGAAACCTCTTTCCTTCTTGATGCTATGCCGAAATTTATGCTACACTTACGTCACTCCTCTCTCGAATCTTGCAGCGCAATATAAAGACGAAATTTTGGCTAAAGATTTACACAACTTCTCTCTCGAATCTCGTCGTGCAAAATAAAGGATTCAACTCTAAAATATGTAACTCCTCTCTCGAATCTCTCCACGTAAATTAGAAGAGAAATACTTGATCCAAAACTTCCATAAAATAGAACATAAAAATCAGCAAAGATACTTTTTCAAACAATCATAAAAGAAGAAATTACAAACATCACATCACAATAAATTAAATTACTTTCAACGTACAAAACAAGAAAATTTAGTTCATGTTCGAAGGATGAAACCGCACAACAAGAAAGATCTTACTAGACATGATGTTTAGAAATGAAAACACTGCAGGAATTTGCGTTCAGAATCTGCTTTCGAGTCTTTTTCATCCTTGTTGGTGTGTCTAAACCCTAGCCATTCTTCTCCTTCTCCAAGATGATCTCTCTCCAAAACTCACCCTCTAATCTCCCTATCTTCCCCAATATGGTATGAGATTCTACTCATAAAAATGTGCAGCTCTTTACCAAGAGTTGGCTCTTTCTAATTTTCATTTTGGCGTAAAATTCGAATTTAAATTCAAAATCAGTTCAGCAGTTGTTGCAATAACTTTTTCTGGTTGTTGTAACAACCTGTGCAGTCCAAAATAATTCCATCTTTATTTCTCCGGATCGATTCCTTTGGCATTTCTAGCAAGAAAAACATGAAAAAATTAGACATATTAACCATAAACAAAATAGATATAATTTTTTTTTTATTTTTGCTTATTTAATTCATTTCTTTATCAATAAGATGAATATTAAAATAGAATAAAGCAATAGATAACTTCTTTTGGGAAAGTTATCAATAGTCCTCGTTGTTTTGCATGTACAGTCCGGAATCAAAGTATGGACATATGCATGGTAGGTGAAGCCTACACAGACAAGTTGGTCTGGATCGGCGATGTTTCATTATGTATGAATAGCCGGAGAAGACTCCGTGCCGATGGTTGTTTTCGGGTTTTCTACGCGGTAGATTGCAGCAGGGAGTCTTGGGGACTAACTCTAAGGTGCACCCGGAAAACTTGGCAGAAGCATGATTCTGCCATCTCGGTGGCCTGGGAGACAACTTACACATAACTGGGTTATGTAAAATTTTGTGTGATCGGTTTGGGACTCAGGGAAGCTTGACCTGCGTATATGGCTTAAATTGACATTGCGGTATGAGCAACGGGTTAGGCGGAACTGTACCCGCTTTATGTGGTTCGGTTAAAGAGACCTAAGGTACGTGGTACTTACCGTTGACATAGATGGAGGGTCTTAGGCTTAGGCCGGAAAGACTATAATGCTCACGAGGTTTGTCGTCCTGGAGGCGGTGGTGAGACCACGGATTTTACTGGGTTCACCGAGTAAGTGCCCTGAGAGCACGGGGTGTGTGGATGTGCAGTCCTGTACCTGTGGTGTAATGTGCAAATGTTGTACTTTCACTTTAATCGTTGGATAATACTAATGCAATGCAGGGAAGGAGCACCGCCACCCCAAGAAAGGGGTGGGGTCATTATAAATTGGTTAGCTTTAGCTGACTGTTGCTTTTATTTGCCACCGTTGCGGTGGATTGTTGTTTGCAGGTATTGCGGAGCCTAGTGGCAAGTAGCGGGCTGAAGCCCTTGTTGCTGAGCTGGCCCTCGAAGGCCATGCGAATGTTTACTTGTTATATTCATGTGTGAACGACCTGCGTGCCGATGTTTGGAAGACACTGTTTATTTAAGTAAACCATTGTAAGGCCATAAGGCCAAGTACTTTGTGTATTTTTTGCTCATTCCTAATTTGGGTTGTTAGTGGACATTCATGCTATTGTCTTGGGTTCTTCTCTTTGCAACTTTTAAATTACTTCCACTAGAATGTACTATGTGTAGGACATATGTTATTGGCAGGATGGTTTCATCTTGTAACCCTTCGGTCTGTCTGTGGTATATGACGTCGGGCCCCGGCCGGACCTACTGCTATATATTATGCGACGGATAGGGATGTTACAAGACTCGCTAATCAGGCTCTCATTAGCTGGGCAGGGGGGTAGGCATACCTGGGGGAAAAGGACTTGGTCTTGGAAATGTTCATGGAGATACTTCAGCTTGGAAACTTTTGCACTACCTGGGGGAAAAGGACTTGCTATATCGCTTTTATAAGAAGGTAAGAGAAGAAGAAAACTGATCATATATATGAATGTGTTTACAAAAAAGGGTTTCATGCGGGAGCTTCTCGCACATTCAAAAAGAACATAAGGTGAAAAAGTTCGGAATAAGGAGGGCAGCGAGGATCTTCAGGGGGTTCCGCTGAATTCCCCGCTTGAGCTCTCACCAGAGCTCCCGCTCGAGCTCTCGCCAGGGCCCTCGCCGGATGTCCCACCGACTAGGACGTGAGACTTCAAGACATCTAGGGGCGGGGAATCGGGTGCTCTCGTGAGCTTGGGGACAGGCTCAAAAAGCCAAGGAAGGAGCCTACGAGCAGTGATGATCTCGCCACCCTCATTTAGACATCCCACATCTTGCAGCTTCTCTATCATTAGCTCGGTTGTTGACTGGGCGTTGACCTACAGTAGCTTGTTGATATCATATTCTGAGTAATGACGACTCTTTAGCCTCTCGTCCAGCGAGGGAGGAGGAGGGATCGCAGCCGCTTCCGCGCGCTAGAGTTGGGCCTTTAGCATGGCGTTCTCGCATTCCAGACCGGCCAGCCTTACGCAAAACAACGAGCTCTGGGCGGAGTCCTGTACACAGAATAAAGCTCGTCAGCACATAAAGGAGGAAAATAGATTATGTACTAAGGGGGGAGTGAGAGGCCATAGAGGATCTCGCTTACCTCATCAGTCGGGCGGAGAGATTGAAGCCGCAGGGCATCCGCTAGCTCGGCCTTCAGGACGACCGCATTGGCCACCGCCTCATCTCTCGCTTTGTGCATGTCGGCGAAGTTGCGATCTATGGTGATGCTTCAACACGCGCACATATGCGCGAGCTGAATCCCGTGCATCAAGGCCCGAATGGAGTCAAAGGCCAAGAGCCGGCTGGGCGACGGGTCAAAGTGGTCGGCATCCTCGCGGCTGTAGAGGCCGTAAGACAGCGAGAAGGAATCGTTGGTGACTTCGTCTTGCTCCGTCCAGCTGGGAAGGAGAGTAGAGATTGAGGCCCGGTTGGCTTCAGGATCCCACTGAATCAAGGGTTTCCCCTCCGTGTCTAGGAACTTATCGCCGAAGCCAAAGTTCGGATGCCCTTTCGGCATCTGCTTGGGTGGGACTTGGGCAGAAGTCTCGATGGCCGCCCTCTCATCACCAGCTCCATCTGTGGCTGACAAGTTCTCGGCAGGAGCCTTAGCGACAGCCTCAGTAGTAGTAGTCGCCTCGCCTACTATTTATAGGCTCTCGGCAAAGGATCGGGCGGGAGATGCCAACACGGACTTGCCCTTGTTCGCAGCAGTTGGCCTGGGTCTTTTAAGAGGGGTGGAGGAGAAGGCGCTGGGTTTTCGCTTCCGGGCGCTAGGCTCAGAGGGGGGAGCCGGCTCATCTCGGCAGGCGAGCGCGGCGGATTTCGCGAGAGCCAGGGGGTCGGGTAAAACGGCTGGTGGAGGTTGATTTCTCGCTCACCTGCGAGATCAACATCGGTTAGCTCTACATCCTAAAGTATAAAATCGCATGGCCAAGTCGAGATCATACCTTCGCCGGGAGGTACAGGCTGAAGGGAATCAAGGTCCCGTCTAAGGAACTGGACGTCAAAGTCCTTGGTCCCAAAGAACTCGAGGATGGAGCTCTCGCGCGACCCAAGAGCGGGTGGCTTATATGCCACGTCGTCGTACTAGACGGGGGTGAGAGGGACGTTGTTGAAGTCGCCTAAGACGTAGACGAACTTCTCGCCCCAGTGATGGTTCTTGTTGGCGAGGCCGCAAGTCTTGAGTAGCTGCCCGGAGAAGAAGACTACCCCTCCGCTCTTGGCCCGGAAGATGAATAGCTTCCGGAAAATGGGCAAGCTGAATTCTATCCGCTCGGCCCGCATGTAGCAAATGAATACTATTAGGATGGCGACCGAGTTGGGGTTGAGATGGGTGGGAACCACCCCATAATATCGGAGTGCATGGCGCATCTCCGGCCAGAGGGGGAGGAAGAAACCCACCTCAAAGTGTTCCTGGGGGATGGCGAGCTCCCCCACTTGCGCGAGATTGACCCTGTCATTGTTGCCTGAGTTTCTCGCAGTGAACCCAGCGGGGATGTAGTTGGTAGTTATCAGATGATATTCGTATAGGGTCAGGCGGCAAGGAGGAAATTTGTGTTTTAGGAAGGCTTGCACACAGTTAGAATGACCTTCGCTCTCGCCCGGCATCGTGAATAAGAAGTCCAAGACAAGAACTGCTAGGAAGAGGGCGAGAACATGAGAAAGAGGCAAAAGCAAGTGAAGTTACAGAGAGGCGCAAGAGCGGCAAGGAAATCGGATCAGAGAAATAAATGTGGTAGGTGGATCAGCCTATTTATAGAAAAACGCGGGGTAATGATGATTTTTCCAAAGAGACAGGGGGGGTACGGTCGTCAAGTCCCGAGGTGTCGGCGCCTCGCTTTCCGCTCTGAAACGACATGGCTGCCTAAGCCAGCGGGGGGGGGGGGGGGGGGGGGCGGGAACTCTAACGCGAGACCCCGACCCAGAGATAAGATGATGATTAACGAACATGAAGCTAGTATTCGCACAAGCACCACAAAATAAAGCATGAAACAGAAAAGCAGAAGGCGAAACAGAAATGAAAGGGCTCTCTGCCGCCGAGAGCCACATAATAAAAATAATCAAGAATTCAAGTTATTGTCTGATAAACAAATTCAAGAAGGGGTATATGGCGAGAAGGGTAGGTCAAGAGGTGGGGAGAAGAAGGGGCGAGACGCCATAGTTCAATACTGCTCCCAGCTCCATCGTCCTCGGCCTCGCCCTCCCGTCCTTGGGGGCACTCACATGTTGAAGTAAGCCGTCATGGCGGTGCACCCGAGGGTAATCAGGCGCGCTTGGCCCCGAATTCGCGCGAACTGCCAACCCGGGGACGTCTCGACGGTAAGAGTGTATCCTCCCGCTCCATCTCGCCGATGAGGTGAGAATAGTCCCGCTCGATGACCGCCATTTGCCGCTCCACCATCCTGCGGATTTCCTTCACTGCAGAGGAGTTGGCCCGCTCCCGCCGCGCGAGCTTCGACAAGAGCGCCGCCACCCTCTTTCACTGATTCCTATAGTTCCCGACGGCATCCAAAAACTCTTCCATCTCGTCAAAAGAGGGGAAGGGGGAGCTCTCGGCGTCTTCCCTTTCCTCTTCTCTAACCTCCTCTTCACCTTCATCTCCCTCTTCAGCTCCCGCCCTGGGCTCCATAACCTCTGGTAAAAGAAAGATGGTTCCAGTCATTATAAGGGCAGAAGCAGAGGAAGTGGTGAATTCTCACGTACCTGCAGCATGGTGAGAGCCATCAACTGATGACAGACGAGAGGGTCCGGGCTCCCCCTCGGGTTCCTTTCCAAAGAGGAGGTGGAGCGGCTTGCCTCGCCCCGGGCGGAATGTCTTATGCGTACAGTCCTGGTCTCGCCAGGAGAAGGGGCGAAGACGTCCTCCCTCGCGAGAGGGCGAGACCCCCGTGAAGGCGCGAAGGGTTTCGATGGCCACTCCTCCCGCCGGGAGGTGTGATCAGCCGCCAGGATGATAGGGTTGACAAGTATGATTTCGTTTCCCGGGGTGGCAAGACCCGGGCTTGCGGGAGCGGGGCGCTGCCAGTAGTCAATTTAATAGTAGAAGAACAAATTGATCAGAATGAAAAGCTGGACAAAATGGGGGTAAAGGGTTACTTGGGGCTCTCAGAGGGTCAGCCGGAGGAGTGGCCTCCGGGACCCGTGGTAGATCCCTAGGGGAGAGGCGCCAGCTCTATGGATGCTAGCGGGGACCCAGTGCCGACATCTTGAATCGCCTCCTGCGAGAAGTACGACATATCAGTCATAGATCTTTCTTTTCTTCAACAGTTCACAGTTCTCGCTAGCAGGCGAATCGAGGAAACATACCTTCCGAGGGGGAGAAGGATTCTCCGTATGACCTGGGGTCGGGGTAGGAGAGCCCCGGTTCTCGCGCAAAGGGTCTCGCCTGACCGACTTCGTCTTCTTCTTTTTCTTGAGCTGGGGGGCTCAGTGGCCGACACCTTTCTCGCAAGCCAAGGGGCTACCAGGTAACTGTTGGCGCGGGCTCGCGCCTGTGCCGCGTCAATGCGGTCTTGAAGGCCTTGCGAGAGCGGATTCTCGGCGCGTTAAGGCGCATTTTGAGACCGTGCGAGGACTCAAATGGGGGTGACAACAGCAATGATGGATTTGTGACTATCAATAGATATATGTATATATAGTCATGGGGTGGCCCACCAAAAGATTCCTTTTCAGGACAGCACGTGCTCCGCGAATATAAAGGGTTGGATGTGTATTTCAAGCACAAGGCTAGCTCGAAAAGAGCGGAGATTGTGTACAATCCCATATTCGTTGAGTGAGACCCAAAAACACCAAGGTCAGGTTTGTTCTACTAGCTTTGGGCTAGCCTCGGGTGAAGAAAAACTGCTCTCGCCCAATCATGGTTGAGCTCGACTTTTGTCGAGCTCGACTTTCGTCGGTCTCATCGAGCTGGGCTCGACGTTCGTTGAGCAGATTCGAAATTGGAGAGTTCTCGCATAGGAGCAGGCGAGAACGGTCCGCGCTCATGTAAGCAGTTCGTCGATCAGAGCTCAACGCTCGTCAAGGCAGACCGGGATTCGGCCGAGGCCTATTCCCGCCCCGAGGCGGGTGAGAAGGCTCGCGCCTCGTGAGGGCGGGAGTAGGCACAACCTGTAACGTTCATTAATATTGTTTTAGCTCCCTCCTCGTGAGGGCAGGGGAGTTCTCGACAAGAAGTAAGCGCGAGAGCCTTCAGTTCTCGGCAGGAAGGCTCCCACCGGGTAAGGCCCAGGGTGAAATTACCTAGATGCCCTCAGGTAAAATTACCTGTATACCCCCAAGGTCTGCATTTAGCTCCTCATAATAACGGATTTTCGCTGTTGGCAGACCAGCCAGGGGTAATTTAGTAATTTCAGGTCAGCAAAGGCTATAAATAGACCCACAGGGGCTCCTGAGAAGACAAGCTTTCATATTTTCCTAAGATCTTCTAGTGCTTTCTGAGGAGCTCCTAGCCTAGCATTTGGCTTTGAAGGGGAAGCGCTCAGAGATCTTCCGGGTAAGAGGTGGGACCTCCCAGCTTAGGCTTTGGGTCGGTTTCTGGTCCTTTACTGCTAGTCAGAGGTCGGAGTTTGGGAGAAGTAGGTGTTGGCTACACCCCTGATTTTGAACTTTCGTTGAGGTCAAATTTTTGCTTCAACACCAACCTCGTACACCACGTAGAGGCGCAGATCGCAGCCGACGAGGCTATCGAAGCTCATCGTCAACAGTTCGATGGGAACCAGAAGCACAAGCTGGAGAAGGAGTCGGCCCCTCAACACCAAGAAGGAAGATTCCGAGAAGAACGTCAAAACAGGCAACACCGACTTGACCATCATCAGAGAGATCAGCCACCCCGGGATTACACTCCCCTCAATACCACGCGCACCAACATACTCTACGTCATCCAGAATGAGTCGGCCCTGCATCGGCCTAAGCAGCCGCCTCATAACCCCAGGAGTGACCAGTCCAAGTATTGCGAGTTTCATCGAAGCACGGGGCACAATACTGAGGATTGTGCCCGCTTGAAGGAGGAAATCAAGTGCCTTGTTCTCTTAGGGCTGGTTGGAAGATTTTTATAGGGACGCCTACAAGACCAAAAGGACCCACCTGGGCCGCCTAGAGATCAGAAAAATGCCCCGCAAGGAGGAGTCGGTGGTAGGCAGATGATTAGAAACATCGAGACCATCGCCGGATCACACGTTCTTTCCACTCAGATACTCTCAGTATGCACGTAGGGGGCACTCATGAAGATAAAAAGTACAGGCAAGACACCACCATAACTTTCGGAGATGAAGACCTCAAGGGGCTCCAAACACCACACCAAGCCCCTCTTGTAATCAGCGCTGGAATTGGGGATCCTTGCTATAATGTCAAGTGAATCCTCGTCGACAATGGAAGCTCAGTTGACGTCTTGTTCTCCTCCACCCTTCATAACATGAAGCTTTCCAGACAACATCTGACACCAGCCGTGGGACCAGTATACGGATTCGACAACCATCCAGTCTAGGTGCTGGGAATGATTACCCTACCAGTTATTATAGGAGAGTTCCCAAGGCAGGCGACGTATGAAGTCTAGTTTGTTGTGGTAGATTCAAGCTCAGCCTACAATGCAATCTTCAGAAGACCTATCCAGTCTATTTTCAAAGGCATCCCCTCGATTCCCCATCTCGCAATGAAGTTCCCCACTTTAGGAGGGATCAGAGTCATACGCGGGAACCAAGAGGCTGCTAGGACTTGTTACTCGAAGCAAGCATAGCCCGTCAAAGCCATGACTCTAAATATTGATGACTTAGATCTGCGTGATGAGGCGATCCTGCAACGAGGAATGCCTATCGAAGGATTGGTCAAAGTCCCCCTGTCACCAACAGTTCCTGCTCGCACCGCCCAGCTTGAGTCCCTCCTGCCACAGCAAGAATAGGAGGAGCTAATAGCTTATCTCTGCAAGAACAAGGATATCTTTGTCTGGGCTCCCGAGGATATGCCTGGCATATATCCTCAAGTCATCCAGCATTGCCTCAACATAAACCTGGCTAGCAAACCCGTCATCTATAAGAAGCGAAACTTTGCCCCGGAACAACTCCAAGCAATTGAAGAAGAGGTACAAAAGCTCCTCAACGCCCAGTTCATCTGGGAGGTAGAGTACCCCGCCTGGCTGACCAACATTGTCATGGTGAAGAAGTCATCCGGAAGTGGAGGATGTGTGTAGACTACACCAACCTCAATCAAGCTTGCCCTAAGGATAGCTTCCCCCTTCCTAGGATCGATCAGTTAGTTGATTCGACCGCTAGGCATCGACTCCTCAGCTTCATGGACGCCTACTCCAGCTACAACCAGATCCTGATGAATCCTGCAGACGAAGATCACACGACATTCCGAACTAACAAAGGAATCTACTGTTACAAAGTGATGCCCATTGGGCTCAAAATGCGGGAGCAACCTATCAGCGGCTCATGAACAAGGTTTTCAAGGATCTCATTGGCAAGTCTATGGAAGTGTATGTGGATGATATGCTAGTTAAAAGCATTCGTCGAGAAGATCACCTAGAAGACCTCGAAAAGTGTTTCAAAATCCTCCGCCAATACGATATGAGGCTCAAACCCAGTAAATGTGCGTTCGGGGTTACATCTGGGAAGTTCCTAGGATTCATGGTAACATAGCGGGGAATAGAAGATAATCCAGAAAAGATCAAAGCTCTCGAGGAGATGTCACCGTCTCGGTCCCTTAAAGAAGCGCAACGTTTGAATGAGAGAATTACAGCGCTCTCCTGGTTCTTAGCACGGACCGGATACAAGTATCTCCCTTTCTTCAAGATTCTCAGACGAGCTAGGACCACAGGGTTCCAGTGGACAGACGAGTTCCAGGCCTCCTTTGAGGCTTTGAAGCAATACCTGGACTCCGCTTCTGTCAAAGCCTACTCCCAGAGAAACACTCTTTTTGTACCTCGCCATCATGCCTGCGGCGCTAAGTTCTGTGTTGGTAAGGGATGAAGGGGGAATCTATCACCCCGTCTACTACCTCAGTAAGATCCTCTCAGATGCGGAAACTCGGTATCCAGCTACAGACAAGACAGCCCTAGCACTCATCTTCTCAGTCAGGAAGCTTCGTCCTTACTTCCAAGCCCATACAATCAAAGTGTTAACCGAGCTACCTCTCCGCGTAATCCTCCAGAAACCAGAAACGTCCAGCCGATTGGTCAAGTGGGCGGTCGAGTTAGGCGAATTCGACATCCACTTTTTTCCACGCCCTGTCATCAAGTCACAAGTCCTGACAGATTTTGTTGTTGAAAATAACCTACCAGCAGAGACAGAGAGCACGCAAGTCGAACCCGATCAGCGGTGGACTCTGTACGTTGATGGAGCGTCTGGGCTCGAAGGCGCAGGAAATCTTCTCGTAAGCCCAAAACTTATCACTTTGGAGTATGGGCTCCGATTGAAGTTCTCCGCCACCAACAACGTCCCCGAGTACGAAGCTTTAATTGCGGGACTCAGGCTCGCCATCGACTGCCACGTCAGAAGATTGATAGTCTACTCATATTCTCAGCTCATTATCTCCCAAATAGAAGGGGACTATGAAGAGAAAAATGAGCAGCTATCCCAGTACCTCCCACTTGTAAAGTCCCTCCTGCTCAGGATACCACGGGTTCAGATCCTTCACATCCCCAGGGAACAGAATTCCCGGGCAGATGCCCTGTCAAAGCTGGCCACGTCACCTTCCTAGTATCAGTCAAGGAGACGTCGAGTAGAAGAGATTGTCTTTCCCAGTGTCCAAGGACCGTGGGAGGTTACAGAGATTGACGAGCTGGAAGAATCTTGGGTTAGTCCACTGGTTACCTACCTAAAGTACCAGCGGCTGTCGGAATACCCAACAGAAGCACGACGCTTAAGGATGCGGCCAACCACCTTTGTGTTGATCGATGAAGAATTATATAAGCGGTCCTTCTCGGGACTATACCTAAAGTGTTTAGCAGAGAGAGACGCTGAATATACTCTGCGTGAAGTCCATGAAGGGGTATGCGATGATAACTTACGTGGGAAGTCCTTGACAAGAAAAATCTTACGTCAAGGCTTCTATTGGCCAACTATGAAGAGGGAAGCGACCGACTTTGTCCAACGGTGTAAGAGTTGCCAAATGCACGCAAACGTCCCTCGACAACCTCCCATTGCCCTCTCCATGCTGCAAGGAGCATGACCGTTTGCACAGTGGGGAATAGACCTTCTTGGCCCTCTACCTCAAGCTTCGGGGCAAAGGAAATTCCTCATAATGGTCATTAATTATTTCACCAAATGGGTGGAAGCGGAGCAACTGGCCAAGATCATCGAAGGGAATACAAAGCAATTTGTGTGGAAGAACATCGTTTGCCGTTTTGGAATCACTGTAATCATCATCACCGACAACGGTACTTAGTTCATAGGAAGGTCCTTCACAAAACTATGCGAAGATTTAAAAATCAAGCTGCGACATACGGCTGTGTCGCATCCTCAAACCAATGGGTAGATTGAGGTGACCAACCGTACCATCTTAAAAGGGTTGAAGACGCGACTATAAGATGTTGGGGGCAGTGGGTCGATGCACTCCCCAATGTGCTATGGGAATACCAGACAACCGAAAGAACTCCCACAGGAGAAACGCCGTAAAATCTCTGCTACGACAACGAAGCCATCATCCCAGTCAACATCGGCGTTCCAAGCCCCAAGATTTCCAACTTCAACCTCGAGAAGAATGTGAAGCACTCAGAGATAACTTAGATTTGGTCCCTGAAGTCCGCGAGGAGGCATCCCTCCGCGCTGCGGCCTAACAACAACGGACTGCTCGGTACTACAACCGCAAGATGAGACCCCGACTGATCAACATCAGGGACTTGGTCCTCCGCACGGTAGAGGCCGTAGGCAAAGGGACGCAAGGAGACAAACTCTCTCTTACATGGGAAGGTCCCTTCGTCGTCACAACAATGGTAAAACCAGGAACGTACAAGCTGTGGACCGCCGAAGGAAAGACTCTTCCCCGCACTTGAAGCACGCAGAAACTGCACTGATTTTATCAATGATTTCTTGCTTTGTGTCTTTCGAATTGTGCAACTCATTTTTTTAAAAGACTATGATGTGTGTAAGCCGTGGGCCTGATCTCGCGCAAATTATTTTTATTCAAATATCGCATTGTGTTGCTGAAATCTTGTTTATTCAAACAGAGAAGACGACACACTCATCGCTCGCCGGGGCCTGCCCCCCTCACGGCTAAGCCGTGATTACAACCTGCGCAAACTAAGTCGTGAGCCCGACTCGTGCAAACTCCATGTGGGGGTCTGCCCCCTCAAGGCTAAGCTGTGATTACAACCCACGCAAACTAAGCCGCGAGCCCGACTCGTGCAAAATCCCTGTGGGGGCCTACCCCCCTCACGAGTACGGCTAAGCCTCGATTACAAGCCGCACAAACTATGCCGCGAGCCTGACTCGTGCAAACTCCCCGTGGGGGCCTGCCCCCTCACGGCTAAGTCGCGATTACAACCCGCGCAAACTAAGCCCAAGCCCGACTCGTGCAAAATCCCGATGGGGGCCTGCCCCCTCACGGCTAAGCTGAGATTACAACCCACACAAACTGAGTCGCGAGTCCGACTCGTGCAAACTCCTCGTGGGGGCCTGCCCCCCTCACAACTAAGTCGCGATTACAACCCGCGCAAACTAAGCCGCGAGCCCTACTCGTGCAAACTCCCCGTGGGGGCCTGCACCCCTCACGGCTAAGCCGCGATTACAACCCGCGCAAACTAAGCCGCGAGCCTGACTCGTGCAAACTCCCCGTGGGGGAATGCCCCCTCGTTACAAAGTCGCGATTACAACCCGTGCAAACTAAGCCGCGAGCCAGACTCGTGCAAACTCCCCGTGGGGCCTGCCACCCTCACGACAAAGCCGCATGCTAGAACCGTGCAAACTAAGCCGCAGGGTAGAACCATGCAAACTAAGCCGCAGGATTGAACTGTGCAAACTAAGCCGCGTGCTAGAACCGTGCAAACTAAGCCGTAGGATGGAACTGTGCAAACAAAGTTGCGAATCTAATTCACGTGAAGTACTTCGCTCACACTCTTCTGCAAGCCAAACTGGCAAAAACAGTACTCAAAGGAGAAAAAAGAAAAACAAAAAAGCTAAGTGACATAAAAAATAACGATGTCATACAGATCTACGCACAAGAGCTCCCACTACAACTGCTAAGAAAAAACAACACACGACACAAATAGCTGGAGGAAGAGTACAAAAACTTACAAATACAAAAACATGAGACCGCTACTCATCAGCAATATCGACATCAGAGCGCTTATCCTCAGAAACGTCATCAAAGCTAAAGCCAGACGTATCACATCTTAAGTGTCGGCCGACAAATCAAAAGGCCTTCGCCACTCCACGCCCGAGGGCTAACTCACGAGCATCTTCCACTTGAGGCTCCACCTTCTTGGACCAGATCTCGTCGCGCACCTCCTCTGCAATCAGGAAACGGTCTCGCATGTAGTCCAACGACTCTAAGTAATCTGCGAGTCCAGCGGCCTTCAGCTCCGACACGCGGCTGTCAGAAGATAGCATCTCCACTTGGGCCCTCGCTGGCCGAAGCTGAGTCTCTAAGCTGGTGGTTTTCTCCTGGGTATGCCTCAGCATCTGGGTGGTCCTCTCCACCAGTTCATTCTCTACCTCCAATGCCGCGTGTGCATTCTCCAACTCGGACTTCAGCCCGGACCCCATTCGACGGAATCGTGAAACGTCATGGTCATGCTACTACCTCAAGGAGGCGAGTTAGCTCGTCGTCGATCTGAGCTTCTCTTGAAGGGTCAAATACTCGTCTTTCAGGCTCACATAGTGGTCGTTCCAAGTAACGACAGTCTGGGCTTGAGTCTCAATCTGCAAAAAAATTAGCGTCACAAGACTAAAAATGAAAATGTCACACAAATAAGAGTACTT
Source organism: Platanthera zijinensis (assembly GCA_039513925.1). NCBI lineage: Eukaryota > Viridiplantae > Streptophyta > Magnoliopsida > Asparagales > Orchidaceae > Platanthera > Platanthera zijinensis. The sequence continues at coordinate 120,170,032 of CM077098.1, forward strand.
ACCACGTCGCTCATTGCCCTCAAAGAGGAAGACAAGCATGGGGCCGCCGCCTCCGCAGAAGGAGCCTGAAGGGCTGGGCGCTCAAGCACCTTAACCTCAGGGGTGGTATCATCTAGGGCAACTAGAGGAGCCGCCCTATCCGTCATTTCGACACTACTAGAAGAAGCTGCACTGGTTTTTCTCTTACGGCTGCCACCAGAGGGTGACTCGATACTCTGCGAAGAATCCAAAGAAATGTTGCATTGCAGCAAACGCTTCTCCTCCATAAATGAGAAGATGCTGAACTGAAGATTGACCTATTCACGGGGCTCGGAAAACCCCCAGCACCGGGGAAAATTCCCGTTCCTTCCCCTTCTGGCAGCAACAATGATCGGGAAGCAAATTCCCCACCTCCGGTAAGTCCCGAGGGTTCCTGATGTATCCTAAAAGAGTGTTCCCGTGACGACGGTCTATCCAAGCCTCGAACTCGAGCCAACTCTTGTTGCTATTAATCTCCACACACTCCCACCATCGGAGCGGACATCGCACCAATCTCGAAAACATTCAAAATAAAGTCTCACACCATGCTCACGGAAGAAAACAATCATGCCCATAAGGCGCACTACTCCCGACGAGGAAAACTGGTAGATCGACACTCCGCAAAATTTCAAGATCTCAATCACTTCCTCACAAGGCGGGAATCAGAGGCCAGACCTCAAAGTACTCTCGCAAACCATTAGCCAGCCTGGGGGGGGGGGATTTTGCACTCTCTCCTCGGCATGCAGAATTTTCATCTCTAAATCGGCAGGTAGCCCGAACCTCTTTCTCCAAATGACGATTTGGTCCTCGATAAGAGAGGAGCGCAGACGTAGTGGTATCGCAGTACGCTTTGAGCCCTGTCACTAGAAAGGAAAAGTCAGATGCAGTATGAAAGCACGTCTCACACGGTAAAATTAAAGGGTAGGCCCCCTTGAAGCAAGCCAAGGGGCGCCCCCGAGCATTCACACGCGCAAAGAATGATACCTACGGGCCCCGTGCAGCAGAGCTCGTGAGCGCAAGCACTCCAGAACGCGTACAGTCCAGTACGCACGCGCCCACGCGCCCACGGCTAGGCGCGCGCGCACTCGCGTGCGTGGGCGGGAAGGCGCGCACGCGCACCTACACGCGCGCGGTCTGATGCGCGCACACTCACACGTGCATCCAGGCACGCGCACGCGCACGCGCCGGGCGCGCGCGCACCGGGCGCGCGCGGGCACCGGGCGCGCGCGGGCACCGGGCGCGCGGGCACCGGGCGCGCGGGCACCGGGCGCGCGGGCACCGGGCGCGCGGGCACCGGGCGCGCGGGCACCGGGCGCGCGGGCACCGGGCGCGCGGGCACCGGGCGCGCGGGCACCGGGCGCGCGGGCACCGGGCGCGCGCGCACCCGAGCGCACGCACCGGGCGTGCACGCACCCCAGGGGCGCGCGTTATGGTTGCACGCCTGCACTCAGGTGCGCACGCGCGCCCTCAGTGGCGCGCGCACCTGAATGCGCGCGCGGTCCGGTGCGCGCACCCGAACGCGCGCGGTCCGGTGCGCGCACCCGAACGCGCGCGCGGTCCGGTGGGCGCACCCGAACGCGCGCGCGGTCCGGTGCGCGCACCCGAACGCGCGCGCGGTCCGGTGCGCACACCCGCACAGCCTGGTTCGTGCGCCTCCTCGCGTGCTCGCGTATTGGCCACCGCCGTGCCGCTCAACCGTGGGGGTGCCAGGAGCCCCCTTTTTGGGCGTGCTGGCACTTTCTTTTACCGCCCCCTCTCTCCCCAGAGATCTTTTAACATATCGTTACCTGGGCTCGCCGAGCACCACCCTCTGATGTTTCTGGCCTTTCGCTGGTCACTGTCATGGTCGAGGAGAATGAGGGAAAATCCTTGTTTTCTCGCTTGTGCCATCTTCTGACAACAAAGGATTTGAGGGGCAATTGATGGAGATGAAGCTCCATTTAAAGCGTTGGGGTGCATTTAACCACTCTTCCCCCATGATTTCTCTTATTATGGAGATCTTGGGTTTGACCGGTCAACCCACTTCCCATGATCTCCTCCACAATAGGAGGATCATGGGGGGGGGGGGGGGGGGGGGGCACCCTTTCAAAAGCTACCGCCGCCCCCGGTAACCACCTGCTAACCACCAAGTTAGTGTGTGTGGGGGGGGGGGATGTCAGCATGTCATCATTAAAATAAATAATCCCATAAACTATGGAATTAATGTTTATGTAGGTGGTTACGGCGTGCGCATAACCGCGTAACCACCTCCTGGAGGCTATAAAAGGAGCTTCAGGCCTCCTCATTTCGGACCTCTTTGGGCTCTCAGCCTTCTTCTTCTTCGGGCCAGAGCTCTGTCGGATCATCGTCTCCCAGCCACCTTCGAGCCACCCTCAGGCCGCGATCGAGCCGCCACCAAGTCACCGGCGAGCAGCGGAGACGCCCAAGTCCCAAAGCGCACAGCTCAAGGAAGAAGACAGCCGCCGCAAGCACACGCTCATAGGCTCCGCCTTGGATCCAGCACTCCTTCGACGCAGCATGTTGCCCGACGCAAGTCATAGAATTCTCTCTCTCACCACAGAATTGTAACGAGGAGCGGCATGTCTCCCTCGATTCCCCAAACGTCCTGTAACCGCAAACAAATAGTGGATTTTGACCGGCACAGACCCGGTCACGTGATTTTTTACCCAGTTGAGGGGTTTTTCCACGTTAAAATCTCTTGTGTACATCTGACCCATTTTATTGACTGTGTGCGCGCTCGACGGTCCAGAAAACTAAGGCGGTCCAATTTACTCCGGTCCGACCGGGACGCCGAGTCAGTCCGCAATAATTTCAACTTTTAAACATAAGTAAATCACAAATCCTATGAAATACTTTCCTAGAGCGTCTAATATGTATGAACTTTTTTCTATTTAACCCTGCACCAAGTCCTCTTGGAGGTGCAGCAGCCGTTGTCAAAGCGCCGCATTCTGATCTTACGAAAAGAACTATTGCATACTTAATACTACACCAAAGTCTAGAAGATATAGTGATCCTTACCAAGATGTCGCATTTGGACCATACAATGTGGTCCTTAGGGGAAACAACTTAATTTTTGCTTAATTTCTTAAATGACCTGTATTCATGAGAGTAACTAAATTTTACATTTTCTATCTTTCTAACACACTTCTCATCATTTTTCATTCAGACTTGGAACTGACATAGACTAATTTAAAATTATAAATAAACATTGACCTTTTTTAGACAATTACATGGAGGCTTCCTTTTACCCTATTAAAATTATGATGATTATTTAACATTATTAAGAAATTACAAGAATGATTATTTATTTTCAATAACATAAATAAGCAAAAACTAAGCCCAATTGGGCTTAACCCAACTTAAATCCCAATACCAATACGACAATACCAACGCGTCATAATTATAGACCGTCCACTGCCACCTTAGCCCAATGAAATGGAAGTGTGAACCCATGACCCAATGGGTCAAAATCAAATTCAATCAGTACCCAAATTTGATAGAAAAAATATTTGAAAACCCTTATTTCTCGTGTTATAGATTTTAAAAGTCTTAACGAATAATTTTTATAAACTTCGCTTGCCAATTTAAAAAAACTTAAGGCTGAGTTGAAAAAAAAATCATTTATAGCAAAGTTGTAAATTATATTTTAACTTTAGAAGAATAAAACATACTTATGGAAGATGAATAATGCATCTGCCCTCGCTTTTATTTTAAAGTTGTGGCGGGTCGGTCGGCTCTTTCGAGTATATCATACTATCGGGTGAATAGGACGACGAACTCTGGTTGGATAGAAGTTAGCTATATACACAGGTTGCACTCCCTCCTTAGAAAAGATTCTGTCGGCACAACGATGAAGATGGAATGTGAAATGCACTGTCAACTGTACCACAAAGTAAGACAACAGGGTTAAGGCATAGGCTCATAGTGTGATTACGCCCTAGAAGTTGGGGTTCGCCTATATACTGTCACTATTTAGCCACGACGACGTACTGTGAAACATATGCAGATTGCGTCTCCCTCTAAGTAGTTACTATATTGACAACGGGGATAACATAAGAAAATACATATTGAAATTCATCATAACATCAACATTGCATATTTGTCGTATCTTTACAAATGTTTGCTCATCTTTTCCATTTCTATAATATTTGTTTCGGCTATTGTGCTAATGATATTTACAGCTTTTCTCAATCTGAAGCTTTAAATTTGGGTGGGCGAGGATAAACGGATTCACCTGGTTGTATTTTCGACTAATCCATTTGTTCCACCTTCTAAAGAGTTAGGAGTAAACTGTAGGTTAGCTACCTTCATAGCTCTCACTGCCTCCTTAGATATGATTCTATCAGCAAGACAATGAAGACAGAATGCGAAATTCTCCGTCAACAGTACTGCAAAGACAATACGGTTAAGGCCTAGACTCGTAGTGCATGCGATTACACCCCAAAAGTTGGTTTTGACGGATACACTATCATCGTCTGGACACTGTCCACGACGATGAGTCATTTACAAATAAAGCCTCCCACAAATTGACTATTATGTCGACACATTGTAAAACATATGAAAGTACATATTGTATATTGTAGATTCATTTAATCGTACTTTTGACTAACCCATTTGTTGTCGGCCCCCAGAGATGATCGAGCTGGAGAGGGTGACCAAACCGGTGATACGAGATAATTAGCAAGAGCAGGAGCAAGAGGCGGAGATACATATTAACAAGTCTAATAACAATAGGGTTAATTTAACTTGAAGCTCTTGTGATATATATGGTCGGATACTCTGGAATTAATACTCAACGGAGCACTACGTTGTCCAGATATTAAAGAAATTTGTGATGTAGTAGCTCTAATGTACTGCAAGGAAGACCATCCATGCATGCATTAGAAGCTTAATTTCAATGCTACCTATTCCTATTCCTATTCCTATATAAAAAAAAACAAAAACATAACATTTATAGAGCATTTGTGTGAATTCTTTCAAGTGAATGCCAGACTCACCTAATTATAAACTTCATTCACTTTTATGTTCAAAACTAATTTTATTTTCTTGGATGCCAAACATGCATTCTACAATGGTAATGATGGAGTTTTTGTCCAGAGCAAAAATGCGATTTGCAACTAGCAGCGACCAATATGATGATGTAAGCAAAGTTCACATTTTCATAGCTAACTTTCTATAGACATTTCATTCATATGGCCAATCAAATAGCTAGCCTCTCATATGCATGTGCCAATCATAACCCAAAGTTTTCTTTTCCGCAACATATTTGTCCAAACTTGAACCCATCGCCGCCATGAGATCGTAATTTGGGAAGATACACAGTGGATCACCGTTGTTTGAAATTATGGCTCCATTTGGCGCAGCGGCGGAGGTCGTGAATGCCGTCAACTGTACTCCGTTTGGCACGATGGTGGGGTTAAATTGTCATTCGTTAATGTTAAAATTTCTTTGAAGCGGGAGCTAATGAGCTCGCAGGAACACTAAACCACAACCGAAGCCAAATAAAAGACAACAACGATGGAGACACAAGAGTTTCCAATCAGATTCAACTTCTTTACAGACCGAGGTATATATTGCAAGACATGATTACAATGTAGACTGAGAACAATTCAAAAAATTGCAGAAAAAAGAAACCGCGCGGTCTGTTTCCAGAACCCGCACAAGCCGCCTACTCGCCAGCCATGTCCTCCAAGAACGCAGAAACCGCCTACCCACAGCTAACCGCGCGGACTGCTGTTATTGCAAATGCTGAGAGACCGAACAGAACCCGCTGATAGCCCGGGCGAACTACTCCACTTATACGCAGCTCCGAGGAAGAGACCAAGCCGCAAAGACTGCGACCTGCTGCTAAACCGCTTATTGTATCCGTGAACTGTTGTTCTACGCCAACATTTCCGCTAGTCGCCTAGCCGCCTGGTGTTAGCCAAACAGCCTGCACAGAACAATTTCCTTAGTCGCAGCGGTTAGAAAATCTTAACCGCAAGTTTAAGCGCGAGCTCGTTCTTACTGTTAACTGGTACTAATGATGAGCCGGGGGGGGGGGGGGGGTCCTATTTATAGGTGTGGGAAGGAGTGTCGTCACCACCTATACCGATAGGATAACCGCCCATCAACCAGTGTCGACTAACACTTGTATCCGCAAGGTGCGAATACCAACCAGCTCGCCAGGTCGCGCTAAACTGCCGGATAGACCACAAGTCCGCCGACCGTGCCGAACTGTGAATCATCAAGGCGAGCTCGGCGAACTAACCAAGCAGACTGCACAAGACGAGCTCGGCGAGCTAGGCAACATGCTAGACTTGTCCTCCCCAGAACAAGTCCACAAAACCCACGGTCACCAAACCAGACCCCTCCACCTGATACCAAGATCGCGCTTTACTGAACAATCCCAGTCCGCAACTGCCCATGCGGACTGCTCCATCAGTCTGCGCGACCTCCAGGCAACCTGTCCGCGCAACAAAGCTTGCTCCACGATCTAACATCCAGACCGCAAGCTTTGATCCAAGCCGAACACCTGCGAGCACCATAGTTTCCGCACAACAACCAGCGAACTCTGATCCAACCCGCCCCGAGAAGGCACCAGCGACCTGAGGACAAACTACCTCAGTTCGCTAAACCGGTTTCCCCTAAGCGAAACAGAGAACCTGCCAACCATGACGACCTCCAACGAAGTCCGCCACTAAACCGCGGATACACATCCTATCCGCCCGGTTATCACCAGAGAGCTTGCTGGTCCAGACCGCCAGAAACCACAGCCAAGCCGGCTTTCCGACTAGGCAACCCGCCAAAGCAATCCGCCTAGTCCGCGCGGTCTGCAGCCTGTGCGAACTGAACAACCAGTCTGCCCGACTTACCAAACTTCACACTTCAATAATTTCAACACTCCCCCTTGAAGTGAGAAGTAGAAACCAGCCCGAGCAACTCCCGTAACCGAGTAAACGGTCTCTTCGGCAACGACTTGGTAAAGATATCTGCTACGTTGTCCTGACTCCGAACGTAGTCAACCATCAAAGACCCCTACAACACCTTCTCCCATATGAAGTGATGTCGGATCTAGATGCGCTTCGTCCGCGCGCGACAAACTGGATTATTCACCAGTTTGAGAGTACTCTCATTGTCGCCGCGAATCAGAGTAGGACTTTGCACCTCCTCACGGATGTCATCCACTAGCTGTCTAAGCCAGATGGCTTCCTGAGCAGCCAATGCTGAGGCCTTGTACTCTACTTCGGTAGTGGAGACGGACACTGAATCCTGCTTCTTGCTGCACCACGAAACTGCCGCAGATCCCGTGAAAAAGACATAGCCAGATGTCGACTTCCGATCATCTGTATCTCCCCTATAATCAGCATCTGTGTAACCATGCAAACAAAAGCCTGTGTCCCTCTTGTACAAGAAACCTGTACAACCCCATATTCGCTGGGTGGGACCCGGAGACACCACTGAGGAATTGGTCTAGCCTCAGGTTAGCCTTGGGTTAACCCTAAGACATACTTGTGGAGTTCTCGTCCTGTAGGAGCTCCCGCCAAGGACAGGGAAAAGATGGAGAGATCGTCGACCGACCAAGGCAGATAGTCGAGCTCTCGGCAGGAGAGATCGTCGACCGACCAAAGCAGATAGTCGAGCTCTCGGTAGGAAAGATCGTTGACCACGGAAGCTTCCGCCTTAGGGAAAGCTCCCGCCCAGGGCAGGCGAGAAGGCCCCAGGTAAGCCTTCAGTCGCGATAGTTTCAAGACCGTGAAGGGCGCGAACCTCCCTGGCAAGGGGTCTCGCCAAGGTTGGCCCAGTTGGGGGTCCAGCGAGAGCCTTCACGGCCAGGGTTCTCGCCAAGTGGGCCCACGCGGTAGGGCCCGGTGCTCGTAAAGGGGATTATTTTATTATTATCCCGAGGTAAAATTATCCAAATGCCCTTGGAATGACAGCGGGATTTGGCTATTGGCAGACCCCTCAGGGGTATTTCAGTATTTTCAGGTCAAATGAAGACTATAAAAAGACCCATAGGGGCTCTTTGGAAGGCAGGGCCTTTCATTACTCTCCAACTCTAGTGCCTTCTGAGGAGCTCCCAGCCCAGCATTTGGCTTTGGAGGGGAAGCTCTCAGAGATCTTCCGGGTGTGTGGTGGGACCTCCCAGCTGAGGCTTTGGGTCAGTCTTTTGACCTTAGCAGCCAGTCAAGGGTCGAGATAAGAGAGAAGTAGGCGTCGACTGCACTTTGGTTTGTGAACATTCGTTGGGGTCAATTTTGGCTTCAACAGTTCTGGTGCGGTGAGCGTGGAAGCAGTCGGTGTAAGAAAATCTCGAGTTAAGTCCCATGGCAGGAGGCGAAGGTGAAGGATCAGGCGCAGGAGGATCCCCCACCCGGGTGGACGATGCGATGAAGAAGATGTTTGAGGACTTCAGGCGAGAAGTCATGCAGACGATCAGCTTGGCCTTCTCGGCAAGGAATGAGTGGGAGACGCCGCAGGTTCCGGTGGAGGTGGTTCCGCTGTTAGGCGAGAACGCTCCAGGGCAGCGCCCCGGGAAGGAAGTCCCGGTGGAGGCAGGCGAGAGGGACGTAGCCGCGCGGGAGCTTTTCCCAGGCCAGCGTCCCGAGAAGGAGCTTCCGGCGGATCTGGGCGAGGAGGCGACGGTGCGGGAACTCTTCCCCGGGCATGGTCTCGCGGATCGGTCCAGCCAACCGAGGTCGCGAGACGGGCCTTCTCGCCAGGCGGGAGGCGAGACCCCCTTTAGTGAGCTCATTGTCTCGGCTCCAGTGCCGGAGGGGTTCCGGGAGCCGGACATGACCTACTACACCGGGAAGGATGACCCGGTTCAGCACGTGCAATGGTTTGAGGACGTGGTGTCCATCAGACAAATGTCGGATGCCTTCAAGTGTAGGCTTTTTGCCATCACCCTGAAAGAGAAGGCCAGGGACTGGTTACACCAGTTGCCGGCGAGTTCCATCTACAGCTTTGAGGATCTGCGCAGGGGTTTTCTGTTGAGGTTCTCAACTTCGAAGAAAAGGAAGAAGGAGGCTGAGTGCCTGTTTGCAGTGAGGCAAGGGCCGGAGGAGACGTTGGGTCATTATGTTGACCGGTTCCAAGAGGAGATTCTCCTGGTCCAGGAGGTCCCGGGGTACGCGCTGATGCTTGCCTTCACCCTGGGGCTGAGACCAGGGTTTTTCAGCATGGAGTTGAAGAGGGTGCCCCCTCTCTCTTTTGAGGAGCTCATGGAGAGGGCGGCAAAGGAAATAGACTTTGAAAGGGCAAACCCTGCGTTTGCGAGGAAGCTGGCCAGGTTGGCCGAGGATGATGTGAAGGAGCCGGTAGTGGGAAGGCAGAGAGAGCAGAGGGAGCAGAGGGAGCCGAGGGAAGATAGGAGAAGAGAAGAGCCCCGAGGGCAGGGACAGCAGCATGGGGGGGCCAGGGAGCCGAACAACCGACTGGGTTGGAGGCCTCAGGAGGGTCGCCCCCAGGGCCAAGGAGGACTTCAGGGAAGAGATAATTTCCGGGAGCAAAGAAGGCTGGAGCAGGGAGGATGGCGACAAGGACCAAGGGGACATTTCCCACCACCGCAGGAGGCCATGGAGGTGGGAAGAGGAAGAGGAGGAAGAATTCGGGGAGCCGGAAGAAGGGGAGGAGGAGAAGGAAGAGGGGGCAGGGTGGCGTTGCCCTATTGTGACTTCCATCAGGAGGAAGGTCACGCAACAGCCACCTGCCCAAAGTTTCTGGAGATAAGAGGGGCCAGAGGGACCGGAAGGCAAGACCCGCCTGTAAGGATCGTCGAAGTACAGCGAGAAGAGGCTGAGGACAGGTGTGAAGACAGGGTAGACGTGGGGACCCGAGGAGGGATCAGAGTGATCCATGGGGGAGTGGGGATCGAGGCAACCCGCAAGGGGAGCCTCCAAACCATGTTCCGCCGAGGGGTCGCCTCAACCTCCCTGGCTCCCCCCCAGAGGAGAAGATCACTTTCTCATCCGCGGATATGCCAGACTACGAGGATCCGTTCTGCGACGCGCTTGTGATCCAGACAGCGATAGAAAACTACACCGTCTCCCGGATACTGGTGGACAATGGGAGCTCGGTGAATGTGATCTTCAAGAAGGCCTTCGATGAGATGAGGGTGGAAGGAAAAAGGGTCCTGGCTTCTGATGGACCGCTTTTTGGCTTCTCCGGAGAAAGGAAAGAAGTGGAAGGGGGAGTGGGCCTGCATGTGAGGCTTGGGGGCGTCTCACGGAACTGTCGGTTCGTGATCGTGGACGCCCCGAGTAGTTACAATGCCATCTTTGGACGTCCCCTCATCAGCGCCTTTCGCTGCGTACCCTCCTCATACCACCAATGCCTCAAGTTCAACAATGGAGGGGTGCAGGTTAGGATCAGGGGGGATCCGAAGATGGCAAGGCAATGCTATGTGACGGCGGCTAACACCGTGTCGTGGATGGCGGAGGCAGAGGAGTTGGAGAAGGAGATGGCTGAGCAGGAAGGGGTTGAGAAAGGGGAGATAAGCCTGGGAGAGGCGATGGAGGTTGTTGAGGAGATGGCAGAGGTGGAGGAGATCAGCCTAGAAGAGGCGAGAGCAGTGATGGATGAAGAAGAGCAGAGGCAGGAGGAGAGCCTGGAGGAGGCGATGGAAGTTGATGAGGTTGGGGGAGAGGAGCTCGAGTTTGAGCAGGAAGAGGCAAGGGTAAGTTGGGAGCGGTCGGGGCTGGAACCGGCCGAAGAAGTGGTGGAGATGGAGGTGCTTACAAGAGCGGGGGAGGTGCAAAGGATTCGGATCAGCGGAGGCTTGAGCCTCGAGGATCAGGAGCGGATGCGAGCCTGCATCCAAAGCAACGTCGACATCTTCGCTTGGAACGCGGCAGACATGCCGGGCATTGACGCGGACGTGGCCTGTCATCGCTTGAACCTGGATCCCAGAGCCCGCCCCATACGCCAAAAGATGAGGGCCATCGCCACCAAGCTAGAAGCCCCCATCCGAGAGGAGGTCAAAAAGCTTCTGGACGCAGGCTTCATCTCAGAGATCCAGTATCCAGGCTGGATCTCCAACGTGGTAATGGTAAAGAAGGGAGGAGGAAAATGGCGCATGTGTATTGATTTTTCTTTATTAAATAAATCATGTCCCAAGGATTGCTACCCCTTGCCTCGAATCGACGCGCTGGTTGACTCAGCCGTCGGTTTTTCTCTTATGAGTTTTTTAGATGCATTTTCAGGTTACCATCAGATCCGGATGCACCCTCCTGATGTCAAGGATGTTTCCTTCATCACAAGAGAGGGATGCTTCAGCTATAAGATGATGCCCTTCGGGTTGAAGAACGCAGGGGCAACGTACCAGCGCATGATGGATCGAATCTTTCGAGATCAAAGGGGAAGGAACCTGGAGGTCTACGTAGATGACCTCATGGTCAAGAGCAAGTGTGTTGATTCCCACTTGCGGGACTTGGAGGAAACGTTTGCCACCCTGCGAAGGTTCAAGATGAGGTTGAATCCCTTGAAGTGCGTCTTCGGGGCTAGTCGCGGGAAATTCCTCGGACACCTCTTGACTCCCGCGGGGGTGGAACCTAACCCCGATAAGGTTAAGGCTATTCTAGACCTGGAATCACCTCGCAGTGCCAAAGAAGTCCAACGCTTGACCGGGAAGTTGGCCGGGCTAAGCAGGTTCCTCTCTCGGTCAGGGGATAGGTGTTCCTCTTTCTTTAAAGTACTCCGTGGTAATCAAGTGTTCGAATGGACGGCCGAATGTGAATAGGCATTCTAGGGGCTGAAGAGGCAACTCTCCCAAGCTCCGTTACTTCAAAGCCCGAAGGAAGGGGAAGACCTAGCCTTGTATCTCGGGGTGGGGGTAGAGGCAGTGAGCTCCGTCTTGGTTAGGGAGGAGGGGAAGAAACAGTTGCCCGTCTATTATGTAAGTCGAATCTTAAAAAAGGCGGAGATCCGATACCCCATCCTTGAGAAGCTAGCGTATGCTTTGATCATCTCAGCTAGGAAGCTTCGCCCTTACTTTCAGGCGCACTCGATTAGGGTGGTAACCGACCATCCTCTTCGCAAGGTCTTTGAGGGGGTGGAGCATTCAGGAAGGTTGGCAAAGTGGTCCATCGAGCTAAGCGAGTTTGACATTTCTTTCGTCCCAAGGCTCTCCATCAAAGCCCAAGCCGTGGCGGACTTTTTGGCGGATTATGTCACTGAGGCCGAGGAAGAAGAGCCGAAGGCCGTCGGAGGCATGGAAGATGATGGTCGATGGAGCCTCAGGAAGGCACTCCCTGGGAGGAGGTATGGTACTGGTAAGTCCCCAAGGGGTTACCATAGAACAAGCAGTGGCTTTCCACTTCCCTGTAACCAATAATCAGGCGGAGTACGAGGCCGTGATAGCCGGTCTCCGACTGGCAAAGGAGTTGGAAATTCAGGATGTGGAGGCCTTCACAGACTCAATGGTGGTGGCATCGCAGATCTGAGGGGCGTGCGAGGCCCGGGAGCCTACCCTCGCGAGATATCTATCAAAGGTAAGAACTATCATTGGAGGTTTCCGTTCTTTTTCTATTCAACATGTTCCCAGGGAGGAAAGCATGGCAGCTGACCGATTAGCAAAGTTCGGGCCTCGGGGTGGAGGTACCCTAACCGAACTATTTCGGCCAGCCATTAAAGAGGGGGAGGTGATGGAGGTGAATCGGCGGTCCTCATGGGTAGATCCGTTGGTGACCTTCTTGACCACAAGAGAACTGTCGGAAGAAGTTAAGAATGCCAAGAGCTTCAGGCATAAGGCGGCTCATTACCTGATGCTGGAAGGGAGCTTGCATCGGAAGATGTTGTCAGGACTCCTCGCGAGATGCGTGACCGAGGAGGAAGTCCCAGGGATCCTGGAAAAGGTGCATTCTGGGGAATGCGGCAGTCATTCAGGGGGAAGGACATTGGAAGCAAGGGTGATAAGGCAAGGATATTTCTGGCGGACTTTGAGGAAGGATACAGCTGAGTTCGCAAGGAGGTGTCGGAAGTGCCAAGTACATGCTCCCCTCCAGCTCTTGCCCGCCCAAAGGCTTCGAAGCATCACGGCGCCATGGCCCTTCGCCATTTGGGGAATGGACCTGGTTGGACCCTTTCCTCCAGCTAGCGGGCAGAGGAGATTCCTCCTAGTTATGATTGACTACTTCTCCAAGTGGTTGGAGATCAAGCCGTTAGCCAAGGTAACCTCCCAGGTCATCAGGAACTTCGTTTGGGGGGAAATCGTTTGCAGGCACGGATTGCCCCAAGCGATAGTGACAGACAACGGTCCTCAGTTTGCCAGTGAAGAATTCATCAGTTTCTGCACCCAATTGGGGATTGACCTCAGGTTCGCCTCTGTCCATCATCCTCGGAGCAATGGCCAGGTGGAGGCGGCAAACAAGATCATTGTCAGCTTGCTCAAAAAGAAGGTGGAGAACCTGAAGGGTAACTGGGTGGAACAGCTCCCTTCCGTTCTGTGGGCCTTGCGAACGACTCCGAACACGGCCACAGGGGAGACCCCCTTCAAGCTCTCTCATGGGTGTGAGGCTGTCCTCCCGGTGGAATTCGAGGTTCGGTCCCCAAGGGTTGCGGCCGTGGCTGAGGGAAGCGAAGCTTGGAGGTTGGAGAATGAGGAAGGGTTGCGCCTCTCATTAGATATGGTGGAAGAGCTGCGGGAGGTTGCCGCCATCAGGCAAGAGGAAGTAAAACGGCGAATGGCTCGGTATTTCGATAAGCACATCAGAGTCAAGCAATTCGCCGAGGGGGATCTAGTACTGAAAAAGGTCGACGCTGCAGGAAGGTCGGCCGCGGTTGGTAAGCTCAACCCTAGCTGGGAAGGGCCTTATATAGTAGAGAAGGCTCTGGTTAACGGAGGCTACTATCTCCAGGATGCGGAGGGAAGGACCTTGAGTCACACCTGGAGTGGTGACGATCTGAAGCGCTTCTACCCGTAAGAGGGAAAGAAGGATTGTAATGTTGTAAACAACCATTGCATTTTCAATAAGTTTATTCCAGAATGTTGACTATCTCTGAGTATGCAATCTTTATGTTTTTTGTTTTAACTGGCTATGACTCCTCATCTCAATGACGGAATAGGCCTGGTTGAAGGAATCTTCATCAACACCCCGAGCTCGGCTCGGCCCCAGGTAGACCCGCTGCGCAGGCTCTCATCTAGCTGGCATGTCCGAAGGCTCGCCTGTGGGGGAGAGGTCTGGTTATCTTCATCAACACCCCGAGCTCGGCTCGGCCCCAGGTAGACCCGCTGCGCAGGCTCTCATCTAGCTGGCAGGTCCGAAGGCTCGCCTGTGGGGGAGAGGTTTGGTTATCTTCATCAACACCCCGAGCTCGGCTCGGCCCCAGGTAGACCCGCTGCGCAGGCTCTCATCTAGCTGGCAGGTCCGAAGGCTCGCCTGTGGGGGAGAGGTTTGGTTATCTTCATCTACACCCCGAGCTCGGCTCGGCCCCAGGTAGACCCGCTGCGCAGGCTCTCATCTAGCTGGCAGGTCCGAAGGCTCGCCTGTGGGGGAGAGGTTTGGTTATCTTCATCAACACCCCGAGCTCGGCTCGGCCCCAGGTAGACCCGCTGCGCAGGCTCTCATCTAGCTGGCAGGTCCGAAGGCTCGCCTGTGGGGGAGAGGTTTGGTTATCTTCATCAACACCCTGAGCTCGGCTCGGCCCCAGGTAGACCCGCTGCGCAGGCTCTCATCTAGCTGGCAGGTCTGAAGGCTCGCCTGTGGGGGAGAGGTTTGGTTATCTTCATCAACACCCCGAGCTCGGCTCGGCCCCAGGTAGACCCGCTGCGCAGGCTCTCATCTAGCTGGCAGGTCCGAAGGCTTGCCTGTGGGGGAGAGGTTTGGTTATCTTCATCAACACCCCGAGCTCGCCTCGGCCCCAGGTAGACCCGCTGCGCAGGCTCTCATCTAGCTGGCAGGTCCGAAGGCTCGCCTGTGGGGGAGAGGTTTGGTTATCTTCATCAACACCCCGAGCTCGGCTCGGCCCCAGGTAGACCCGCTGCGCAGGCTCTCATCTAGCTGGCAGGTCCGAAGGCTCGCCTGTGGGGGAGAGGTTTGGTTATCTTCATCAACACCCCGAGCTCGGCTCGGCCCCAGGTAGACCCGCTGCGCAGGCTCTCATCTAGCTGGCAGGTCCGAAGGATCGCCTGTGGGGGGAGAGGTTTGGTTATCTTCATCAACACCCCGAGCTCGGCTCGGCCCCAGGTAGACCCGCTGCGCAGGCTCTCATCAAGCTGGCAGGTCCGAAGGCTCGCCTGTGGGGGAAAGGCTGGCTCCTGCGATACTTTGTTCTTAGCCACTTCATCGACACCCGAGCTCGGCTCGGCCCCAGGTAGACCCGCTGCGCAGGCTCTCATCAAGCTGGCAGGTCCGAAGGCTCGCCTGTGGGGGAAAGGCTGGCTCCTGCGATACTTTGTTCTTAGCCACTTCATCGACACCCCGAGCTCGGCTCGGCCCCAGGTAGACCCGCTGCGCAGGCTCTCATCAAGCTGGCAGGTCCGAAGGTTCGCCTGTGGGGGAAAGACTGGCTCCTGCGATACTTTGTTCTTAGCCACTTCTACGACACCCCGAGCTCGGCTCGGCCCCAGGTAGACCCGCTGCGCAGGCTCTCATCAAGCTGGCAGGTCCGAAGGCTCGCCTGTGGGGGAAAGGCTGGCTCCTGCGATACTTTGTTCTTAGCCACTTCTACGACACCCCGAGCTCGGCTCGGCCCCAGGTAGACCCGCTGCGCAGGCTCTCATCAAGCTGGCAGGTCCGAAGGCTCGCCTGTGGGGGAAAGGCTGGCTCCTGCGATACTTTGTTCTTTGCCACTTCTACGACACCCCGAGCTCGGCTCGGCCCCAGGTAGACCCGCTGCGCAGGCTCTCATCAAGCTGTCAGGTCCGAAGGCTCGCCTGTGGGGGATAGGTGGAGTCCTTGACTTTTTGATCCTTGGCTCTTGGTTGGTGGTTACTACGTTACAACGAGCTCGGCTCGAACCCCAGTAGACCCGCTGCGCAGGCTCTCATATAAGCTAGCAGGTCCGACGGCTCGCCGGTGGGGTGGGGGTTTAATTGGTTGGAAAAATATGCGGGCAGGGCCCTGACCTAGACCGGAGGCAAGGCCCCAAAGGCCTCGGCTCAGAGGTCTCAGCCAGTAAAGGCCTCGATTTGGAGGTCTCGACCAGTAAGGGTCTCGGCTCAAAGGTCTCGGCCAGTAAAGGTCTCGGTCAAAGGGGGGGTTCTCGCCAAAGGAGGCTCCCGGCGGACCTGAGCAGGACGACTTAATCGACGACGCGAGGTTCCCGCCTAACGGATCTCTAAGAAAGGTTATCCTAAAGAGACTAAGGGTCTCGGCGGAAGCTCGCGCGGAAGCCATTCGGCAGAATAATATACTTTCAAGCACACACTGAAAATGAAAGATGAAACATTACTTTACATAAAATTAATTACAAAAGTTGGAGCCTCTCGCTCATTACAAAAGAAACAAAAAGAAAGAAGAAGCTTAGGGGGACGCGCTGTAACTCCCGCTGGTGCTCTCGCTTGAATCATCGCCAGAGCTCGCTTCAGATGTCTCGCCAGCGGCGGTAGAAGACCTCGGGATGTCTGAGGGAGGCGAGTCCGGCGCGCCCGGAGGTTTGGGAACTGGATCGTAGAGCCAAGGAAGAAGTTGGCGAGCGTCGATGGTCGCGTCGTCCTCCCGAAGCAGCTTGACGTCTCGCAGCGTCTCGAGCGTCAGCTTGACGGTTGCCTGAGCGTTGGCTTGCAGCAGCTTGTCAACGTCGTACTCCGAGAGGTAACGACTCCGCAGCCTCGCATCTAGCTCCGGAGGCGGGACCTTCGCCATCTCAGCGCGAAGCTGTTCCCTCAGGAGGACGCTCTCGCAGCACGCGTTGTCCAGCTCTGCGCGAAGCTCCTTGACTTGGGCAGAATCCTGTGAAGAAAGAGTTCAGTCTGGAAACATCGCACAGTCGTAACTTTGAGAAACGAGAGCAAGGGCTCAGGGGGGTCTCGCTTACCTTGGTCGCGGGCCGTAGAGACAGCGCCAGTCGAGCATCCGCAAGCTCCTGTTGAGCTCTCGCGAGTTCTTCTCCCGCGGTGTGCGCTCGAGCCATCGCGTCCTCCCTTGCCTTGCGCATATCAGTGAAATTCTTGTCGAGGGTGATGCTTCGGCGCACACACATATGCGCAAGCTCGAACCCGCGCAATAGAGCCCGGATGGCATCGAAGGCTATAAGGCGGGTGGACATCTGGTCAAACACGCTGGCATCCTCTCGGCTGTAAAGGCCATATCCAAGCGAGAAGGCCTCGCCAGTCACATCTTCCCCCTCCGCCCAGCTGGGAAGGAGCGTCGTAACCTTGATTAAGTTTGACTCGGGGTCCCATTCCATCTGAGGCTTCCCCTCCGCGTCGACGTACTTCACGCCGAAGCCAAAGTTCCTGTGCCCTTTCGGCACCTCCCGGGGCGGAGCTCGGGCGGAGGTTTCGGCGGCGAGCACTTCTCCCCCAGCCTCGCTTGCGGCCGGTGGGTTCCCAGTGGAAGCCTCGGCGCGGCTCTTGGCGGCGGCATCCATCTCGCTGGCCCTTTGGAGGATCGCTTCGAAGGAGCTGCCTGCGGGAAGGGGTTGGACAGGCGAGACGGCCGGGGCTTTCCCCTTCTCGAGAGCAGAAGGTTTGGGCCTCTTCAGCGTTCAGAGAGGAGGAAGGGTGACCTTCCGCTTCTTGGCTGGTGGCGGCAAAGGGGGGGCTGGATCGTTTCGGCAAGCGCTGGCGCTAGCTTCCGCGAGCGCAAGGGAGCCTCTCGCGGCCAGACTCTCGACACTCCGGCCTTCAGCGAAGGGTTGGCGCAGGGGGACCTCCCGCTCTCCTGCAAAGTTAAAACGCTTCAGCGCGAGAAGATCTTTGATAAAAGAGGGAATCCGAGGCGAGACCATACCTTCGCCCGAGTGAACGAGTGGGAGGGAGTCGACGTCTCGCCTGAGGTAGGGAACATCGAACTCCTTGGTCCCAAAGAATTCCAGGATTGCGCTCTCGCGCGATCCCAGAGTAGGCGGTTTGTAGGCAGCGTCCTCGTACTGAACGGGCTGAAGCGGGACGTTGCCGAAGTCCCCGCTGACATAAACGAATTTCTCGCCCCAGTGGTGGTGCTTGTTGGCGAGACCGGTAACCTCGAGCAGTTGCCCGGAGAAGAAAACCACCCCTCCCTTGGCGCGGAAGTTGAATAGCTTCCGGAAGATGGGCAAACTGAACTCGATCCTCTCGGATCGCATATAGCATATGAATGCTATAAGGATCGCGACTGAGTTCGGGTTCAGTTGGGCGGGAATCACCCCATAGTAACGAAGAGCAAGCCGAACCTCCGGCCAAAGGGGAAGGCGGAAGCCCACCTCGAAATGCTCGAGGGGGATGGCGAGTTCTCCCGCCTCCGGAGTATTCACCTTATCGTGATTTCCCGGGTTCCGCGCAGAGAAGCCGGCGGGGATGTAGCGGTCAACGATCAGGTTATATTCGTCGAGGGTGAGCTTGCAGGAAGGGAAGAGGTGTTTTTGGAAAGCTTCCGCGCAGTGGGCGCGACCCTTGTTCTCACCAGGCATGATGGGTTTGCGAGTGAGAGCGAGAGCTGAAAAGAGGTCGAAGCGGAAGCAAGAACGCGAGAGCAAGGAAGGAAGGCTGAGGTTCCGGATCGAAGAAGTTAATGCGGTTGGTAGACTTCTCTATTTATAGAGAATCGTAATCATCATGGATCCATCCGACAGAGAGAGAAAGTGACAGCGGAGTACAGCTGTCAGAATCCGGGCTAACGGCGCCTCGATTTTCCCCCTCGGGATGGCAGCGGTCAACGGTCGTTCCTGGTTTCGACGCAACTATCTGGATTGGCGCAAGCCTCCTAGATTGGTGTAAGCCTCCTAGATTGGCGCAAGCCTCCTAGATTGGGGGAAGCCTCCTAGATTGGCGCAAGCATCCTAGATTGGCGCAAGCATACTAGATTGGTGTAAGCGTCTTAATTTACAAGCCTCGCAGAGCAATAAAAAGAAAAAGAAAAGAGAGACATGGGTAGAAGCGAGATCCTCGCTAGCGCAAGCTAGATAAACTTAATTAACAGTAATGTTTATTACAGATACATTGATAAAAGAGATACATTGAGATTCAAAGCGGGAAGGCTAATAGGGCTTCCAGCTCCATCGTCCTCGTTCTCGCCGCCTAGTTCTTGGGGGCGCCAACGGGTTGAAGTAGGACGATAGGGTGGTACACCCAAGGTTGATCCGCCTGGCGTGATCCCGGATCTGCGAGATGCACCTCCCTGGCGAAGACTCGGCAGAAGGCCCTCCCGGGCAATCAGTCTCGCCCAAGAAGAAATCCCGCTCCAGAGCCTCCAGCCTTTGCTCCACGGATTCGCGGAATGCTTTCGCCGCGGCAGTATGGGCACGGTCTCGCCGGATAAGCTTGGCCAAAATGACCGAGATCTTCCTCCTTCTCCCCTTCGCGCTCCCAGCGCTGTTCAAGGTTTCTTCTATCTCGCCAGACGAAGGGAGAGGGGACTCTTCTTCTTCTTCCTCTTCTTCTCCTTCCTCGTTGACTCCCGACCGCAAGCCAAGATCACCTGCGAAAGAAACGTGCAAGAATTTTGGTTAAAGCATGGCGATCAACGGTTTTAAAAGGTCTCGCATACCTGCGGTTGGGCGAGAACCGTCAAGCGACGTTGGACGAGAAGGCCCAGCCCCTCCGTTGGTTCCGTAGAGGAGGTGGAGAGGCTTGCCCAGCCCCGGGCGAAATGGCTTGCGCACGGTGATCCCGGCCTGGCCGGAAGCATGAGGGGAGTTGTCTTCTCTCAAGGGACGATCAGCATCCTTGAGAGTAGCGGAAGGTTCAGAAGCCGCCCCTCCCGCCTGCAGGATAGGATTGGCCACCGCAGGAGGCACTTCAACGGTTCTCGCTTCATCTTCCCGGGTGGTTAGACTCGGGTCGGCGGGAGTTGGCACTGCGAGAAGACAGTTCAGAAAAGAAAGGGTCGGGTTGAAATATTGACAAGGGAAAATGTACCTATCGTTCCGGTTTCGGCCGGAGGAATCCTCTCCGAGACCCGCGTTTGGTCCTTGGGTGAATGAGCGGGCAGGTTCGAAGAACTTGGCGGGATCTCGGCGTCGTCGTTAGGAGCGGATTCCTGCGAAAGCTTACTTTAACCATCGGATCTAGTGCATAATCAGCTCGGTAGGAACGGTCGAAAGGCTTACCTTCTGCGGAGAAGGATCCCCCGCAGGATTGGGAGTGGGGGAAGGAGGATCCCTGTTCTCGCGAGAAAGGTCCCGCCGGACCACCTTCGCCCTTTTCTTTTCCTTCTTCTTCGGCTCGGAAGGCCCGGCGGTTGAAGTCTTTCTCGCTAACCATGGAGCCACCGCCGCACAGTTAGCCAAGGCCCGCGCTTGGGCAGCGGCTAACCGGTCTTGGAGGTCTTGCGGAAGTGGTTTGGCAGCACGTTTGGGATGCATGGTAAGCTCGCGCAAAAATCCCTGAGGCGAGAGCTCAGTTGGAAAACCGTACTTCAAGGGCAGGGCGTATGGACGCCTATCAGTGCATATTTATAGCCGCAGTAGGACCCACCAAAAGATTCCCTCGGTAGGCGGGCACGTGTCCAGCGAATATTTT
Organism: Platanthera zijinensis; assembly: GCA_039513925.1. NCBI lineage: Eukaryota > Viridiplantae > Streptophyta > Magnoliopsida > Asparagales > Orchidaceae > Platanthera > Platanthera zijinensis. The sequence goes on from CM077098.1 coordinate 120,190,631, forward strand.
GGGGGTTGGACTTGTCTTGTCGAGCGCAGGGCTAGCTCGAAAAGAGCGGGGATTGTGTACAACCCCATATTCGCTGGGTGGGACCCGGAGACACCACTGAGGAATTGGGCTAGCCTCAGGTTAGCCTTGGGTTAACCCTAAGGCATACTTGTGGAGTTCTCGTCCTGTAGGAGCTCCCGCCAAGGACAGGGAAAAGATGGAGAGATCGTCGACCGACCAAGGCAGATAGTCGAGCTCTCGGCAGGAGAGATCGTCGACCGACCAAAGCAGATAGTCGAGCTCTCGGTAGGAGAGATCGTCGACCACGGAAGCTTCCGCCTTAGGGAAAGCTCCTGCCCAGGGCAGGCGAGAAGGCCCCAGGTAAGCCTTCAGTCGCGATAGTTTCAAGACCGTGAAGGGCGCGAACCTCCCTGGCAAGGGGTCTCGCCAAGGTTGGCCTAGTTGGGGGTCCAGCGAGAGCCTTCACGGCCAGGGTTCTCGCCAAGTGGGCCCACGCGGTAGGGCCCGACGCTCGTAAAGGGGATTATTTTATTATTATCCCGAGGTAAAATTATCCAAATGCCCTTGGAATGACAGCGGGATTTGGCTATTGGCAGACCCCTCAGGGGTATTTCAGTATTTTCAGGTCAAAGGAAGACTATAAAAAGACCCATAGGGGCTCTTTGGAAGACAGGGCCTTTCATTACTCTCCAACTCTAGTGCCTTCTGAGGAGCTCCCAGCCCAGCATTTGGCTTTGGAGGGGAAGCTCTCAGAAATCTTCCGGGTGTGTGGTGGGACCTCCCAGCTGAGGCTTTGGGTCAGTCTTTTGACCTTAGCAGCCAGTCAAGGGTCGAGATAAGAGAGAAGTAGGCGTCGGCTGCACTTTGGTTTGTGAACATTCGTTGGGGTCAATTTTGGCTTCAACAAAACCCATCTCCAAGGTAGACTTGACGTACTTCAAGATACCTTTAACCGCCACCAGATGAGGTTCCCGCGGCTCTATCATATACCGACTCACCCGGCCTACTGCATAAGCAATATTCGACCTAGTAATAGTCAGATATATCAGACTCCCCACAAAAGCTCGGAATACCAAAGGGTCTGAAAGAATCCTTCCCTCATTCCGCCAAAGTTTAATGCCAACCTCCAGAGGAACATGACTGCTCTTCTCATCTCCCATGTTGAATCGTTTAACAATCTGCTCCGCATAGCCTTTCTGGAAAACAAGCATGACATCCTTCTGCCTCTGCACCTCGAGCCCGAGGAAATGGTGAAGCTCACCCAGATCCTTTATCTCGAACCGGATAACTAGCTCAGCACGAAGCCTAGCTACTTCCGCCTCTGAGTTCCCTGTGATGATCATATCATCAACGTACAATAGAACGAGAACCTGAAGCTCCCCCCGCTTCTTAACAAATAGACTGGAATCTGAGTCTGATGCGAAGTACCCATAGAACTGGAGATATTCTGCGATCTTCTCATACCACGCTCGAGGCGCTTGCTTCAGACCGAATATGGCCTTCTTCAGCTTGTAGACGTGCCCTGGATATTCTTCAGATACATAACCCGGTGGTTGCACCATGAAGATGTCTTTGTCAATCTCGTCGTAGAGAAAAGCATTCTTCACGTCAAGTTGTCATATCTTCCACCCTTGGCAAGCCGCCAAGAAGACCACCACCCATACCGAAGTCATCTTGGCCACAGGGCTAAACGTCTCCTCATAATCCTCCCCAAACTGTTGAGAGAACCCTCGAGCTACAAGGCGAGCCTTGTACTGCTCGATACTCCTGTCAGTCTTCTTCTTCAGCTTGTACACCCACTTGCACGTCACAGGAGTGATGCCTTCGGCTTTGGGGACAAGAACCCAAGTCTCATTCTTCCTGAGGGCAGCCATCTCCTCCTCCATAGCATCCTCCCACTCCTTGACTCCAGTGGCATTCTCAAAGCTCGAAGGCTCACGTTCATCCAAGGGATCTGCGAAAAAACATGAGACAAGACTCACCCTGTTTCCGTCCCTATACCGAGCTGGTGGGATAATAGTCCTCTTGGACCTCCGCAGGGCTTGACCCTGATCCAACACTCCCGCTGCTTCTTCTGTGCTAGCTCTGATTCCGGGCACACCAGGAGCATCGCTCCCCCTGATTCCAGATCCAGAAGCCTCCTTCTCAGAGCTAGTTGTCGCCGGAGCACCTGGTGATACAGGCAACTCCACCAGAAGATCCCGAGAAGCATCTCCTTCCCCTCCGTCGGACTTGCTCTCCTGAAGCTCTACAGATGAGCTAGCTTAGTATGACGTCAACTCGTCAAATACCACATCTCGGGAGACAACAGACCTTCGTGTCTCTAGATCCATGCACTTTCATCCCTTCTTCCGCTCATCATATCCAACGAAGACTAGTTTCCTTGTTTTCACATCTAACTTCGTCCAAAGCGCATCTGGAACGTGCACTTAGCAAGTCGACCCGAACACCCGTGGATGTTCCATGCTGGGCTTCTCCTTGAAAACCAACTCATGAGGGGATTTCATGTTGTTAGGACTTAAGGGCACTCTGTTGATGACGTATACCGCACATACCATTCCCTCCGCCCAGAAGGCCATAGGAATGTCTTTTGCATGAAGCCAACATTTGCAGGTCTCCGTCAGATGACGGATCTTCCACTCTGCAATTCCGTTCTGCTGTGGAATGTGAGCACAAGTAAGCTCCCGTTGAATGCCGAACATTTTGCAGAAGTTAGAGAAATCAAGCGAAGAAAACTCCCCGCCATTATCCATTCTCATCAACTTCTTTACCCGCAGACCGAGCCGACCTTCCACAAGCTCCTTGAACTTCACAAACCTTCCGAACGCTTCTGCCTTATCCTTCAGAAAGTATACTCATGTATACCTGAAGTAGTCATCAACAAGAACCAGCATGTATCTGCTTCCGCCGAGACTGGACGTGACGGTAGGCCCCATTAGATCACCGTGAATACACTCCAACGGTGCTCTACACCTAGTCTGTGATATGTCAAATGGAATGCGATGTGCCTTTCCATACTGACAGCCTACACAGACATGACCGTCTCTGTAGGATGAAAGATTAGGCAGACCATGAACCAAGCCTTTCACCGCAATAGCCTTTAACTTGTCCATCCCTACATGCCCCAACCTCTCGTGACAGATAGTTGCGCTATCATTTGCCCTCATCTTGTCAATATAAGTACTTGTCGATAAAACGAACAAGTCTTTCACCCTCCTTCCAATATGAGTAACGTCAGCTTTCACAGCTGAAACGTTTCAGAGAAACTTTACTTCTGTTGGGCCAAACAGAACGCAATACCCAGCATCCAACGCATTGGTCATCGAGAAGAGATTTTTCTTCATCCCAGGTATGTGATACACACTCCGCAACGTGAGTGACCCCTGATCACTACCCAAAGAAACTGATCCCTTCTTTTCTATAACATGTATAGTATCATCAGCAGTAACGATAAACATTACCTTTGAACTCCTGTAGAGACCAGAATTTGGAGACATCTCCTATGAGGTGATGACCGCACCCGGAGTCTACAATCCAATCCTCCTGATAATTAATGGAGGAAAGTGTCTGCACAGAAGTGCCTGTCACAAAGGCACTCCCCCACTCTCCATCCCCAGGCTTGGACATAGCCACCTTCTCTACAGCATGTCCTGACTGAAGTTTAACTCTGCAATCCTTGTGAATGTGATCAAGCTGGTTACACCTGTAGCACCGTGGTCCGCTCCGCTTCTTACCGTCATCAGTCTTAGGAGGCTTGCTCCTCTCCTGCTGTGATGAAGAAGACGGACCATCGCCAACAGGTGTCTTCTTCTTCCCGTCCCATCTCTTCTTCTTGCCCGAGAAGAGAACATCGTTGTCTCCCTTGGAGACCGACACTCCAGCCATCTGTTTTGCGAGGCTCTCCTGCGAAGCCAGTAGATTCTCCAGCTCCAACAAAGATGAATGATTAGCCCAGCCCCGAACAGAGGTAACAAATGCCATATACTACTTCCGCAAGCCACGGTTGATGTACCATTTCAGCTTCGCCTCTGAGATAGGCTCATCCGGGTCCAGTGCCGAAATCTCAGCGCAGATGTTCTTCATCTTCAAGAAGAAAGATGATACTGATAGGTCTCCCTGAGTGGCCTTAGCCAACTCATTCTCCAAGAATTGTAGCCGAGCTATATTCTTCTTGTTGAGCAGACCATCCAAGACCATCCAGATCTCAACTATCGATCGACAATCAATAATATGATCGAACAGCTCTGGTGAAACGACGAGCTTTATAGCGAATGCAGCCTTAGCATCTATATGCTTCCACACCTTCACCACCTCAGCATTGCCTCCAGTAGCGACCACTTCTTGCTGGTTGTCTCCACCGACAACTTCCCACAAATCCTCAACCACAACCGAAGGTGAACTGACTCCATACAAGACTTCCAACGCTTGAAGTTAGTCTGTGTTAAGAGCTCGATTCCAATCCCTCTTGCATTACCGAATTCCATGTTAACAGCTGAATCACTTGAACTTCAACGAAGGTGAACTGCTACTCTTCAACACCCATCTGATACCATGTTAAAATTTCTCTGAACTGGGAGCTAATGAGATCGCAGGAACACTCAACCACAACTGAAGCCAAATAAAAGACAACAACAATGGAGGCACAAGAGATTCCAATCAGAATCAACTTCTTTACAGGTTGAGGTATACATTGCAAGACATGATTACAATGTAAACTGAGAACAATTCAAAAAATTGCAGCAAAAAGAAACCGCGTGGTCTGTTTCTAGAACCCACACAAGCCGCTTACTCGCCAGCCCTGTCCGCCAAGACCGCAGAAACCGTCTACCCACAGTTAACCGCGCGGACTGTTGTTATTGTAAATGCTGAGATACCGAACAGAACCCGTTGATAGGCCGGGCGAACTGCTCAAGTTATCCGCAACTCCGAGGAAGAGACCAAGCCGCAAGGACTACGATCTGTTGCTAAATCATTGACTGTATCCGCGAACTATTCCACACCAACGTTTTCGCTAGTCGCCTAGCCGCCTGGTGTTAGCCGCACAGCCTGCACAGAACAACTTCCTTAGTCGCATCGGTTAGAAAACTGTAACCACAAGTTTAAGCGTGAGCTCGTTTTTATTGTTCACTGGTACTAATGATGAGTCGGGGGGGTCCTATTTATAGGCGTGGGAAGGAGTGTCGTCACCACCTATACCGATAGGATAACCGCCCATCAACCTGTGTCGACTAACACTTGTATCCGCAAGGTGCGAATGCCAACCAGCTCGCCAGGTCGCGCTAAATCGCCAGATAGACCACAAGTCTGCCTACCGTGCCAAACTGTGAATCATCAAGGCGAGCTCAGCGAACTAACCAAGCAGACCGCACAAGGCGAGCTCGGTGAGCTAGGCAACCACCTAGACATGTCCTCCTCAGACCAAGCATACAAAACCCGCGGTCACCAAATCAGACCGCGCCACCTGATACCAAGATCGCGCTCTACTGAACAACCCCTGTCCGCAGCCACCCATGCAGACTGCTCCATCAGTCCGCGCGACCTCCAGGCAACATGTCCGCGTAACAAAGCTTGTTCCACGATCTAACATCCAGACCGCAAGCTTTGATCCAAGTCGAACACTTGCGAGCTCCATAGAGTCCGCACAATAACCAACGAACTCTGCTCCAACCCGCCCCGAGAAGGCACCGGCGACCTGAGGACAAACCACCTCAGTTCGTTAAACCGGTTGCCCCTTAGCGAACTAGAGAACCTGCCAACCATGACGACCTCCAACGAAGTCCGCCACTAAACCGAGAATACACATCCTATCCGCCCGGTTATCACCAGAGAGCTTGCTGGTCCAGACCGCCAGAAACCACAGCCAAGACGGCGGTCCAACTAGGCAACCCGCCAAAGCAATCCGCCTAGTCCGCACGGTCTGCGGCCTGTGCGAACTGAACAACCAGTCCGCCCGACTTCCCAAACTTCACACTTCAATAATTTCAACAGTTAATAACGCTCACATAAGGAACTTCATCCACTTTTATATTCAAAGGGATGATGTTTATTAGGTGATCCTTAATGAATGAATGATGATTTGTTTTAACACATGTGTTTACAACTGCCGCCACAGTGCCGAACGGAGCCCTAGTGGCGCGCGCATGGTCCATATAGATCATCCACTTGTGTTTTCAAAACTTACATAGTTTTCTTGTTCGCATGCCTAAAATCATCAAAAAGAAATACGCACAGAGTCTTCTGAAAACCAGCAAAATAATTATAAATCGTTCAAATCTTATTAATCCCTTATTCCTCAATCGTATCCAACGCCGGCTCCCACGAACTCCGCAGCCTCTCCATCGCCAACACTCCACCGCAGCGCCGCCCCTCCTCCGCCTTCTTTCTCTCCTCAACCTCCCCTGTTTTCATCAAGCTGATGCTAATTACTTTGGACCTCCTTCTCCTCCGCCGCCTCCTCACAGTAGTCGCGCCTGCAACTCGGCGCAAAAGCCATGCCATTTCCTCCTCGGTGAGCACCGAGAAGAGGAGATCGGTGGGGAGGAGGAAGTAAAGTCGGCTATGGAGGAGCTCTTCGTCGGCGGCGAGGCCCGGAACGCGGCAGCCGACTTGGAGATTGGTGGAGTCGCAGACGAACTGGCCCTGATTCTCTGCCATGAGCTCCGCAGCTCTAATGGAGTAGAAAAACTCATGCGCTCTGCCTTTGCTGTCGATCACCCTCACGGACCTTGAAGCGGCACCCAATGCAGATCCGCAGGATGAGGCGCCCCCCATGTGCAGCTAGCTAGCAGAGATTATATATAATTAATTATGAAATAACATGCAGTAAAAGAGAGGGTTTTGTTAATTGCTTGCTTTTCCGACTGGAGGAATTAAAAAAAAAAAGAAATTGGGAATTTTGAGCAGAGAGATTTTTGATTTATGTAAGAACTGAGGAAGTGACAGGGGAGAGAGAGGGAGAGAGAGACGAGGAGAGACCAGAGACTCCAATTAGGGGTCGCTTTAGAGTGGAATATAGATGGAGAAGCACATGGCTGGCTTTATTTTGCTCCTCCATGCGGATGCGGGGCTCCATGAAAATATGACAGCTGATATAGAGAGGGAGAAAGGGATCAGGGGAAGAGAGAGAAAGACCAATGGAGACGAAGCTGGATGATAGGGACAAAACCTGTGTGCTAGGTTGCGCTAGCTAGCTGGTTCCCGATTAATTTATGAGAGCGAAAGGCGACTCGAGATATACACCTTAAAGAATGACCAACCAACCAAGTTAAGCCGCGTGGCAGTAACGGCTGCGGGTCACCTGATGGGGGAGTGAGAAGTGATTGAAGAGCGGAGAGAGTCCAGCTCGCTCAACTTTCCAACCTCATTCAAACTCTCGCCCCAGCTAGCTTGTTACGTCTCTTTGTTTTTATTTTTGGTGATAATTATCTCATATTCAGTTTTTTTTTTTGTATTTTTGGTTTCATTTTACTGCATATGACGTGATTTGTTCCGGCAAATTTGACAAAATGTTACTGTCATAGAATCTATATAACGGTTTTCACCCCCACCAAAATAAAAGAAATGTAGTTTAGCACGTAAGAGTTGATGGAGTTTCTTGGGCAAGGTTAGGCGTTTACGATTTACGAATAATGGTTCATGACCTCCATGTTTATAACCGTCACACCATCATACCAAAGAGAGCCTATATAATACTTATGTTCATAGAGTTTTGTTTGGAACAGTTGTTGCTGATGAGAAAGTTTCAGTGGGAAATCAGTAGTAAGAATATATAAATGTTGTTGAGAAAGCCGTGACTAGAAAATTAGTTACTATTTGGAGAATCTACATTTTAAGGCTTTTTTTAGAATGTTGTTTAATGTGTATCTGTTCGGAAAAATAACTATTTCAAAGTAGTTAAATGACAGATTGCTCATATGCATCACACTCACAAAATTTTAAAATAATAACAAGGAATCTGCTTTACAATGATAACAAGGAATCTCTTCGACGAGACGTGTCTGGAACCTGCTTTAGCGAACTACAAACAAGGGCGTGATGTGGTGAGCAGAGCTCATGGGTGTTTATTAAAGAGCAGAGTGTGGGCACGGTATGGAGAGCGGTGTATGTGGACATGTGGGCGCGCACTGAGAGAGGAGTGCGGGGGGTGCACAATGAGAGGAGTACGGGACACACTGGAGAGCGAAGCGTGAGTGGTGCGGTATGGAGAGTGGTGCGCAAAGACACGCTTAGGAGAGAGGAGCACGGGGTCACCCATTGGAGAGCGGTGCTCATGGGCATTCATATGAGAGCGGAGCTCAAGTTGCGTGCAGTGGAGAGCAGTGGAGAGCAGTGCACAGGTGCGCACATTGAGAGCGGGGCGCCAAGGGGCAGTAAGTTGAGCTTGACAATGAAATTGAGCTTGTGGGAATATAAATTGTTAATTCTATCATTTCAAAAATAATTAATGGAAACCATTAATTGAATAAACACACAATGAAGTGGTATATGCACACACGTGCGAAAAATTAGCTCTCATGCGAAAGATGGGCTCCCGTTCAAAAAAAGCATGCGCCAAGACAAAAAAAAATACACGCCAGGCATAAAGGTTTGCTTGGGCAAAAACACGTACCCGGGTGAAAATGTGTTGGCTCAAAAAAATGCAGGCCAAGGCAGAAAATTACACCCAAGCAAAAAAATTCACGCACAAGGGACTAATGCTCATGTGAAAAAATGCTCGTCCAGACAAAAAAAACTCGCCCAAGCCAAAAAGGCATCCCCAAACAAAAAAAAAATACGTCCCGAGCTAAAAACTCGCCCAACTAAAATTATTTAATTCTCATATAGATTGAAAAGAAATAGCCTTAGTTCAAAATAAATTATATAAAATTTACTATAATTTCAATTCCATCATTTAAACACACAAAAGGACAAAACTGAAATTAAATCATCAATTCAAATTCCAAAATCTCAAATCCGTCCAAACAAACAGATCATTGCTTATTTTGTAGCTTTGCTTTTCATACGGGCAAATAGAAGACGTTACTGGCGCCGAAGACTCTAATGGTCACATATCTTTCTATTTTTCAAAAAATTCATTCCAACTTTACCGCATTTTAATAGCTAATAAAATCCCTCAATTCTATTTTCTGGGGAATCAATTAGAATTAACTTTAATGGTCTAATATTAGCATTAAAATTGAAGCATTGCACAACAAACTGCACAACAAACTGGGAGGACTTCCAAAACAGAAAAAAAAACATTTCATAAATTTTAGTAAGAGAGACAGAACTTGAGCTTTATAAGAGCTGTGTATGATTAATTGTCTACACACACATACTAGAACAGTCGCACGCAAGCATTCTAGAGGGCATATATAAACAAGCTACATATCATCCCTGACAGATAAAAAAAAATCCGAGTTTGTGAAGGAGATCTATCCAAATTCCACTGCCTCTCAATCGATAGTAGACGGAACATCAGTGTGATCTACGCAGCCCCATAACCCCAGACCCTCATTCCCTCTAGCTCAAGGTCATTCTAGACGGCATATTCTCAACGAAGAGGGTCATTGACCTAAATCTAAAAGAAACAATGACCCGCAAAAATTTAGATGCACAGAGTCAAATCTGCCTTGTAATAATATTTTACATCATATTCACCGAAACGAGATTGCGTAGAGGCGAAAGCATCTTCCTTAAAAAGAGTAGCTCACGGGTGCTCTTGGGGCAAAATGACAATATCTCAAAATGAATTCCAACTAATGAATTAGAGGATGACTATCTCCCAAAGAATGTCTATTCATGGATTTGAGAGTAAATGAGAAAAATGGGGAGTGACACGACCAGCTTAAGTTCCATGAGTGTATTTTTGATCTACACAACCAACCTTTTGAGGGCGGAGATCCTCCCAAATGAAGACAAAGGATCAACTAGCTTTTACCTTCTAGAAGTCGCATAAACTTTACCCCGCAAGACTACAACAACAACAACACTCAAGCCTTTATCCCACTATAATGGGGTTGGCTATATGGATCCTTTGCCGCCATTGTGCCCTATCTTTTGTCATAATCTCACTAATGTCTAACTACTTTATCCCGCAAGACTACCCCTTAAAAAATTGAAATCCATTTAGCCCTTCTCCCCATATAGAGGAAGGGAGTAGCTCATCTTACATTCAATAACAAGGGTCTCTATTTGAGGAAGGAGCTGGGGGAGCTCCTGCTGTGCTACGACGTCAAAGAGGAACACGACAAGAGGAATGGCCGGCAGAGGTGAGGAAGAAGGAGATTAGAGTTGAGAGGAAATTTTTAGAGAGCAGCCCTAATTTGCATTCATCCAGGCATAATCCAAAAAAAGTACAACTCCACCCCTTATAGGCGTGAGTGTGACATAATAAGAAATAACAACATAATGAGAAATAAATAAATGCGTGCATTATAATAAGAAATAACAGAGTAGGAAACAAATAAAACAGTCAGGATGGCGTTGCGTCAACGGCCTCTCCTCCCGCAAGCCGTGTCGTCGTCCTCCTCCTCCGGGTGTAGACCTGCCACGACCTCTCGTCGTCGTGCAAGTCCATAACAATACTACCGTCTGGAAAATGTGTCTTGTCCTCACTGCAGTTGTCCACGAAATGGCAGCAGAAGTCATTATGAGCAATTCATGTAGAGCATTAGAGTTTGGGTGATTTGCCCAGGCGACCAAAATTTCCTCCGAAGTGGGGTCTCCCAGCAGAAGGCAGCAGCGGTCGAGTATCTTGGCCAGGTAGTACGGGGCCTCGCCGACGAGATCGACGTCGGCTGGAATGTGGTTTGTGGTGGCGTGGTTGCCCACCGCACATCGCAGCTGATACACGTGTTAGACTGGGTGTATGTGGCTCTCGGTGAGAAGGCGCAGGCGATAGGCGAATGCCTCGATACGCGCTAGGAACTCAAATGGGCCAAAGAACTGTGGGGCTAGCTTCGGGCAGGACCTTCGAGCCATAGACAGCTGGTGGTATAGATGCAATTTGATGAACACCTTCTCCCCCACCTAGAAGGAAAGGTCGTGCTTTCTGTTCGTGAAGGAGGACAACTTCTGTTGGGCTCGTAGGAGGTGATGTTTCAAGTGATCCAGGATGGTGTCACGGTCCTGCATGGCGGTGACCAAACTCTCGACCCAGCACTCTCCCGACAGATGGCGGAGCATGGAGGGTGGAGACCGACCATAGACAGTCTCAAACAGGGTGGTATCTGCTGTGTTGTGATAGACAGTATTGTAGGAGTACTCGGCCCAACAGAGCCACTTGGTCCATCCGCGGGGTTGCTCCCCCACGAAGCCACGAAGGTACGTCATCCGTCTGCGGGTGATAAGCAGTGCTCATGCGAAGGCGAGTCCCCTGTAGCCGGAAAAATGTGATCCAGAAGGTGCTTAAGAAAAGCGGATCCTGATCGCTCACGATCGACCGCGGAAACCCATGAAGGCGTATAATGCCGCTGATGAAGCTGTCTGCGACTGAGGCGGCGGTGTAGGGGTGACAAAGGGGAATGAAATAACCGTATTTAAACAGTCTGTCCACCACAACCAAGATACAATCGAATCCCTAGGAGCACGACAACCGAGTAATAAAGTCCATGGCCACGTCCTCCCAAAAGCGGTTCAGAATGGGAAAATGCTGAAAGGAGGCCGGCTGGAAACGTTACCTTGTGCTTGGCCTTCTGGTAGACCAAACAGGCGACCATGAATTCCTTGACCTGTTGGAACATGGGGGGCCAGTAGAGAGGCTGGTAAATGGTGATAGGTACGGAAGGCCCCAGTGTGCCCTCCGGAGGGTGTAGCATGAAACTCGACGAAGAGGCAAGGGATGCTCAGAGAAGACTAGAAGAGAGTGCTAGAGCAAGGCGGCCAACCAACGAATATGGTGGGTGGGTGGGCGGAGGTGGAGGCGATGAGCGTCGTTCGGATTCCAGATAAGACAGGGTCGGCCTCGACCCCGTGCTAGATGGTCGCCGCGTCTTCCCACATCGGCCGAGAGATAGTCGTGAGCTCTGGCAACTGGCTCTGCCAAGAGAGGGCATCAGCCTCTCGGTTTGCCCTCCCCGGGTGAAACTCGATGGTGAAGTAATAGCCCAGGAGTTTGTCCACACACACCTACTGGGCGGGCGTTGCGATCTTCTGGCGGGGGAGCTAACGGAGCTTATGGTGGTCGGTGTGGACCACGAAGGGGCGGCCTAGCAGATATGGGCGACAATGCTGAACTGCGAGAACGAGTCTTATGAGCTCGTTTTCAAACGCGGAGCGGCTATGGACAGTGCTGGAGAAAGCGCGACTGAAGTAGGCTATCGGTCGTCCGACCTGCATGAGTACGACTCCCACCCTGGAGCCTGGTGCGTCACACTCCACTAAGAATAACAGAGAAAATCTGGCATGGCCAGCACGACAGCACCGACCCGCGAACTAGGGCCTGCTGAAGGGCGGCAAAGGCGGAGGCGGCCATCCACTGAAAGGGGCCCTCCTACGACTTCTTCAGGAACTGCGTTTGCAGCCAAGCTAGAGCCCCGCACCCTTGGATGAAGCAGCGACAGTATCCCGTCAAGTCGAGGAATCCCCAGACGTCCCGCGGGGATGTAAGAGTCGGCCAATAAAGGACCGTCGCGATCTTTTCCTCGTCCATGGCGACCCCCTGGGCCGTGATGGTGTGGCCGAGGTAGCTCACTTCCGACACCCCAAAGGAGCACTTCTTCAGATGGAGCTTAAGGTGATGGCGCCAGATGTAGTCAGAGTGTGGCGGACGTGCTGAAGGTTATCCTGCCAGGAAGAATTGTATACCAAAATGTCATAAAAAGGAGAGAACGTGTCGACGAAGCACCGCCCAAAAGATGTCGTTCATCGTCGCCTGGAAGGTGGCCGCTGCGTTGGTCAGGCCGAAAGACATGACCAAGAATTGTAGAGCATGTCGTGCATCCGGAAGGCGATCTTGGGGATGTCCTTAGGTCGTACACAGATTTGGTGATAGCCCGCTCGGAGGTCCAGCTTGGTGAAGAACATGGAGTCGTGGAGCTCGGCCAAAAGCTCCTGAATAACTGGGATCGGGTACCTGCTCGGAATGGTGACCATGTTGAGCTCCCGATAGGCCATACAAAACGTCAGCTACTGTCCTTCTTCGGGACCAGGAGGACCGAGCTGAAGAAAGGGCTCGCACTGGGGCGGATGAGGCCCCCCATCAACATCTTACGAACCAGATGCTCGATCTCGTCCTTCTGCACATGGTCGTAGCGGTAAGGACAGACTGACAACGCCGCCGCACCGGGCTGGAGGGGAATGGCGTGATCCGTTAGGCAAGTCGGCGGTAGGCCGGTCAGGGCCTCAAAAATGTCAGCGAACTCGGCGAGTAGTGCCTGAAGGTCGGTCGGGTGTGAAGGAGGCGGTTGTGTCGGAGCAGAGAGCGGCCAAAGCCATGCGGAAAGGTCGACGTTGGCGGTCCGCTGAATCGCTCGGGCAGAGACCAGGGAGTGAAGCAGAGCGGAGTCGCGTACCAGGCGACACGTATGGTCCTCCTGGAGGAACTGCATGGTCATACTCTCCTAGTTGACCCGTGCTTCGCCCAGCGTGCGGAGTCAAGCCACTCCCAGAATGACGTCAATACTGTCGAGCCCGAAGGCGTATAAATCTGTGATCACCGGACAGGGACCCCAACGTCAGGGAAAGAGCGGTGCAACACTCGTTGGTCGGCTGGCGGCGCCCATCACCCAGACAAACCGTAAAGTCAGGGGAGGAGACCAAGGGAGAGTGCAGCTGGTGCGTCAGCTGGGCTGAGAGGAAGTTGTGGCTCGCACCATTGTCCACCATGACCACAATAGAACGATCACGTAACGTGTCTGCCAACTGAAGGTCTGGGGGCCCGAAATGCCGCCCACCAAAAAACAAGGTCACTCTGAGCGGTAAGAAGTAGGTGAGGTGGTGTCCACCACGCCATCACCATCGGATAGCTCTAGGGTCTCGAAGTCATCCAAGGTGACCTCCGGGTCGAAGTCGCTGATGATGGCGTGAAACCCCTTGATGGAGCACACATGCATAGGAGAGTAGGACTGACGGCACCAGAAACATAAGCCCTTCATGCGGCATTCATTGTAGGTACTGTCGGAGATGCGCCGGGGAACCACCTGTCGGCCATTCGGTCTCCCCCAAGGGACGGCCCCTGCGGGGCTATGGAAGGAGGGGGCTGCCAGGGCGGCCGAGGCGGGTGGTGACTAGCTGTAGACGCAGGCGCCCTGGGGGCGAGGTCGGCCTCCACCATACACGCCATGTAAAGGGCGTTCGAGACTATGCGGGGATGGTGCGTGCGAAGCCGGGAGCGGATATGGGTTAGGAGCCCCTGCATGAAGAAGCCCAGGTAATGGTCGGGTGACAAGTCGGGAACATGAGTGACCAAGAAGACAAACTCGTCAATATAATCGTCCAGGCCGGATGTCTGGCGGACGCCGCATAGCCACTCGATAGAGGAAGAGCAAGAGTTAGCGAGCGTCATACCGACGAATCATCTCTTGTTTGAGCTCGGACCAGAAGAGGCTTGGGTTGGATTGGCGGAGCCACCAAGCCCGGTGGAGAGTCAAGCCGTCCAGGCCAATCACAACAGTAGACACCTTGTTGTGCTCCGGGGTGTAATTGAGGTCGAAATATTGCTCCTTGGCGATCCAGTCCATCGAGTCTATGCCGACAAACGAAGGAATATTGAGGGAGAGAGCGGGCCGGCCCTGAATGGACGGAGGCGGGTGTCCGAAGGAAACGGCCAGCGACTGAGGACAGAGCCGCTATCCGCAGGCGAGCCGGTGTCGGGCACGGCGGCGGCGGCGGACGCCTGGAGGGAGTCAATCTTGGAGTGGAGGGCGAGGATGGAGGCGTGCATGGAGGCGACAAGTTGTTCCTGAGCCTCGACGCGATGGCTAAGAGCTTCGGAGGCGGAATCCGGAGCGGGGACGCCAGAGAAGTGAGTGGTGAGAGCCATGGGGCTGGTGACGTCGGACGACGGTTGGAAAAGGCGGATTTGGCCAAAATCAGCAGAAACCGTGGGTCCTGCGGCATCCCGCGGAAGATCGGCACCGAACAGTGAAATCGGGCAGCGGCTCTGGTCGTGAATAGGCGGATTTGGCCCTCGAATAAGTGGACGCATGCGGCGACTAGCGTGGCCGGCCAATTCGGAGGAGAACGGAACGTGCGGAGCGCAAACAGGAATCGGCTTCGATGGTCAATTGCGAGCACCAACGGCGTTTTGGCGGGCAGTGAGGCAGGTCAGACCAAATTGATACGACGTATACAACAACGGAGAGGAACCCGTCAAGAGGAAGGGCCGACGGAGGTGAGGAAGAAGGAGAATAGGGCTGAGAGGAAATTCTTAAGGAGCAGCCCTAATTTGCATTCATCCAAGAATAATCCAAAAAGAAGTACAACTCCACCCCTTATAGGTGCGGGGTGCAACATAATAAGAAATAACAACATAATGAGAAATAAATAAATGCGTACATCATAATAAGAAATAACAGAGTAGGAAACAAATAAAACAGTCAGGCTGGCGCCGCGTCTTCGGCCTCTCCTCCCGCGGACCGAGCCGTCGTCGTCTTCCTCCACGTGTAGACCCTCCACAACGTCTCGTCATCGTACAAATCCATAACACAACAACACTACACTCAAGCCTTTATCCCACTACAGTGGGGCAAGTCCGTAACACACTCACACATAAATTTGAAGTTATTTAATAGAGTTCAGGGTCAGCATATAAAACTATCAAAAGCATTTGGGGTGTCCAATCTACACCAGAAGAGGAGGGTGGGGTATTTTTTTTCCTATATCTCTTAAACATACTCAAATAGCAAGAGTATGGTAAGGGGGACCAGGTGATAGATTATGTTGTTTTATGTTTTTATTTTTAGGAATTTTTAATCTTCACTTTTTATCTATAAAATAATGTAAAGTGTTTTTCCTTTTTAAATTAATAGCCCCTGTCACCAATCATGGGTAGAGCCCGTGTGTGTACAGATTGAACAGTTAGATAAATCATGCCTATCTTGACCTGACACTGATCTTGGTCGCCTTTCGATCACCTGAAATCAAAGATCTACTAGATTGACGTTCTATTAAATTTTCTAAGAAACTCACGCGAATATTAAGGTTTTGGGTGCCAAAACTTATGTCACTCGATTCAAGATACACATATTTATATAAAAGCATTCATGGGAGGGGGGTAAACCTAATCAAAAAAGTACAAAATAAAATATGAGCTGTGAAGCATGTGCCTAAAGTGATATTGAGGCGGCGCCCCATAGTTACTGCTTCAGACGACCCGCTCATCATGTGATGACATCCGCTTCATATCCTCCATCTTGCAAAGAGCTCAGCTGCGAGTTCTGATGCAGGTGTTGGGGATATAATTCTTCATTGTCAAAGTAAAGTTGCTAAGCTCGGCCATATTCAATGTCTTCGCTATTTCAAACAAGTCAGGCAAGTCTATATCATACGCATTGTCATTGATTTTGTGGCCATTTTTTGTCAAAGGATTTAATTTCTTCAGATGTAACTATGAACCTGAAAACAGTAACTCTTTGGTGAGGAAATGATAAATATCTTTGTTTGTAAACGCACTATTCTTTGGTAAAATTTCAAAGACTAGTCACATATACAGTAAATGTTGCTCATGGTTCTGTTGTAGAGAGAATGTCGTCAAAATAGGTAACGACAATCTCGCCCAAGAACTTCCTCCGTGCCTAGTTCATTAACGGCATAAAAGTATTAGGTGCGTTTATTAATCCAAATTTCATCAGTGCTCAAGGTTCTCAAATCTGTTTTAGAAAAGTATTATGCTTCATTTGGTACATCAAATCGTCAAAACATAGTGATGTAGGGTAGTTTGGTGCGAGCGAACTCTAAATATGCAACCCTAGGTACGGTGAAGGGAAAATAAATCTTGTCTAGCCTAGGGTGATGTATGTATACGAACAGTGATCTGAAAGTAAATTACAAATAATAATTAAACATAAAATTCACACAGTTTACAACAGTTACAAATAATTTTAAAAGACAAGCAGATTAGATTTTTCTCCACTTGGAGGCCAAAAGCTAACATACACAAGCATCAAAGATCCTGCAAGGGTGATCAATCGCTGAACAAATATACTAGTGACACCAAACATCCATTACGATATAAGAGTGTAAATCCGTACAACATTGATGAAATAGAAACACTATAAAACTAATTCACAGGTGAGAACCCGTAGGCATAGGAGCAGAGAGATCTAGTGATTGGAGAAGCGGAAGGGTAGATCCGGAGGGGAGAGGACGGCTGCAAGGTGGCTGCTCAGGGCTGGAATGGGCTGCTGCGGACATATTTGTGTGGGGGAATGGGTTTTGGGGCTCGACAATGTAGATGGAAGACTGGAGGGGTCGGATGAGGCTTGGGAAAGGCTGCCCGTTGCAGCACTGGAGCAGTAGGGGGGCTGTAACTGGGGAATGTAGCTGTTAGGGAGGAGAATGGGGCTGTTGTGGGCTGCTTGGAGAGAGGTGGGCTGGGAGTTGTCCAGGGGAAGGAGTTATGATTGTATGGTGGGCTGCGGGGAGTTGTTATGCCTTAGATGGAGCAGATTGGGCATTAGGGCTGCAGGGGGATGATGTGGGTAAGGGATCGGCTAGCTGGGGGAAAGGCTTAGGAGTGATCAGTTGAAGGGTGGTGTGGGATGTAGCAGGGGGTGGATGGTGAAACAACAAGAGGCTGCTATTTGGGCAAGGATTTAGAGTTGGGCAGTGGTTGTTTGAAGGGGATTCAGGGTTGGCACAATGGAAAACGAAGGAAAAAAGGCAAGGGACAAAAACAACATACCAAAGAGCCATTGTGTTGAGGTTTAGTGGAGTCAGCACCTCGAGAGATTTCTAGATTCCGGTAAGAAGGCTCTCCAAAATCTTCAATGTCTATTATGACTGCGGGCTGCCCCTACCTCTTATTTATAATAAATTATGACTTGAGCAAATCATCTTGGACGGCTATATTTGGACATACATGATGGTTGTCTGATCACACTAAATAAAACAATTAAAAAAACAAAAAAAATACATGAAAATATTGAAACATCAATCTGGACAAACCACGGATTCAGATCATCCATCAGGAAACGCCAAATATGACGCTTTATAAATCAACCCCAAAAAGGCCCAAAACTCCTGTTCCTCGTCTCGTCGATCCCAATCATTCTCTCAAACTTGAAATAATTCGTCTCTTGATGAATGAAGATGAGTATTCTCTTGGTGTATGCACGGTAAAAATCGATATGGCTCTTTAAATGTCACCCAAGTATCAATGATGAAAGAGCATCCTCTCCAATGAACATTGTACCACAGTGTTTGTTCGTCGGTCATAGCTATGCATTCGTGAGCCACAATATCATTAGTGCTCTCAGAAGTCAAACGGTGTTCAATTAGTCCCGAAGAGACTACTCATGGTCCTAGGTGTCTTCCACTAAGGAGAGTGAAGCTTAGGAATAAGGTCATGATGAGAATGAGGATGGAGAGAGTGAGACGCATAGGTGGGCTCAAGGTACGAGTGCGCATACTCATGAGATTCGAAGTAAGGTGTCAAGTCTTCAACATTGAATACGAAATGAATGCACATACTCATAAGGATGTTGAGCTCGCATGTGTTCATTCTTATTATTCTCACCACAATATAGGGACTCGTTCGCTTGACATTCAACTTTTTATTAGACCTTTGGGGAGTCTCTTCGTACAAATTAGAACCATCACCTACTGACCTTCGCGAATAATTTGTTGATTTAGGTTATCTGCATAAGTATTATGCGTTTCATTATCAACTGCAATTTCACTTCGTATCGACTCATGTAACTCAAGCAGACAATGAACAAAGCGCAGTAGGCTCAAGCAAATGACAAACAAAAGATTCACAAAAGATTCATTAGATTCATGCAAATGGCAAAAAAAAAAATCGGCCGACTCACATAAATGATGCATATAAATCACAACAAACAACAATCTTTAGCGGAGGTCCGACAATGAACTAAATGTCTCTAAAATGGGATGACCTATCAGAAGGCTCTTTGGGTGGGATGTAAATTATTCGTCTGGTGTACGACAAACATCCAAATGATTGTTTTTTAGTCAATCATGTACAAGTCCATGGCGTGGCAAACGTTTCTCAAAAGATGTGACTCGTCAGGAGGCTCACCAGGCGGTATGTATGAAAATTTGTCACGAGCACGATGATCACCCGATTGCTCACCAGGCGGTATGCATGAAAATTTGTCACAAGCGCGATGATCACCCGATTGAATACCCAAGTTATCGACAGTAAAATGCAAATCTAGAGTGAAGCGGGTGTGTCCAAGAGCTTTTCAAGAGTGCGAGGAGTCAAAGGGTAGATTGTTAAAACATCGGGAGTATCTTGTAGTGTCTGTGAAGCAAACTCTATGTACTTGATACTAAGCTCGGGAGTATCTTTCCCTCGTTCAAGGGAAATATCGGGGGTACGCTTTGAAGAGATGTCAATGATCTCGTACTTGTAAATGAGTCGCTTACTTGGACCTCATCCTTAGTTATTAAAGGCGCAAGGCAAATCAAAGCGCAAAAGGGTCTTGGAGCACAGGCGCAAGGCTCAAGGCGCAGGCGTGCGCCTGACGAAGGCAAGGCGCAACCACAGTCATTTTAAAAAATAAGCATCAAACATCAGTTCATCTTCTTGATCAGATTTTTTATCTATTCTACTAATTAATCATTCATTACTATCATTTATATCTCTTAAAAAATAGAATTAATGTAGTCACTTACATCATATCTAAGCCTTAACACTCGATTATATTTCACAAATGCTAGATCATGGAGAAAATATTGAGTTCTTACATTATCTCTTTCTTTTCTTGGAAAAAAAGGTTTGCACTAGAAATTGCACCCAGACGTGCATTTTATACTCCAAATGCGCAAAAAAAAGCACGAAGGCGCAAGCCTCTGAGCCTGGAGCCTTAGGTGCGCCTTTAACATAGACCTCATCCACACATGGAAGCGGTGGCTCATCAGGAGGCTCATCAAAGAACCCATTAGTAGCGAGAAGATCCTCTAGAGTATCATCACAGGGGCAGTGTTCTCAGAGGGAGGTGAGGCATCCATTACAAGATCAACACTAATCTCTCGACTCACCCGAGATATGACTAAACACCACAATGTGAAGAAATTCTAATGAACCAACACTAAAGATGGGTCTATGATCGAAGGAATAACTAGGTCTATAGGGGATAGGGGATGGGTATACCACAATAGTGTCACTTGGCCGCTCATGCTCACTCTCGTGACCATAATCGCTAGTCATAACAATACTGCCCTCCACCTGCAAACAAATTTATGATCGGACTTGGTCCCATAATAAAGTGGCATACTACTTGTCGGGAACTGAACCTTATCAGGATGGGATGTATCTATGTCAAGTGGCGGACCTCTCGTCTCTGTGGAAACACTACTAGGCACATAAGTGACTTGACCTAAATTTCTAGATTCAATTCCATAGGAGCTCAAATTCATGCCTTTAAAATCAACTTTCAGGCAATCAACGTGACCATCCATGCGATCAAATGAACGAAAAGCTGTCGCTGATATTCGGCATCCGACCACTCTATTTTTTGAACACTAGGTTGATGTAAACCGCTTGAGGTATCAATTTTAACGATCGAAAATTAAGAAAAGTCTCACGCGCGATCTTCCAATTTCAAACGAAATAGATCAAACATAAGTTAATAGAATCGTCGTCAAGAGTATTTCTCTCAAAAATTCACAGTTCATACCTTAGCAAGGTTCGGGTTCTTTCATAGGATAAATCGCAATAAATAACTTATGGTAAATAATGACCGGATAAAGTTAAGGAAGGAGATTCAGGCAAGCTCAACATATATGGTGTTTAAACTATTGCATAAAAATATTCTAATATGTAGAGGTGCTGACTTTAGGGAGAAATATTACCAAGAAGATCATAATTGGAGCAAGGTTAGTCCACTGCAAACTTGTGCACAATCGGGAGAATCCTCGACTGTAACAGTGAGGGAGAAATGCATTGTCATTGATGGAATTGTTGATCCTATGATGATCAGTGGAAAGAAGATCGAAGTCGACGAGGATCGGTCGCTGCTTTGTGGGATGTAACTGTGTGAGGAAGAATTACCGTCGGAAAAGGTTGCCGAGGTGGATGACGTAGGCACGCGCGCTGGAGAGAATGTCGATGGAAACCCGTAGGTTATCGGAGTCTGGCTAAAGACAATGATGCGCGACTTTGGCATTGCTGGAGGGCAGAGCTACGGCTAGCGGTTGACAAAGGAAACGAGAGAAGTCTCGGTCCTCTTAAGATTGGCCACAATTTTCTAATAGATGAGGGGTTTAAAGGACCTTACTAATTTGCAATATTTTTTGAATTTTTCCTTTTGTGTTTTACTCCCTAAGCTTCTAAATGATTTCTTGCCTCTTTTATACACTTTTTTTTAAAAAGGATTATATGGGTATTTAGGATTATTGTTAATTTAAACAATTTTGAGCTTTGCCATTTTTTCTCCCTATCTATTGAATTGCAGAACCTATTCATGATTTTATTGAGCGGTCACTCTATTCAAGCTGGCATAATTTGTGCAGGAAATTAAAACATGCGGAATAAAAATGTACGAAAAGTGAACATAAATTGCGGAAAATGAGATAACGAGAAAATAAGGGGGGGTACTACGATGTGTCTCTGAATGCTACAAAGGATGCATCAAAGATTGTTCGTATGCATAGAATTATTCTTAGAAATGTGACCTTACAGGGCTCCTAATAATCATCTAAATGATCGTTCTAACATAATAAAATTATGTTTGAGGGTAGATATGATTCCTAAAAAACGTCCGGCGGTGGACAAGAATGATCAACATAATAGTACTAGGATCTCTCCAGAGGAGCTTTATGGTGCCAATTATATATCGACTATGGTTCCATAACTAGCGGAGAGGTATAACGACCATGACCAAAACGAAACTCGACCCTATCAACATTAAATTGTGCCGAACGATTACTATGACTAGACATGGATAACCTATCGATTCAATGTGACTTAACACTATGAAGCATAAACGTGGCCCAAATCTTGTGCTCTGATACCAACTGATGTAGGATATGCTATATGAGTGTGAATCCTAATATACAAACATATGTGTAGTGTATGGAAAATAACTCAACTAACATGGGATGTCACAAGGAGCACGCAGCAGTGGAGGATATTTTTTTAGGCATGCAAGCTTCGGCTATCCAAATGATAATTTGTACCAAATGGTGATTTGAATCGTAAAGTGATTTTGCTGATAGTGTGACTATTCACACTCATCCGGCAATTTTCATCCTTTTTCGATGAAAATAGTAGAGCACTTTTTCGATGAATATAGTAGAGCAGACAGGAGAGAAATAAAATTTAATTTTATTAATTTCTTCATCAAAATCCTTGATTACATCAAATGTATTTGTACATATATAGGAGGAGAAGGGAGAGCCTAAATTTTATCCCAAGATGTGAGACTAATCCTAATAGAGCTTTACATGTGCCTTCAAGATGGGCTTTCTTCATACTTTCTTCAACACTTTTCCGCAAGCTGGAGCATACAAGTCATAGGAGCCAAGCTTGGACAAGAACTGAAAATATAAAGGTAGTGGATCTCGTGGTAGAGCTTTTGTAAGAATATTAGCAACTTGTTCTGCAGCAAGAACATGTCTTAAGTCCAATTTCATGAGTTAAATCTTTTCCCGAATAAAGTGACAATCAACCTTTTTATGCTTGGTATGTTCATGGAACACATGATTTTTGGCAATATGAATGGCAGCTTGACTATTGCAGAACAAGGTGGCAAAAAAGAGAGTTTGACACTCAGGTCTCTCAGAAGGCTTTCTAGCCATGAAAGTTCAGAGACGACAGAGGTCATTAATCGATATTCAGTTTCTGCAAATGAGCGTGCGACGACAATTTCTTCTTGCTTCGCCAGGTAACAAGATGTCCACCAAAGTATGTGTAGAAACCACTTATGGAACGACGATCATCAATGATCCAGCATAATCAGCATCAGAGTAAGCAATGAGAGATAGAGACAAAGAGGGCGGTGTAAAGGAGACATAATTCGTCATTGGGTGAGTAGTAAAGACGGTTGTCGGATCTGCAGGCCGCAGAGTAACATCAGTAGAGGGCAGTTCTTGTAGGACAGCAGACGAAGGAGTACGACGAGTATAGACATGTATCAGAGGTAGTTTTGGTGGGATCGGCGTGGGAAGGAGGGTGTAAGGTTAGAAGTAACAGAGACAGCATGCCGCAGAAGTAGATGGGGAAATGGAGGATCAGTAGATAGACAATGATATGGCTTGTCTTCAAGAAAGGTGACGTCAGCTGATGTAACAACTTTACGATCAGTGGGAGAGTAGCAGACATAACCCTTCTGAGTGCAAGAGTACCCAACAAACTTATATTTTATGACACGCGGACCTAACTCGTCAGTTGATGGACCAAGATTATGAGCATAGCAAACACATTCAAATATGCGAGGTGGGACGGGAAAAGGGATTTGGGAAGGAAAAAGGAGATCGAAGGGAGAAGCAAAGTTGAGAACGAAGGAGGGCATGCAGTTAATAAGGTAGCAGTTGTAGAGACCGCGAAATTCCAATAGAGTTTGGGGGCATTCATTTGAAACATAATGGAGCGAGCGATGTCAAGAAGGTGACGATTCTTGCGTTCAGCAACGCCATTTTGTTGGGGAGTATAAACACAAATCGTTTGATGGATGATCCTGAACTCAACACACAAGTCTTGAATCCCGTGGCTTGTGTACTCACAGGCATTGTCTGTTCGAAAAGTTTTAACAGTAGTAGAAAACTGATTGCGGGTCTCAAAAATAAAGGCACGAATCACACTTGTTAGGTCATCCATCAGAGTGATCAATATAACCATGTCATTCGAGGGTAATCATCAATAAAGGTGATGAAGTAACGATAACCAGAAGTACTTGCGGTTGTATAGGGTCCCCAAATATCAGAATGAACCAGAACAAAAGGAGCATCGCTCCGAGTATAAGAAGGTGAAAAAAAGTAGTACGATGTGTTTGTCGTAGATACAAAGCTCGCACGTGAAGTCATTGAGGGACAAATTAGGGAGAGATTTCCGGAGTATGTGGAGAGGTGCATGCCCAAGACGTCAATGCCACTCGACAGAGCTAATAGAGGAGAGAATCGTGAGAGGTGGCAAAGGGTCCAGGATGTAGAGCACATTTAACAATTGCCCTTTATAAATTATAGCCTGCGTCTTGCGATCCTGCACAGCAACAGAGGTGGACGAGAAGGTTACATAGCAGTCAAGGTTTTGAGTAAGACGACTAATAGATAGGAGATTAAAAGGAGAGCCTGAAACATGAAGAATCGAACGAAGGGTGATGGAGGAAGAAAGGGCAACGTCGACCGAACCAGAGACAGGGGTAGTGGCCCCATTGACAACAGTAATATACTTGGGATGCTCAGAGACCAAGTATTGAGAAAATTTCTTTGGGATAATATGGTGTGTTGCTCCGGAGCCCATAATCCAGGATGAACTGTGGGCTAGATAGGAGATACCGCCATCTGAAATAGACACAACAGAGTTGGAGGAATGGATGAGCAGTTCTTCAAGTTATTGGAGTTGGATGCGCAGGGCATCAATGTCGGTGCGAAGAGTGTCTGGAGCAGGTATCGCGGTAGAGACAGACAGTGTGGGAGGTAGACCGTGCATACGGTAACAAGTGGTTGCGAGGTGACCATCCCTGCCACAGTAAGTACATTGAAGAGACGCACAGATGTGTCGACCGTAATCACGAGAAGAGAAGTAACCTTTACAAGAGGATAATTGAGCCATCGCAATAAAGGAAAATGGCGATTAGACTTCTGCGAACAACAAACAACGGCGGCAAGTGAACAAAGCAGGTGGCAAGACAACTGCGGAGTGCAGATAGAAGAGCAAACGGTGGTCTAGAGAAAGAAGCTGCGACAGGCGAGCAAACGGTCTGCGACTAGAGAAGGTCCTGCGAGAGGATGAGTGGCCGCAGCGGGAAGAAGATGTAGCAGAGCAAGCAACAACAACAAAAACAAGGGAAATTGCGGCTAAGAGACAAACACCATGCGGCTAGGTGGTAAACAGATGCTAGGCGGCAGACAGAGGCTAGTGAACACCGGCGACAAACAGCAGCAACAATGTGCGGCAAGGAGATCAACTGTGAGGCGACCAGGAGAGCAACACCTGCGGTGAAGAGAAGTTGCGGCACACCGAGGAGTAATCAACGACGGTGAGAAGGCAATAACAGAGGCAGGCAGACAACAAAAAATAGCGACAAGAAGCATTCCAGGACGAACTAGCGGCAACAGCTAAGCAGTGGTGGCGACTAGAGGACAACATCGGTGAAGCACTCCTTGCGGAAAAAAGCAATCGGCGGGCAGAGGCAAGGAACTAGAGCAAAGGCAAGGAAGAGGCTAGCCAGGCACGAGCAACGTCTAGAAGCGGCAAGATTTGCGGCAAGGTTTGCGGTCAGCGGCAGAAGCAAGCGGAGTGGCTAGGCAAACAGCGACAAGCACGAGAAGCAGATGCTGCAAGATGCAGATGTGGCCAGATGAGGCAACGCAGAAGCAGTGGCAAGAGCGCAGTGGCAAGAGCGCAGTGGCAAGAGCGTAGTGGCGGTGAGGAATGCAAAAAGAGGCCGCAGAGGAATACGGAGGTGGGGCCCGCATAAGAAACTATAAAAGAGGAAGGGGAGAGGAAGGCAAGGAAGGGGAGTAGCAGCAGAGGAAACCGCACAATACCTTGCGGTTAAAAAAGGTCAGATCACCCAAAGGTACCTGCACACACATTGTGGTTTAGAAAAGAGCAAGCCGCGAGAGGCTTACGTAGCAAGAAAATAGAGGACCTAGTAGCTCTAAACCATGTAGAAGAACATCAAACAGGAGAGAAATAAAATCTAATTTTATTAATTTCTTCATCAAAATCCTTGATTACATCAAATGTATTTGTACATATATATGGAGGAGAAGGGAGAGCCTAAATTCTATCCCAAGATGTGAGACTAATCCCAAGAGAGTTTTTCATGGGCCTTTAAGACAGGCCTACAAGATGGGCTTTCTTTATACTTTCTTCAACAGTATCGTATAGTGACTTTGCTGATAGTGTGACTATTCACACTCATCCGTCAATTCTCATCCTTTTTTGACGTAAATAGTAGAGCAGCCACAAGGCCCACAACACAGACTCGTACTCTCGCAAATATGCCCCCTTATACAAAAGAACCTCACTTTGTCGCATAAAATCTCGTTCTCACAGGGGCTCAACATGTAGTGCATTAAGTTTGGTAGGTTTGCACCCGACACTAAATAAATGCAATTTTGAATGCCAGCAAAGTGAGCCCTCCGAACAATTCGTTTGTAACAACGTCCTCAAAGATTACAAGATGATCTTGTATTTATGTGGGTACTCCTTCAATTGAGCCCTTGCCTCAAAATTTCCCTTTTATTACCAATAGTCGTACTTCCGGCACTTTGTGAATGTCTTCTTTGATCTTCACTGCAACTTGCGCCACAGAGATACAAACCGCCTTTTTTCCTTTGCATCTACTCAATGTCTGGCCATCCTTCTTAAAGGGGTTAAAGTGAACTTTTTATCATCTCTCTCAATGACGTAGGTGTTGAGTCTTCCACCATGTATAACATTGAGATGGAATTGCCATGGACAAGTAAACAACATATGGGATACATCAAATCTCTCCAAGCCATCATAGTAGATGTCATTGTTTTAAAAACAGTTGGAGAATGACACTAAGCACCTCTACTTCACAGCATACTATGAGTCCTTTTTATCAAGCCCATGGAGTATGGCACTGGACGTATTTCCAACTTCAATCTAACCGCCCATACAGTAGTGCGACTGACTATATTCTCCATTACGATGAAGCGCTTGTCACTAATCGTGCATTTGTTCCTGAATAGGCGGCATATTTGCATATGGTCCTCAATTAGTATGAGAATGAGATCTTCGGTATGATCTTACCACAAGGAATTACTTTGATCTCTGATAGCAAACTGATGTAAATCAAAATTATGAATCTTAATATTAGAGATCACAAAAAATTAAGGAGCACATTTCAACTCGGCGAGTAAATAATCGAGATAATCAATCTAGTTTTGTATGATGCTGTCAAGCTCCTAAAATTAAAACGTTGAATAAACATGAGATAATAATTCCATGAGTATAAAAAAAATTAAAGACGAACAACAAGGGTTTTTCAAATTAACAACAAAAAAGCAAAACGATAATTTCGGCAAGCTCTCAATTTTAAACATCAAAATAAATGTAGCATAAAATTAAAATTATATACAATGAGCAAGAGAGAATCTGAGAGATATACCATGAGACAATAAGTGTGGAAATACAATCATTAGAAGAGTTAGGATATCTCAAATATGATAGGTGGAGGTTGGGTAGGGTTGAGAACAAACTAAAAGTGAATGGGGCTGACTATGGGTAAAAAGTTTAGCTGGGACTTTCCTCAATGGTGAAAATGTCGGAAGTTACTAGGGATGTTATCTGGTCTGATGGAGGGCAAAGGAAGTGAGGTAATGGGTCAACGACAAAATTGTGAGTTTAGGAGAGGTCATCGATGTCGGCAGCTAGCCGCGAATAGATCACTGAGCCCTGACACTCTTTCTGACGGTGGGGCGAGTCCATAGCGGAGGCAGGTAGGGGGCATCCCTGACTAGTGTTCGTGAAGGAGACAGTTCTAGATCATCTCAAAACAAAGAAATGATTCTTTGTTTCAATATATCTTTTCAGGCGCCCTCATAGTGGGTGGGTGTAAATGTGTAAAGACAATAAAGATTTTTGGAAGATAAGGAAATACAATGAAAATATTCATTGGGAAATTTTTAATATCCTCATTAATAAAATATGAAATTAACGAAATGATATAAATATATTTCAAGATTATTTAAAATTGTATAAAATGCATATTTTTGAAATTTGCTTTCATCGCTTTGCCCAAACTATCGTTATCCCTAATTTAATGAATATTTTATTCAGTCATGCCAATAAGTTGTAGCAATGAGCATGAGCAGCATGTGTGATACAAAACATAATAGTGCTAGTAGCATATGTGTTACATTACATATGCAAATAAAATAGCAATGATATGAGGCAGGTTGAATCAACTTCTTAGGAATCCCTAGAATTGCATTGTTCCCCATCTTTTGATCACCCTAATCATTTCTCTATTCACAAAGGTGAGCGAGTTGCTTTCAACTAGGGCACTCGGTAGAGCGATGTCCAAGCTAGTCGCACTTGAATCACTTACCAACTGTAGGCTTTGTGTAAAAATTCTTCCGGAGAGTTTAGTTTCAGACTTTCAGTTGATTTTTAGCTCCCACTACATTTATGGACCCATTAGTAGGTCTCGCTTCCTCGGGTGTCTGAACTGCTCCCATCTCATCTGGTCCTCGATCTCTCAATGCCACCAAGATTTCATGCAAAGACAGATGTCGCTCATGTAGTAGGAACTAGTTTTGAAGTGCATGATCTCGAGCCATTTTGGGGTTTTCATGCAACGAGTGTCAATGCGATCTCGGAACACAGGTCACGATTCATCCATAAAATGTGAGACATGTTGGCCACTGTACTCTTTGAGGTGATTTCGCTCTGCTAACCTCATGGATTCGCCAGTGTACTAAGTAACATTCCAAGTTCCTTGGGGACACCTCTGGTTCTAGTGGAAAAGATGTTTGCAATCATCGGGGAGGAAATGTGCCCTCAATGTCTTCTCCATCTTCTCACATATTACAATTCTCATATTGCAACCTTTCTGCAGTTATACCTAAAAACGATCCAACCATGCTGCGACTCAAGATATTTTTCTGCACGCGACTAATCTCTTTTTTTTCCATTGATATCCTCATACCGTCAAAGAAATGGATGTACTTTAGAGAGCTAAGATATAAATAATTATATTTGGAGGTCTCCCAACATGTGAGTGTCTCCTCGTCATAGTACAGGCTTCACAGCCTCATAATTGGGCAATCAACTTCCTTGCAGAGATGGATAACCAAGCTCTATATCTTGTCCATCAGTTACTCTCCCTAAAGCCAAAACCCTCAATGGGCATTGTAGGTTGGATTTTACTATGAAGCAAATTGCGAATTTCAAATTGGTTCTCCCATTGGATATGATGTGGATCCTTCAAGTAACAAGGCGGAATACCGGGGAAAATACACCAAAGTGATAATACTCAAGCCAAACAGCCCTTCTTGCATTAACCGAACAAAGGTAACAGGTACAGGAAAATAGGAAAAGATCTCACCTAAGAGCTCAGCTTTGAACGGTCGATCGTCGACGAGGGGAGGAACTCCCGAGGCAGCCGCCAAACACATACAGTTACAGTAAAATAGATTTCAGATAAAAGACCTAAAAAATAAGCCTGCTATTTATATTAACCCCTAGCCAGGCTAATTACAAAAATGCCCTTTTCACCCAAAAGGATCATAAGAGTACATCCCCCCAAAAAACTTCCTTGGCCTCAAGAAATAATAAGGTGTGGATATCATTTTTGGAATGAGAGCAGCACCTCCCAAGTTGCTTCTTCAACGGTGTCGTTGACCCATTGCACCAGGACTTGTGTGATCACGCAGCGGTCGGGGGCGATGTGTCAATCCAAGATTCACAGTGGCTCCACCATTAAAGTGCCCTCAGCATTCACTATGTCGGGTAGCTGAACTTGTTGGGGGATTACCTCTCTGACATGCTCCCGCAATTGGGAAATGTGGAAGGAGTGATGTATCTTTGCATCCGCCGGCAAATCTAGTCGATACGGCGCGGCTCCGACGGACTCGAGTACTTAGAAGGGACCAAAAAAACTCCAGTGACAACTTGTGGAATCCATGTGCTCGGAGACTTGTTTGTTTATATGGTTGGAGGAGAATGTAAGCCCAAGACCCCACCTCCAAGGTTCGCTCCCGCCACTTCTTGTCGTCCATGACCCGCATTCGGTTTTGCGCATATGCGAGGTTGTCTTTTAGTAATGATATCACCTTCTCCCGTGCCTCAAGCAAATGATCTACCTCCTCTATTATCGCTTCCCCGAGAATATATGGGGTGTGCACCGCCGGTGATTGCCCATAGACTACCTCGTATGGAGTCATTTTGATGGCACAATGGTAGGTAGTGTTATACCACCATTCTGCTAGCGGTAACTACGTCACCCAACTACGTGGTCGTTCAAAGCACATGCATCTCAAGTATTTTCAAGGCAACGATTGACGACTTTCGTTTGACCATCCGTTTGCAAATGGTAGGCTGTGGAGAGCTTCAGTTGGACTTGCAAAATGTTGAATAATTCTTGGCAAAACTGGCTTAGGAACGTGGCGTCATGGTCACTGACTATCGAGGCAGGCACACCGTAAAGCCGCACTATGGAGTCAAGAAAATGTTGAGCTACTCTTTCGGCGGTGTAAGGATGGGAGAGGGTGATGAAGTGGCCTTGTTTACTTAACCAATCAACCAACACTAAGATCGTTGTCTTCCCCTTGCTTTTGGGTAACCCATCTACGAAATCTAGCGATATATCTTGTCAAATGCAGGTAGGGATGGGAAGCGGTTGTAACAACCCCATCGGTGTTTGAGTATCCGCCTTGCATTGTTGACACACCGCACAATGCCTAATGTATGCGTACACCTCCGGTTTCATCCGCTTCCAATAAAAAAAACTTTTGAGCCTCTGATAGGTCGCATTAATGCCTGAGTGGCCCCTCATGGCTCTGTCATGAAATAGCTTCGGCAACATGTCCTTCATAGTTGCGTCCTTGCCCACCACTAACCGCCCCTTGCGCTTCAAAGCACCATTAGCCCAGTCGTATTTTGGACGACTAGATTGGTCTTGCTCCTTTTGCTTCATAAGTTGTTATAGATTCGGGTCCTTTCCCCATGACTCTCTCAATGTCCGCTTCATATTTTCTTGAGAGAGCATCGACACATAGGTTCTTCTTCCCTAGCTTGTATTGAATAGTGTAATCATAGCCCAAGAATGTAGCTAGATATTTTTATTGTGTGGGGGTTGCCAATTTTTGATCAAACAAGTACTTTAAAGAGCGTTGATCGGGTTTGATAACAAATGTGCTCCCCAACAAGCAGTAGCGCCATTGTCGTACCGCCATCACAATGGCAACGAGTTCCTTCTCGTATACTGACAAGGCCGCGTTCTTTTGACCAAGTGCTCTACTGAAGTAAGCAATCAGCCTCCCTTCTTGCATCAATACAGCCCCCACTCCTGTTTCGAGCGTGTTGGATTCTAGAACGAAGGGTGTGTTGAAATCCGGTAAGCATAAAACCGGTGGTTGTGACACTGCTTCCATGAGTTGGAGGAAGGCTTGTTCGGCCTCATGAGTCCAAGTGAACCCCTTGGGTTGGAGCAGCTCCGTGATTGGCTTGGCGAGAGAGCCATAATGTTGTATGAAGCGCCGGTATAACCGGTCAATCCGAGGAAACAACGTAACTTCACTGTTGTCGGTCGAGGGCACTCCAACATGGCCTGAATCTTCATGGGGTCGGTCTCCATGCCCCGAATTGAAATCAGGTGACCCAAGTAGCGAACTTGCTATAGCCCGAAGTCGTACTTGGATCGCATGAGGAATAATTGGTGGTGCCGCAAGGTGTCACATGTGAAGCGGAAGTGCTGCAAGTGTTGTTCCCATGACCTACTAAACACAAGAACGTCGTCAAAAAATACCAACATAAACTTACGCAACTGATCTTAGAAGATCTTGTTCATCAAGCTCTGGAATGTAGAGAGAGCGTTGGTTAGCCCAAAGGGCATAACCAAGAATTCGTAGCGGCCTTGATGGGTGCGAAATGTCGACTTGTGTACATCGTCTTCAGCCATTCTCACTTGATGGTACCCCGCCCGCAAGTCCAGTTTAGAGAATAATACCACCCCGTGGAGCTCATCAATTAACTCCTCAATGATGGGGATGAGAAATTTATCTTTAACTGTATGTGTGTTGAGGTGGCGGTAATCGATACACAATCGTCATGTTCCATCACATTTTTTTAGCACGACTGGCAAAGAAAACAGATTACAACTATGCTGAATCACTCCGGTTTGGAGCATTTCCTTGATCAAGTGCTCAATGACCGGTTTTTGTAGAGGCGGATAAAGGTATGGCCTCAAGTTCATATCCACTTTGTCTTGTTTGAGCACAATGCGGTGTTAATGCTCTCTAATCGGTGGCAGCCCCTTTGGGTCTTCGAAGAGGTCTTGGAAGGACTCAAACAAGTCCTGTAGTTGCTGCTGTTGGACTGTTTCCAGTATGGAAAACAGCTGACCTGCTCCTCCTTCGTCCGTCTCGATGGCTTTTGGTCTCCCCTGACTCATCATCTAGAGTTCCCCGAACTCCCATTAAGCCCTTCTGTGCATTCCTCACTGCTAACGTATGGACTTGGCCGTGTTTTGTTTGAGCCGCCTCTTCCCGTCTTTGTTTCAACCACGTTCCCGCCAAGCTTTTGGAACCCCGCAAGGAGATGCGCTTTCCTCGGACCGTAAATTCCAATTTCAGATTTCTGAAATCCCATTGTAGGACACCTAATTTGATCAGCCATTGCACTCCAAGAATGATCTCGCAGCCTCCTAGCGGTAAGAGAACCAATTGGCATTGTAATCTTGTTGGTTGGCGACAGCGATGTTAAACATCGGAATGAGAACCAATTGGCATTGTAATCTTGTTGCGGTTCCGCTATCTAGGAAGTTGTGAGTACTCCCCGAATCGATTAAAATCTGGATTGGTTTGCCTTGATACGAGGCAGTCACCTGCATGGTATGAAAATGGGTGACCCCGGTAAGTGTGTGCACCGACACTTGTGAAGTTTCTTGAAATTCCTCTTCCTCGGCCAATATTTCAACATCCTCTTCCCCTTCGGAACAGACTTGGACTTCCTCTTCCGCTTCTGGAATGAGTGGGATGGCGTAGGATTGCCTGCGAACTCCACACTGATGGCCCGGAGTGTACTTTGCATCACACCAGAAGCATAAGCCTTTGTTGTGTTTGTCCTCCATCTCCACGGAAGACAGCATCTCTCCTCCCTTGGCCGGCGTCTACCCCGACTGGACCTGAGGTTGTGAAGATGCCCGAGCAGCTCCTCACTGGGAACTAGTAAGAGGGCGGTTGTTCTTCGGAAAACAGTCGGTAGAAAACCCAACACTCTTCGTCTGACGCAGTTGTAGTTTATGTTCTTGGAGGCGGGCGAGTGAGGCTACATCGGAGAGCGTCTTGGGTTGAAACATTCTCACGGAGTAGGCGATCTCATCCTTCAATACGGCTAAGCAGAAACTCATTGCATGATCTTCCTGAATGTCGACACGGTGGCGAAGCACGTCAAAATCTTCCAAATATTGCTTGACAGACTTGTTGGTGCAGATTTTTCAGCTCCCAGATGGGATTATCGGACAAGATAAAGCCAAATCGCGTGGAGATAGCCTTCTCATGGTCCTCCCATGTCGGCCCCTGTGTCGAAAGATGTGACTTCATGAACGCTTGGTGCCAGAATAAAGCCTTGCCCTCCAAATGCATCGAGACTAGCTTGACCTTGATATCCGGAGCGGTATCGTCGATCTCAAAAAAATGCTCACAACGGTAGATCCATTCATGGAGTGCATCACCATTGAAGCAAGGGAACTCGATGCGCGGTAAGCGCGTAGCCAAGTGAGGTGTCAGAGTGTCAATGGGGAGGACCTCCGAGGGGGAGCCGCGGCCGCCATTGTCGGAACTTCGATCAAGGCAGATGGTGGTTACCAGCTCCGTATTTCCTACAGGGAGCGACACTGTTGATCTTTAACCAATTGTAGCGTCGCCTGCATCCTCTCTTGCGCTTGTTGGAATGATTCCTGAGTTTGGTGAAGAGCGTCAACTTCCTGTTGCAAATCACGGGATCTCGTCGAATTTGTCGGCACCATCCCACTCCAATTTGATAACTCTGATACCTCTGATGTGGATCCTTCGAGTAACAAGGCAGAATACCGGGGAAAATACAGCAAAATGAAAATACTCAAGCCAAACAACCAAACGGTCCTTGCATTAACCGAACAAAGGTAAAAGGTACAGGAAAACAGGGAAAGATCTCGCCTAAGAGCTCAACTCTGAACGGTTTGA
This sequence comes from Platanthera zijinensis, assembly GCA_039513925.1. Classification (NCBI taxonomy): domain Eukaryota; kingdom Viridiplantae; phylum Streptophyta; class Magnoliopsida; order Asparagales; family Orchidaceae; genus Platanthera; species Platanthera zijinensis. Next base: position 120,224,819 of record CM077098.1, read on the forward strand.
TTGTCGGCGAGGGGAGGAACTCCCGAGTCAGCCGCCAAGCACATACAATTACAACAAAATAGATTTCAGATAAAAGAATTAAAAACTAAGCCTGCTATTTATATTAACCCCTAGCCAAGCTGACTACAAAAATGCCCTTTCACCCAAAAGGATCATTACAGGATCTTGGAAATCATTTACGTGTTCCAAATGTGGAATGCAAAGACTTAGATCCTGCATAGATTACTCGATGCCACCTAAAATCGCATGGCGCCCTGCAACACAATGTTCATTGACAAAATGTTGGTTGCTCCCTCCATTGGTTCCCATTACTACAAACATATTGAAGCATCAGTCTAAACATTGAATGCAACGACTTAGTTCTGCTTAAATTACTTGATAGCACCTAAGGTTGCATGGAGGCAGCAACACCATGCTCATTGACAAAATGTTGGTTTCTCCCTCCATCATCATCAGTTCAAATTACTACAAACGTGTTGAAGCAAGACTCTGATACCACTGATAGATCTTTGAGACCTTCGATTGTTGGAAACTAATGAGCTAGATTTATGTTGTAGTTTATGTGCAGTTTATGTTGTAGCGGTTGTAGAGAAAACTCTTTAAAAAATCCTCACACAAAAATTAGGGTTTTGACACTCATTCAAAATAGGAATATTTATACTGGTGCCCATGAGATGGAAACTCTAACCGGAAAAAAATTACAATTTAAGAGACATGGGCATACAGTGTTTTTGAGACGTGCCAAAATAATTGCTTCGGAAGATGCGCTCATCATGTAATGATATCCACATCAATTCTTTCCCAGGGTTATAAAGATGTTTGACTCAGTTTATTTCTTTTTTCCAAGTTGACTAACATGTATTTCTTCATGTAAAATATTGTTTCTATAACCAATATCAAACCTCGCTCATTTCTCGCCATAATCAGCCTAACTAGATACATATCTGATGTGATGAGATAATCAAGTTAAATCACGGTGCATCACAATAGGGAGAAACCCTAGCCTTGGCAAAATTCAAAAGCATATTCAATTCATGAATCTTGTGGATAGTTTTTAAGTTCAGTTACCAAACTAACATAAGCCCTAAAAATATATTGCTTTGGGCTGAAAGGCTGTTCTAATATCTGCAGTGGATTTGAGAATTAAAAAAAAAACCTTTGAAGAACTAATATACAAAAAAACTTGAAAGATATGAACACAACTATCAGCACAAACATTCATTTTTTCATTCTACAGTTTCAGTAGAATCATTATCATCCACATTCAGCCATGAACACAGGCTTTAGGGTTACGGAGGAGGATCACTGGCAGGCATAATATATATAGATAAAGAAACCTGTATCAAAACTTTGAGGTAGAGTAAACACGAGTCTTGATCTGCAGTTTGATCATCTTTCATGGTTTCTACTTCTAATTACCACGCTTCATTCAAACACATGTTTTCCCAAAATCTACATGGACAATGCTTCTCCGAAAAATTTCACAAACCTTGGGCCTTCTATACTACACGGAATTGCTCCATCAAGCTTTGACCCATTGCAGAAATATCTCAGTGCCTTTTGTAGGAGCCTGGGCCATGACTTTACTAATCTTCTCGGACCAACTATTGACCATAGCCTGATAAATTATTGACCCACCAACTCCCTTTGCGAACCTCAAAAAGGAATGAATGGCCTGGCAAAATTTACTTGTTTTTTGAGAGGCGGGCACAAGTTCTATCCAAATATGTCCATATTGGGCACATCACATTATACTGGAGCCAGATAAATTCTACTCCAATTTTCCTAGCTTAACCCAGCATCAAAAATGAAACAGCGGTAGGGAAAATCTTAAATTATAGAAACACAATATTTCGGTTCAGTCACAACTTAGGGCCTGTTTGGGAGGGCTTTCTAGCTCCTTTTCATTTTCTAGAAAACGCCACCGCACATAATAAACCGTTTGGAATGTCTACCAGTGGGAAAAGCTACCACCAAAAACTCCTTTTTCTCCTCTATTTGAAAAGTCACTAGCCTCCTACTTTTCAACTTTTCGAAAAGTAATTTCTCATCCCGATACACAGTTGATGCTATGAAAACATTTTACTCCTCTGGATCCAGTTCGACAATACTGCGAAAACACTAGTCTTTCTCTAAATGAATATTTCGCTCGGGCGCAATTTTTTCGCACGGGTGATTTTTTCGCCCTAACGCGAATTTTTCGCCCGGACGCGAAATTTTTGGCCCGGGCGCGGAATTTTTCGCCCGTGCGCGAATTTTTCTCCCGGGCGTGAATTTTCTATCGGGGCGCGAATTTTTGGCCCGGTCACGAATTTTTCGCCCGGACGCGAATATTTCGCCCGGGGGCGAATTTTTCACCCGGGCGCATAATTTTTCAGCCGGGCGCGAAATTTTTCGCCCTGGTGACATTCTTTCGCCCTTGCGCGAATTTTCCACCCGGGCGCAAATTTTTTCACCCGGACGCGAATTTTTTTCCCGGCGCGAATATTTTGCCCGGGCGGGAATATTTCGCCCGGGCGCGAATTTTTTGTCGGGGCGCGAATTTTTGGCCCGGTCGCTAATTTTTTTCGCCCAGACGCGAATATTTCGTCCGGGCGCAAATTTTTCGCACGGGCGACATTCTTTCGCCCGAGCGCGAATTTTTCGCCCGGGCGACATTCTTTCACCCGGGCGCGAATTTTTTGTCCGGGAGACATTCTTTTGCCCGGGCGCGAATTTTTCACCCGGCCGCAAATTTTTTCACCCGGGCGCGAATTTTTCTCCCGGCGCGAATTTTTCGCCCGGGCGCGAATTTTTCGCCCAGGCGCTGTTTTTTTCGCGAGATTGTGAATTTTTTCGCCCGGGAGCAGTTTTTTTCCCCGGGGGCTGTTTTTTCGCCCGGGAGCGGTTTTTTTTCCTCCGGACGCAGTTTTTTCGCTCGATCGCAGTTTTTTTTCGCCCGATGACAATTTTTTTCAACCCGTGCACGATGTTTTCGCCCGAGAGCGAAATTATCGCCCGGGCGCGAAATTATCGCCCGGGCGCGAAATTTTTGCCCGGGCGCGATTTTTTTCGCCCGGACTCGATTTTTTCGCCCGGACTCGATTTTTTCGCCCGGGGCGATTTTTTCGCCCGGGCGCGATTTTTTCGCCCGGGCGCTATTTTTTCACTCGGGCGCGATTTTTTCGCCCGGGCGCGATTTTTTTCGCCCGGACGCTGTTTTTTCGCCCGGTCGCGATTTTTTTCTCCCGGGCGCGATTTTTTTTGATCGGGGAGCGGTTTTTCGCCTGGGCACTATTTTTTTCGCCCGGGAGCGAATTTTTTTTGCCTCGACGTGATTTTTTGCCCGTTCGTGGTTTTTTTTGCCCGGTCATGTATTTTTTTCGGTTGTAAGCTATTTGTTTCACTCGAATGCAATTTTTTTTCGCTTTCGAGCGGAAATATCGCGTCCGTGCGAAAAATTCTCGTCTGTGCAAAAAATTCGCGCCCGGGCGAAATTTTCCCGCCTTGTCGAAAAATTAGTGCCCGTCCGAAAAATTCGCGCCCGTCCGAAAAATTTGCCGTCATCCGAAAAATTCGGGCTCGTCCGGAAAATTCGCGCCCGTTCAAAAATTTCGCGTCCGTCCGAAAAATTGGCACCAGTCCGAATAATTGGGGCCCGACCGAAATATAGGTCTCAGCCGAAAAATTTGCGTCCAGGCGAAAATATCGCGTCCGGGCGAAAAATTCACGCCCGGGTGAGAAAAACCGCCACCCGGCGAAAAATTCACTCCCGGGCGAAAAAAACCTACCCCGGCGAAATAATTGCGCATTTTCCCCCTGACGCACAATTTTAATAAAAAATTTACCGCAACGAAGATTTGTCAAACGGTTTATAAAGTGTTTCTCCTTTTTGAAAAGCTCTGCAAAAGAAGTTCACCCAAACAGTTTTCCTTTTCTAATAGACATTTTCCAAAAACTCCTTTTTCTACCATCCTTTTGTCACCACTCCTTTTCCTTTTTGAAAAGTCTTCCCAAACAGGCCCTTAAATTATGCAGATAAGCTAAAACCCTCTTAGTCACTAGATACTTATTCACGATACAACATGAGATGACATGGCTTACAAAATTATCTACACGCAACTGTTATACTCAGGCTCAACACTTACTAAAGATAAATTAAAAACAAACAATACATTGCATTTTAAAAAGATTTTATTTCAGATATAATAATATAATATAACAGAAAACCTTACTCAATTTTTATGCTGCATCCTGCCGCTCTCCGCACCGGCATATGGATCGATTATAACATTAATTACTGCAGGTTTCCTGAAAGAGAAACTTTCAAAAAGTGCGGATTTGAGCTCTTCTGGCTTTTCAGTGAGGTAACCTTTTCCACCGAAAGCTTCCATCAGAGTGTGGTATGCTGCCTGGGGAACAAACGAAGTAGGAGCTGGATCGTCCTTGTGTGGACCAGTAATTTCATCAGGGTTTCTCCGATCACCGCCATAAACACCTCCATTGTTGAAAACAATCACCACGACCGGAAACTGATATCTCACCAGGGTCTGCAAACCCATGAAAACTTCCATTTACTAATATACATATAATGTACATAAATGTAAGAAGAAAACCAACACATTTTAAAATCTATATTAGTAATTTATTTTGTTTTATTTATTGATAAATATTGCATATATTCTCTTTAAATTTCATTTATTAATTCAATTTTTACCTATTTTATTTTTATCAAGATTACATATTATGAGAATAAAAGGTCATGACACCATAAAAATGATCGACACCATCCATTATATCTATATTCATTTATCTATAATATAATAAATATAAAAAAGGATAGCCCGATGCACAAAGCATCCCCGCGCAACGAGAGAAGGGTCCCACCACAAGGGTAAAATATAGGCAAGCCAAATAAAGAAAATAGAATATAAAATTAAATAAAAACAATTAAAGAAAATAGAATATATTAAAATAAACAGAAAAAAAGTGAAAGATATTCAAAAATAAAAACCATTTCACACAGGAAAAAAAGCAAGCCATGAAGCATTGCGGAACGAGGAACACCTGCAACAACTATCTTACTGTTGACATCATCCAGACACTATGCGCGGGATTGTACCCATTTCGCTAGTTCTATTTTAATATAAGATAGATAATAGATAATAAATATGATTGGCAGTCCCGATTATTTTGATGGTGCACGCTATATTAATCTTCTTATTCTCATAGTATATAGTACACATAATAGATAGAGCTAATAAATGTGTAGATTAAGTGATGTGGAGCAGAGGCATGGACCTGCAGCGGAAGACGAGTTTTGGGCCTGTTCGGAACTGATTGACGACTTACCATATATGGCGTGTCCGGATCGATGATCCGACTCCGCAGATGCGTCTGGATTCGCGTTGTGAATCAATTTCATATATCACTTTGTTATTTTTGCATTTTATTAAATGTATTTGAGTGGCCCCACCTCCGGCCAATCACAGTCGTCGATGGTGGGATGCCCAAATTCACCTTTAATTATAAATATGTAGTTAGTGGGCTGATTAGAGGTATTGCAGAATTTGGAGAACTTATTCCCGGATTCTCGCGAACCCTCCACGGTGCGGACTCCGTGGAACCCTAGGTGATGACTCCTAGTTTTGTATCTCCCTCCTCAAGGTACCCCCTAACCCTACACTCCTTCCTCCCCCTCCCAAACCCTCAACAGCAGCCCTAAATCCCTTCCCACTGCTGGCCAAGCAGTACTCCAGCCCCCCCCCAGCCGACCACTCTTCTCACCCCAATACCCATTGCCGCTCAACCCTCCCCTCTCTGAAGCCACCACCGCCCCTCCCCCTTCCTCCCAAGCCACCGCCACCCTTCCATGGCCCTCCCAGTAGTCGGCCGAAAATTCCCCAGCCGCCGGTTTGGCCTCCACATCCCCTCCTCCCGTGGAACTACCTCTCATAGCCTTTTCCCTTCCGGATCAGCCCAGATCTGGAACATTCAGCCCCGATCCGCCATTTCGCCTCACCCTCCCTTCATTCCCTAGCCTGGATCCGTGCCTAAACACCGGATCCATCATTCCCTCGCCCAGATCCACCCCCACATAGTCAGATCTATTCATTTCCGGCCTGATCCGGCTTTCCGCCGCCGAGGACAGCCACCTATATCGTTTTCCAGCCTCCGGTTCCACATTGGATCGCCGTCAAAACGCATCCAGCTCCGAAAACTTCACTGCCTTGGTCAGCCAACTGCTTGGTGCTTTTGTTGTATTGGACGATTATTTTTCAGAATTTATTTATTAGATTGGAAATCATATTTGCTTGGATATATTGTATTGTGGTTGTTTGCTTTTAGCTCATTATTGCGAATTGCAGTGCATATTCGCCGCGCGCTCTCGCTTTGGCCCTCCGCGTGGAGGAAAACCTAACACGCTTGCTATAACGAATTATTTTTACTTTTGTCACAATCGTGCGCGTGCGATTAAATTATTTAATGCTTAATTTGAATTATCTATCAAACTTTGCATTGCATGTAGGGTTAGGGCAATGTTACATCCGCCACCTATAGATTCGTTCTGCGCCATTAAGCCAACAAGACTTTATAAACTAGATTGTGGAATATGTTATTGAAAAGTGCTATACTAAAATTAAATAGATTTGGAGGTGAAATTCTCTCTCACTGTGAATTGTTAGACTCTTACCCAGTTAACAATACATAAGTATTCTCAGATCGAGTCTAGGCACCCATCCCCATCATCAGAGAACCAAGTTTGTAGATAATACTAATGCAAGAGAGAGGCTCGGCAAGGGGGAGGGCCGACCGTTAGAGAGAGAAAGAGAGAAAGAGAGGGGGAGAGTTAGGGTTGGAGGAGAAGAAGAGGGAGAAGCCCCCTTTTCACTTAATTGATCCAAAGATGAAAACCAAAAGCCAAAGTTCACCCTCTTATAGATGAGGGGTCAAATACAACACACATAAGAACTTAATAATAAAATAAAAGACTTGAGTTCAATCTTGTCCCACGGAGCCATCCGGTTCCGCGTTTCCTGTGGCACGAGCCGCTCCCGCTGAACCGCCTGGTTCCGCATCTCCTGCGCCGCGAGCCACTCCCGCTGAACCGCCTGTTTCCTCGTCTCCTGTGTCGCGAGCCGCTCCTGTCTCGCGCGGCCTTCGCGTGTGCACCTGCCATGGAGGGTCTTCCGCCTGAAGATCGGTAACAATACCGCCGTCTGGAAAATTGGCCTTATCCTCAAGGCAGTAGTCCGGAAATTGTTGGCGAAAATCATCCTGGAGTAGCCAGGTGGCGTCGTTGGTCAGGCGGTGGCGCCATGTGACGCGGATCTCCTCTGGGGCGGCGTCCCCGGTTAAATGATGCCAGCGATCGAGAATGGCCTCGGGGTACAACGGTTCGGAGCCGGAATAGTCGAGGTCGGCCGGAATATGGTCCGTCACTGGGTGGTCGCCTACCACACGCCGAAGCTGCGAGACATGAAAAATCGGGTGAATGTGATTGCTGTTAGGCAAGCGTAGCCAGTATGCCACGGCCCCGATGCGGCTTATGACTTCGAAGGGGCCGTAAAAATGCGGTGCCAACTTTGGGCACGTCCGTCGTGCGACGGTAAGTTGGCGGTATGGGTGGAGTTTGAGAAAGACCTTCTCCCCCGCCTGAAAAGAGAGATCCCGACGTTTCCGGTTGGCAAAGGACAACATCTTCGCTTGGACCCGTCGTAGGTGGTGCTTCAAGCTATCGAGGATGATGTCGCGATCAGGGAGATGGTCGACCAAACTGGCCATGGGGCACTCCCCCCGAAGGTGTCGGACCACCGATCGCGGCGGTAGGCCATAAACTATCTCGAACGGTGATGTGTTCGCCGCATGATGATAAGCTGTGTTATAAGAGTACTCCGTCCAACACAACCATTTGACCAAAGTACCTGGCCGCTCGCCGATGAAACAACGAAGATAAGTCTCTAAACACTGATTGAGCACCTCGGATTACCCGTCCGACTGCGGGTGATAGGTCGTACTCATGCGTAGGCGAGTTCCCTGTAGACGAAAGAGGGATGTCCAAAAACTGCTGAGAAACAGAGGGTCGTGGTCGCTCACGTTGGAGCGAGGCAAACCATGTAGGTGCACGATCCCGGCAATGAAACTGTCTGCCACGGTGGCAGTCGTGTAAGGGTGGCGGAAAGGAATGAAGTGTGCCTACTTCGAGAGGTGGTCCACAACTATCAAGATGCAGTCAAACCCGCTCAAACGGGGAAGCCGGGTGATAAAATCCATGGCGATATCCTCCCAAATGCGCTCCGGGATCGGAAGGGGCAGAAATAAGACGTTGGGAAACATGGTCTCGTACTTAGCTTTTTGACAAGGAAGACAAGCGACCACGTAGGCCTTGACCAGGCGGAGCATATAAGGCCAATAAAGGGGCGCCGCCAATCGTCGGTAGGTGCGATAGACACCCGCATGCAATGTTATTAAAGGCGTGCCTGAGGCGCGCCTAAGGCTCCAGGCTCACCAAGCTCAAAGGTTTGCGCCTCTGTGCGCCTTATTTGCGCTTTTAGAATATAAATGGTGTGTCTAAGTGAAATTTTTGTTGTAATTTTTTTCTTCAAAAATTAAGAAAAAAATAATGCAATAACTCAATAATTTTTTATAGATTTAGTGTTTATAATAGATAATTGTGCGTTGAGACTTAGATATGATATAAGTGACCACATTGATTCTATTCTTTAAGAGATATAAACGATAGTAATGAATGATTAATTAGTAGACCGAATGAAAATTTTGATCAAAAAGCTGAAATGATGTTTGATGTTGATTATTTAAAAAGAATGTGGTTGCGTCTTGCCTTCCTCAGGCGAGCGCCTACGCCTTGAGCCTAGACTCCAAGACCCCTTTGCGCCTTGGTGCGCCTTGCGCCTTTAATAACTAAGCCTGCATGGCCGCCCGACGGAGTGGAATGGAATTCGTCTAACAAATGCGGTATACTGGAAGAGGCGATTGAAAGCACGAGGCGTCCCCGATGGAATAGGCAGCCTCCGATGAGCGAGTACGGCGGGTGAGCTTCTGGGTTAACCAAAAGGGCTGTCCGGATGGCCGCAAGATGGGGGTCCCATTCGACGTCCAGCTGGAATGTGGCCGCGTCGTCCCAAACCGGCCGAGAAATGGCGGCTAACTCCCGTGCTTGCGGTTGGCTGGAGAGGGAGTCTGCCGCCCGATTCGCCAGACTGGGGCGGAACTAAATGGTGTAGTCGTAACCCAACACTTTGGCGACCCAAAGTTGTTGTGTCGGAGTCGTTATCTTTTGTTGTAGCAAGTAGCGAAGACTGTGATGATCGGCGCGGACCATGAAGGGGTGACCCAAGAGATAAGGACGTCAATGTTGGACCGCGTGAACGAGGGTCATGAGTTCATTCTCGTAAGACAAACGAATATGGATTGCCGTCGAAAAGGCGCGACTGTAGTAAGCAATAGGTCGTCCGGATTGCATCAGAACGGCGTCGACGCCCGTGCCGGAGGCGTCACATTCCACGAGGAAGGGTTGCTGAAAATCCGGCATGGACAAAACCGGCCCTTGAACAAGGGCTGATTGGAGCGCGGCGAAGGCGGCCATGGAGGCGGGCGACCACGAGAACGGGCCGTCTTCCGAGAGCTTCAACAACTGGGTGAGGGGCCGGGCCAACACGTCGTAGTCTTTAATGAATCGCCGGTAGTACCCGGTGAGGACGAGGAACCCGCGAACGTCCCTAAGAGATGTCGGTGTTGGCCACCGAAGAACCGTCTAAATCTTGTCTTCATCCATGGCCACACCGTTGACCGAGATGGTGTGGCCCAAGTAGCTAACTGTCGTCGTGCCGAAGGAGAACTTTTTGCGATTGACGACGAGGTGTGTTGCCGAAGCGACAAGAAGGTATGGCGGACATGTTGTAGGTGTTCCTACCAAGACTGATTAAATACCAAGATGTCATAAAAAAAACAAGCACATGCTTACATAGTACCTGGCGGAATATGTCATTCATCGTCGCTTGAAAAGTAGTCGGGGAGTTGGTGAGCCCGAACGGCATAACCAGAAACTCGAAGTGACCGTCATGAGTTCGAAAAGCGGTCTTCGGAACATCGTCCGGTCGGACCCGGATTTGATGGTATCCCGCCCAGAGATCAAGCTTCGTGAAGTAAGCGGCGTCGTGAAGCTCATCCAGGAGCTCTTGAATTACAGGAATGGGATACTTATCCGGAATCGTGACTTTGTTGAGCTCCTTGTAATCAACACAAAAACGCCAACTCCCATCTTTCTTGCGCTGGGTCGAATGAGGCCGCCCAACAAAATCTCCTGCACAAGGCGTTCAATCTCGTCTTTCTGGGCGTAGTCGTAACGATAGGGACGGACGGAGACGGCCGCCGCACCTGAATGGAGCACAATCGGGTGATCGATCGGTCGCGCCGGTTGAAGGCCCTGTGGTGCGGAAAAAACATCTGGGAAGTCCTTGAGGAGGTGCTAAAAATTTGCGGCTAGCGGCAAGGGAATGGTCGTCTCCGTTTGGAGGGGCCATAGCCAAGCCGAGAAATCCACGTCCGCTACCCGAGTGAGAGCTCGAAAAGAGACCGGTGATCGTAGGAGAGCCGAATCGCCCACCAAGCGGCAAGGGTTGCCCTTGTGCTGAAAGAGCATGGTCAAAGTGGCCCAATTCACACGGACATCCCCCAAGGTCTGAAGCCACGCCACCCCCAAAATAACGTCTATACCGCCCAACTCGAACATATAGAAGTCCGGCTTGAGCAGGTATGGCCCCACTGAAAGAGTCAAGTTCGAGCATTGCCCCAGTGTCGGCCGCCGGCGGCCATCGCACAAGAAAACGGAGAAGCCCGGGGAAGGTGGAGCGAGGTTGCGCGCCAACTGCGTCAAATTGAAGTTGTGGCTTGCGCCGCTATCGATCATCACAATCACGGGGCGGTTGAGAACCAACCAAGCCATCTTCATAGTCCGAGGTCCGGTAAGGCCTCCCACGGAGTAGAAAAGAAGGTCCAGCACATGGAGGGTTGCGACGTCGGGCTCCGATGGGGTGTCATCATCATGAATGGCGAGGTCGTCGAAATCGGACATAGTGATTTTGGGATCATAATCGCCGAAAAGGGCGTGAAACTCCTTTGCCGCGCAAACATGGTTCGGGGAGTAGGGTTGGCGGCAACAGAAACACAACCCCTTGCGGGGGAGTTCGTTGTAGTCATTGTTGGAGAAACGGTGGGGAGGCCCGGTGCTCCCCGGCCGAACGCCCCCACCGGGCGGCGGCCGCTGGTCCAGGTCACAGGTGGTATGGGAACGGGTGTTGGACTGTCCGTCGGGCGGATGGTGGCGGTGACCGAGATCTGCTTCCACCGCGCAAGCAAGCTCCAAGGCTTCTGAGACCGTTAGAGGATGATGTGTGCGGATGCGAGAACGGATGGAGGGCAGCAGTCCCTGAAGAAAGAACCCCAAAAGTGGTTGGGCGGAAGGCCTGGAACCTGCGTGACAAGCGCTACGAAATCATCGATGTAACCATCCAAATCGGTCGTTTGGCGGATGCTGTAGAGGCGCTCAACGGAAGAGACGGTGTAGCGCGACTCATAGAGACTTATCATCTCTTGTTTGAACTCATCCCACGAAATGGCGGGCTAAACTTGGCGGAGCCAACGCGCCCAATGGAGGGCCGACCTGGTGAGGCCGACAACGGTTGTGCCCACTCTGTGCGCGGGCAGTGAGAGGTGAAGGTCAAAGAACTGCTCCACGCGCGCGACCCAGCCCATTGGGTCCACGCCGAAAAATGAGGGGGCGTCCAAAGCTAGGGCGGAACGGCCGGAAGTGGTGCGGGGTCGGTGGGAAGCAAGTGCGGCGGCATACCCAAAATGGAGCCCGCGCCTGTCGAGGATGTCGAGCCCGTCGGTTGCGCATGGGTGGTCGAGGACGCCAGGGCATCCAGGCGTCCGAGGAGGACAGCCTGACCGGCGAGGATCGCGACGATGGAGGACTGGGGGGTGTCCAGGCGATTTACGTGGTCGTTGAGCCAGGCACATGTGTCGTCCACCCCATCAAGGGTCCCGACGGATGTGTTGCGGGTGTTCGGTGCCATCGAAAAAGGGAAGGAAGACCGAAGGATTCCGACGGCGCTAGTGCAGGCGGAGATAGCAGATCGGACCAGTTAATACTGACGCAAGAGAGAGGCTCGACAAGGGGGAGGGCCGGCCGGCAGAGAGAGAGAAAGAGAGAGGGAGAGAAGTAGGGTTGGAGGAGAAGAAGAGGGAGCAGCCCCCTTTTCACTTAATTGATCCAAAGATGAAAACCAAAAGCCAAAGTTCACCCTCTTATAGATGAGGGGTCAAATACTGCACACATAAGAACTTAATAATAAAATAAGGAACTTGAGTTCAATCTTGTCCCGCCGAGCCGTCCGATTCCGCGTTTCCCGTGGCACGAGCCGCTCCCACGGAACCGCCCGGTTCCGCGTCTCCTGCGCCGCGAGCCGCTCCCGCTGAACCGCCTGTTTCCTCATCTCCTGTGTCGCGAGCCGCTCCCGTCTCGCGCGGCCTTTACGTGTACACTTGCCATGGATGGTCTTCCGCCCGAAGATCGGTAACAGTAGATGTCAGCTGAGATGTCAGTTTTGTGGAGAAAAGACCATGTTTTCAATATTTTATTCGATAACGACATTTCTCAAAATATTGCAATGATATATCACGCACGATATATTGTTTAAGTAAATCAAGGCTCGGTTTTAAACCAAGCCCCGATTTCCTTTACACTTGCCCAAATATTGTTGCTTTGGTTCTCGACTCTCTTCCTTACTGTCTCTACAGTCTAATTTTCTCAAGCCTGGTTCTGCGGCTTCCATGGTTCTCACATCACTGATTCTACGCCTCCTCTGGTTCTATAGATTCTCTGGTTCTGCAGTTTTTTTTATTCTCTAGTTCCACGGCATATCTAGTTCTTTGTTTCTGCGACTTCAGCATCCGATTGTCGGCTGTCTTCCTCCCTTCTTGGCAGTCAGCTCCATGAGTTGTTTTAAATTTCATTTGATTGGTTCTCTAGTTCTGCAGTTATTCGACACATTTTATTGTTCTTTTTTCTCGATTTTCATCAAGTGGTTTAAGGGTCATCTTCCTCTCTTCTTGTACTTCTTCTTGACTCTCCTCCCCTTTGGTTCTCTGATCTACAGCTTCTGCTAGACTTCTTGTTCTCGCCTCTTTTCATCTTTGGTTCTATTGCATTTTTCAAATGTTAGAAAAACAATAGCGCAATAGCTTAACTCCTTTGATTCCTTTAACTTCAATTCTATTTTTTTCGTATCTATATTTTCTTCATGTGGCTTAAGATTCCTACTCCTTGATTCCTTTAACTTCAATTCGATTTTTTCATCTTTTTGAAGCACATTGTTTAAGGTTCGTTCTTGCCATAGATCCTTTCCTCCAGAAGGTAACACTAATTTTTCTTTTTTCTATTAGTCATTCTAGTTTGCCTGCATCATGGAACTTTTCTTTGTCTGAACATCAATAGAGTAATCCATGGAACTTTTTCTTTTTTCTCTTGAGAAGGCTTATGATAGAGTTCCAAGAAAGATCTTATGGAGAGTCTTAGAAAAGAAATGTGTAAATGTATCATATATTGGCATAATCAAAGATATGTATACAAATTCATTGACAGGGGTGAGGACATTGTTGGTGTTTTGGTAGTTGACCACGGTCAACGAGTCTTTATTTTATATGCGGTTTTAAATGGCGGAGGAGAGAGAAATTTCAGAGTAGGTGGTTTTAATGAGATGCCACGTGGAGTTTTATTATTCGTTGTAATTGCCTATACATATGCATGTATAGTTCGTTTTTCGTGTTATTCTGAATAGAAGTAATTTTTCTCTTCCGTGCTTGTTTCTCCTGTGAACAGGAGTGGCGAGAGAGTGAGAGAGAGAGAGAGAGAGATTGGCGAGAGAGAGATATTAAAAGCAAAGGTGGCAGTGGGAGAGAGAGCTAGAGAGAGAAGAATATTAAATAGAGGCTTTGTTTATTTTCGGTGCTGGTGACTCTCGCCAGAAGGATCGCGCTGAAGCGGTTGATCACCGGAGCCAAGCCAGAAGCACTCGTCGGAAGACCTCTCGCCGGCCAACTTGCAGCCCGACTGCTCGCCATCTGTAGTCGCCGCTGCTCGCCCGCTATACTCGTTGGGGTTCTCTCCTGGAGTAGGAGCTCGCGCCTGGAGTGCTCGCCGGAGCTCGCCTGGGGTACTCGCCCCGTCGTTCTCACCCAGCTCACCGAACTCGCCGAACACCTGTACTCGCCGGTCTCGCCGGAGGTGCACACTCGTCGGACTACATCTCACCCATAGCAGTTGCTGCCTGCACTCGCCGAGCTTAGAAGGAGAAGTGCTCGCCAACCTTGAAGCACTCGCGACTTGGAGTTTTCGCCAGAACCAAGTCGTCGGAGGTTCTCGCCAGTCGCTCGGAGGGAGCACCCGCAGGAAGCCTTGCCAACTCGCACAGTGATCTCGTCGTAATAGAGATCTCCCGGAGTGGAGAGAATAAATTGTTTGGCGAGTTGAGGGGTGTTGTCTTGGAGATTACTTTGGTGTGTTCACGCGTCGCGCTTCCAACAACTGGTATGAGAGGGAGGTTGCAAACCTTTACGGTGACTCGGAAGGTTTGAAGTAGAGAAGAGATGGAGTTTGGAGGTGCCATGCCGGGGCAAGTCTCCAAGTTGACGAAGACGAATTATGGAAACTGGAGTATTCAGATGAATGTGCTACTCGCTTCAAAGGAGCTATGGTAGATAGTTGAGGACGGGTATGAAGAGCTTACTGCCGAAGCAGAAGCGGCGTTGACCAATGCCCAGAAGACGACATTAAGGGAAGCGAGAAAGAAAGATAAGAAGGAACTGTTCACATTATACCAAGGGGTCGATGAAGCCACGTTCGAGAAGATCTCAGAAGCTACAAGTTCAAAGGTGGCATGAGAGATATTGCAACGCTCCATGCAAGGAGTAGATAAAGCAAATAAGGTGAAGTTGCAGTCACTTCGAGGAGAGTATGAAATGTTGAGAATGCAGAGCACTGAGAAGGTCGGTGACTTTGTGAGCCGTCTGCGGGCGCTCACAAACGAAATGAAGCGCAATGGGGAGGCAATTGACAATGTGAGTCTCATGGAGAAGCTCCTGAGGTCCATGTCAAATAAGTTTCGACATGTGGTGGTGGCGATCGAGGAGTCGAAGGACCTCACCCAGATGACCGTAGGTGAGCTTGTAGGCTCATTGCAAGCTCATGAGTACATAATGCTGCAGGATGATGAAGAAGCGAGTGGCTTGGGAAAAGCACTCCAGAACCAGTTGAACTTCGGAGAGAGCTCCGAAAGAGGAGGCGGCCAGCGTGGCCGAGGTCAACAAGGCAGAGGAAGAGGAAGAAGAGGAGGAAGAGATCAGGGAAGAAACCAATACCACCAGAGAGAGGCGGAGCAACCTCAAAGAGGAAGGTGGCAAGAAGGAAGAGGTAGAGGAAGGGGCCAAGGAAAAGGCCAAGGAGGAAGAGCCGAGGTTCAGTGTTACAACTGCAACAAGTTTGGGCACATGAGCTATGACTGTTGGGCTCCGAGGAAGACAGAAGAAGCCAACCATTATGCGGAGGCTAGGAACAAGGGGAACGATGCTGGGGGTAGAGACCCAATGATGTTTCTAACCTACCGAGGTGCAAAATAAGGAAGGAATGAAGTGTGGTACCTGGACACAGGGGCGAGCAACCACATGTGTGGAGATAAGGAGATGTTCTCTAACCTTGAACCCAGTGGGGGTGAGGTTAGCTTCGGGGATGCTTCGAAGATTTCCTTGGAAGAAAAGGGTCTGGTTGTCGTGAAACTGAACGGGGAGAAAGTACACTTGAATGATGTGTACTACGTACCAGGGTTGAAGACCAACATTTTGAGCATTGGGCAGTTAGTGGAGAGAGGCTACTGCGTGCAGATGAAGGATGGGTCTCTGGCAATGAAGAATGATCAAGGGAAGAAGGTAGTGAAGGTGAAGATGACGGTGAACCGTCTCTTCACGCTGAAGATGGATGCTCAAGAGACGGCTTGTCTCGCGAGAACAGAAGAAGAGGAAGAAGCATGGCTATGACACCATAGGATGAGGCATTTGGGCTTCACAGGGTTGAAGCTGCTATCCCACTCCAAGATGGTGGCGGATCTGCCTATAATCTCCCCTCCGCAAAAGGTGTGTGAGGCGTGCACGAAGGGGAAGCTGAAGAGGCAGACATTCGAAGGAGGGAAGTCCTGGAGAGCAAGGCGGCAACTTGAACTGGTTCACTCGGACATCGCGGGTCCGTTTGAGACCACCTCAATAGGCGGAAGCAAGTACTACATCACCTTCACGGATGACTATAGTCGGAAGTGTTAGATGTATTTTCTGAGAGAGAAGTCTGAGGCCCTTAACAAGTTCAGGGAGTTCAAGGCGATGGCCGAGAAGGAGAGTGGACAACCATTGAAGGTGCTAAGGACAGATCGAGGTGGGGAGTACACCTCAAGGCTGTTTGATAATTTCTGCAAGGAGAATGGAATATCACACCAACTGACGGCGGCATACTCACCGCAGCAGAACGGAGTGGCAGAGAGGAAGAACCTCACCATCATGAACATGGCGAGGAACATGGTGAATGAGAAGGTGCTACCGAAGATGTTCTGGGCGGAAGAAGTGCAATGTGCGGTGTATCTACTGAACAGATGACCCACAAAGAGTGTGAAGTTTATGACGCCGTTTGAAGCATAGAGCGGCTGGAAGCCGAGTGTGAAGCACCTAAGGATCTTCGGGTGTGTAGCTCATGCTCACATCCCAGAACAGAAAAGGAAGAAGCTCGATGATAGGAGCGAGAAGTGCATTTTCGTTGGCAACGCTCCGGAGAGCAAGGCATACAAATTTTACAACCCGGTGACGGGAAAGGTCATAGTCTCGAGGGACGTGGTGTTTGAAGAAGGATGCAGCTGGATCTGGGATGAGGAGACGAGAAGTATGAAGGCTACGTTCTTCGAAGATGAGGAAGAGGGTGGTCACGAGGCTGGAGCCGAGAATGGTGGAGTTGAGCCGCCATCACCACCGAGTAGAAATTCAGGGGGAGCTTCCATCTCCTATTCAAGAGGGGAAAGCTCAAGTGGAGGCAATTCTGGAGGAGGAAGCGGGAGCCGGAGTGACTCTGAGAGTCCACCACCCAGGATGAAGGGGTTGGGGGAGCTCTATGAGGAGACGGTCCCAATTCATGCTAACTATTCATTATATTGTCTCTTAGCAGATTGCGAACCACGGTGTTATGAAGAAGCTGCTCAGGAGAAATCTTGGAGGATGGCGATGGATGCCGAGATGGCTTCCATAAAGAAGAACGATACATGGGAGCTAGTTGATCCACCGGCGGGCCACAAACCCCACGGGGTGAAATGGGTTTACAAGGTGAAGAAAAACAAAGATGGAGCTGTGAAGAAGCACAAAGCAAGGCTGGTGGTGAAAGGGTATAAACAAGTCCAAGGGGTGGACTATGATGAAGTCTACGCCCCAGTGGCGCGGATCGATACTATAAGGATGATCATCGCACTGGCGGCACACTACGGATGGACTATCATGCAAATGGATGTTGTGGCGGCGTATCTGAATGGGTACCTGGAGGAGGATGTGTACATCGAGCAGCATCCAAGGACGTGGTGAAAGGCAAGGAGAGAAAAGTCTGCAAGCTGGGCAGAGCCTTGTACGGACTGAAGCAGGGAGCTCGAGCTTGGAATGGGAGGATAGACAAATTCCTTCAAGAGCATGGGTATATCAAGTGCCCATATGAGTATGCTCTCTACATGAAGGTGGAGAAGAGCGGGGATATCATGATCCTATGTCTATACATGGATGACATGATATTCACCGGGAGCAACCCTGCGATGTTCGAAGAATTCAAGAGGCTGATGATGGAGGAGTTCGAGATGACGGACTTGGGAGAGCTAAGCTACTTCTTGGGAGTTGAGGTGCAGCAGAGAGAAGATGGGATCTTCATCTCCCAGAAGAAGTATGCCGAGGAGATTCTGAAGAAGTTCAGGATGGAGGGTAACAAGGCAATCTCCACTCCTGCGGACCCTGGAACGAAGCTGAGGAAGGATTCCGAAGAGGAAGGAGTGGACCCAACTATGTTCAAGAGCCTGGTCGGAAGTCTAAGGTACTTGACTTTCACTAGGCCGGACATCATGTATGCGGTCAGGGTAGTAAGCAGGCACATGGAGGAGCCCAAGCAGGACCACTTCACAGCAGCGAAGAGGATCCTGAGGTATGTGAACGGGACTCGGGACCATGGCCTGACGTACTCATCTGGAGGAGAGTTGAAGCTACTCGGCTACTCGGATAGCGACTATGGAGGAGATGTGAACGACCGGAAGAGCACTTCCGGGTATGCGTTCAACATGGAACCGCGACGTTCTCATGGAGTTCTAAGAAGCAGGCTACTATAGCTTTTATCATCTCGCGAGGCGGAGTACATCGCGGCGACGGCATGCGCTTGCCAAGCCATCTGGCTACGGAACCTTCTGGGGGAGTTGCATCATGCGCAGGAAGGGCCAACGACAGTATTAGTGGATAATATGTCTTCCATCCAGCTCGCAAAGAACCCAGTGTTGCATGGGAGGAGCAAGCATATCGAGACCCGATATCACTTCCTCCGTGAACAAGTGGAGCAGAAGACAGTGGAGGTGGTGTATTGCCCAACCGGAGAGCAGGTTGCGGACATATTCACCAAGGCTTTGAAGGTGGAGACGTTCGAGAGGCTCAAAGGCAAACTCGGCATGTGCTGCCAAGTTTGAGGGGGAGTTTGTTGGTGTTTTGGTAGTTGACCACGGTCAACGAGTCTTTATTTTATATGCAGTTTTAAATGGCGGAGGAGAGAGAAATTTCAGAGTAGGTGGTTTTAATGAGATGCCACGTGAAGTTTTATTATTCGTTGTAATTGCCTATATATAGGCATGCATAGTTCGTTTTTCGTGTTATTCTGAATAGAAGTAATTTTTCTCTTCCGTGCTTGTTTCTCCTGTGAACAGGAGTGGAGAGAGAGAGAGAGAGATTGGAGAGAGAAAGATATTAAAAGCAAAGGTGGCAGTGGGAGAGAGAGAGCTAGAGAGAGAAGAATATTAAATAGAGGCTTTGTTTATTTTCGGTGCTGGTGACTCTCGCCAGAAGGATCGCGCCGAAGCGGTTGATCACCGGAGCCAAGCCAAAAGCACTCGTCGGAAGACCTCTCGCCGGCCAACTTGCAGCCCGACTGCTCGCCATCTGTAGTCGCCGCTGCTCGCCCGCTATACTCGTCGGGGTTCTCGCCTGGAGTAGGAGCTCGCGCCTGGAGTGCTCGCCGAAGCTCACCTGAGGTACTCGCCCCGTCGTTCTCACCCAGCTCACCGAACTCGCCGAACACCTGTACTCGTCGGTCTCGCCGGAGGTGCACACTCGCCGGACTACATCTCGCCCATAGCAGTTGCTGCCTGCACTCGTCGGGCTTAGGAGGAGAAGTGCTCGCCAACCTTGAAGCACTCGCGACTTGGAGTTTTCGCCAGAACCAAGTCGCTGGAGGTTCTCGCCAGTCGCTCGGAGGGAGCACCCGCAGTAAGCCTTGCCAACTCGCACAGTGATCTCGTCGTAATAGAGATCTCCCGGAGTGGAGAGAATAAATTGCTTGGCGAGTTGAGGGGTGTTGTCTTGGAGATTACTTTGGTGTGTTCACGCGTCGCGCTTCCAACATACATCTGGAGGATTAACACATGAATTCCCAATCACTGTTGGCTTACATCAAGGTTCAGCTTTAAGCCCTTATCTTTTTACCCTTATCTTAGATGAGCTCACCGTACATATCCAACGAGTAATACCTTCGTGTTTATTGTATGCAAATGATATCATTTTGGTCGATGAGACGAGTGAGGGTGTAAACACAAAACTTGAATCTTGGCGAAATACTTTAGAAAAGAAGGGTTTAGGTTGAGCAGGGCAAAACAAAGTATATGAAGCTTAAATTTAGCAGTGCAAGAAGGACGGATGACTTCGTTATTAAGCTGGGTTTAGGTTGAGGGGGGCAAAGATGGCTAGCCTAGGCATATACCATCACACACTAGTTATATTTTTAGTATTTATCATTGTATTTCCTGTCAATTTTCTTATGCACTGACATTATTTGGAATTCCGGCTCATTGGTTTGACCATCCGATGAGACTTTAAATAAACGGTCCAGCAATTTGAATAGCTAGGGAAAAAGGGGCAAACTTAAATTAATTATAACGACATAAAATAAACTTGAGAAATACAAAATATTTCTCATGAAAAAAAACATTTAAGGGAGATGAGTTTTGGGAAACAATTTTGTGAATCATTAAAAACCGAAGAAAGATTTTAATGGAGATTGTAAAAACAGAATGGCTAAAAGTTTAGGAAATATGGCAATCAGTTTTGGAAACATGACAATCAATTTTGGAAACGTTGTAAAGGGAGTGTGAAAAAGGGCTAAATAAAGACAAAATTTATTGCTCCAAAAAAATAATTATTACATAGGTATGCCCCCTTATTTACAGGAAATGGGGGAGATGAGAATATAACAAACGATGCGGGACTAAATACAAGCTGTGCGGCCAGAGTGGTTTGACACAAAACCGCCCAACTATACAAAGAATACAACACGGCACAGCCTTTGAACACCCGCGGCGGCTAACACCCGGACTGCTGAAGCGGTTAACAACAGGCCACTGCGGTTTACTTCCAGTCCGCTGCGACGGCTAACTTCTGGACCGCTGCTGCGGCAACCCACCTGACCGCTGCCGCAGCTAACCTTCAGACCGCAGTTGTGACTAACCTTCAGACCGCTGTTGCGGCTATCCTCCAGACCGCTGCTGCGGCTATCCTCCAGACCGCTGATGCGGCTAACCTCCAGACCGCTGCTGTGGCAAACCTCCATACCGCATCTGTGGCAAACCTTTAAGCCGCTGCTGCGGATAGCCAACAGGCCGCTGCTGCGAACTCTAATCAAGCCGCTGAGAAGGATATCAGACAGTCCGCTGATCCAAACCGTCAGACCGCTGACCAGACAAGTAGCTGGTTCAAACCGCTGACCAGACAGGTCGCTGCAACTACAACGGCTAACCGCCCGGACTAGGGTTCCAACACTCCCCCTCAAGCTGGAGCATATATGTCAACCATGTCTAGCTTGCTACAAACTTCCAAGAACGAGGTAACTGGCTTTGTGAAGAAATCAGTTAGCTCCTTATCAGATGTAACAAACGGAGTACATATTTGATTTTTCAATATCTCCTCTCTGATAAAATGGCAATCCACTTCGATATGCTTCGTCGTCTCATGAAAGACTGGATTCCTTGAAATATATATAGCTGTTTTATTGTCACAAAACATCGGTAGTAGATGATCATATAGCTCTCTCAGATCCAGCAAGAGTGTTCGTAGCCACTTCAACTCGCAAACAGTCTGAGTCATGCTTCTATATTCAGCTTCTGCACTTGACCAATCAACTACAACATGTTTCTTACTCTTCCAGCTGACTAGGTTACCTCCAACGAAAGTGCAGAAACCAGAGGCAGACTTCCTATCTTCCTTGTCATTTGCGTAGCTAGCATCAGAATAAGCCTCAACCTTCAAATGTCCCCTTTTCTGAAACAAGATCCCTTTTCCCGGTGCACCTATTACATACTCTAAGATCTTTAGAGCTGAATGCAGATGACATTCTTTGGGGGCTTGCATAAACTGACTCACTTTCCCTACTGCATAACAAATATCTGGTCTTGTGACTGTCAGATAAATGAGTTTACCCACAAGACGTCTGTATCTGGCGATATCTTCAAGAATAAGAGAATTCTCACTCTAGCATTTGTCATCTCCAACAGACATAGGAGACCGAGCGGGTTTAGCCCAAAGAAGACCTGTCTTTTTCAAGAGATCTAAGGCATACTTTCGCTGTGATAGAACAATAGAACCAGGTTTCCGAGATATCTCAATCCCCAGAAAGTATTTAGGAGACCACATATCCTTGGTAATAAAATGTTGAAACAGAAGCTTCTTTGTCATATCAATGTCGTTTTTATCATCCCCTGTAAGAAGAATGTCATCCACGTATACTGCAAGAACAACAAGGCCAGCCGAGGTTTTGCGAATGTACAAAGAATGATCTGTAGCACTCCGAAAAATCCAACAACAGAAATAACTTCATTGAATTTGTCAAACCAGGCCCTCGGGCTTTGCTTGAGATCATAGATAGCCTTCCGCAATCTACAGACCTGAGACTCCCCTTGAGCAACATACCCAGGAGGTTGCTCCATATAGACTCTCTCATGCAAATCACCATAAAGAAAAACATTCTTCACATCCAACTGAGATATTTCCCAGTCTGTGTTGACAACCACAGAAGAGAGAACACGAATTGTAGTAATCCTAGCAACGGGAGAGAAAGTATCAAAGAAATTCACACCATAAGTTTGCGTAAATCCTTTAGCAACAAGCCGGGCTTTGTAACGATCAATAGTACCATCGGGAATAAATTTGATGACAAAGACTCAACGACACCCAACCACATCAGCTCCAGGAGAGGTAGGAACAAGAGTCCAAGTACCCCGTTCAGTGAGAGTTTTCATCTCTTCATCCAAAACAACTTTCCAATGAGGAATGACAAGAGCATCTTGATATGAGGCGGGAAGAACAGTCGCCGATAGAGCAAGAGCAAAGCTCTTAGACGGAGGAGATAGCTACGCATAAGAGACCACATCCCGAAGGGGATGTTGAGTGCAAGATCGAACACCTTTCCGAAGAGCAATCGGAAGATCAAGGTCTGTCCTATCGAATGTATTAGTTTCACCCGAAGGAGAGACAACTGACTCAAGAGCTGTTGGCAGCAGCTCAGTAGAGGAATCAGAGACAGTAAGAAAATCAGAAGTAGAAAGAGATGGAAGAAGTGCAAGCTCTGGAAGAGGTGTCGACATAAGAGTAAAAGAAACAGAATTAGTAGAAGAAGGAAGAATAGAGGGAGAATAAAAGAACGGGGCATCCTCAAAGAAAGTGGCATCTGCAGAAACATATTATTTCTGGAGAACGGGATCAAAACACCTATATCCTTTCTGTGTCGGGCAATAACCCAGAAAAATGCACTTAACGGAGTGAGGAGAGAGTTTGTCACGACCAAAAGAAGGTGAGTGAACAAACGATGTGCATCCAAAGATTCGATGAGGTAAAGGAAACGGAGTCTCATCAGGATACACGATAGAAAATGGAGTCTTTTCATTGAGAACCGAAGACGGAACTCGATTAATGAGAAAACAAGAGAGAAGAACCGCATAACCCCATTAAGATCGAGGAACATACATATGAGTGAGAAGACTACGAGCCACATCGAGAAGATGACGATTCTTGCGTTCAACAACGCCATTCAGTTGGGAAGTGTAAGGACAAGTAGTTTGATGGACAATGTCATGATCAACACAAAATGACTGAAACTGATGACTGAGATACTCCTTAGCATTATCAGTGCGAAGAATTTTAATAGGAGTGTCAAATTGTATACGAATCTCATTATAAAACGCAGTGAAAATAGAAAATATTTTAGAGCGGTCATGTAACAAATACAATCACGTACACCGAGAGAAATCATCAATAAAAGTAACAAAATACATGCTACCCCTACCAACAGTCGGAAGGGGAGCAAGACCTCAAACATTCGAATGAACAAGGTCAAAGGGACGAGAAGAACTGTGGTCCTGCTTAGCGAGAAAAGTAGATCGGTGATGTTTGCCAAATTGACAAGCCTCACAATTAAGAAAAGAGTTCTCTCGAGATAAATCAAGCAGAAGCTGATAAAGAATCCGGGGAGGAGGATGCCCAAGGCGAAGATGTCACTGAAATAAAGAAGAGGATGAAAAAGCAGAAGCAGTATCAAGATAGAACAAGCCACCGCTTGCAGTCCCAGTTGCAATCGACTCCTCGGAGTGAGGGACCTGAAAAATACAGGTAAAAACAGTAAAAACAGCTTCACAGTTCAACTGTTTGCAAATAGCAGTGACAGAAAGAAAATTGGAAGGAAAACTCGGGACAAAAAGAGTGTCACGAAGCTCTAGACAATGAGTAACATGCACCGTGCCAGACCCAGAAACCGGAGATGAAGTATCATCCGCAATAAGAAATGGAGGCAACCGGTTATTCCTGTCAAAAGAAGAGAAAAGACGAGAATTCCCCGTCATATGATTAGTATCCCCAGAATCAATGAGCCACCTCCCTGTAGTAAACAGCTGAGCAGCAGCAGAAGTAGCAAGAGAAGGAGTGGTAATAGAGAACAACAGCAAACCGCACGGTTTAACAGAACAAAACGCGCGAACAAAGGGCCACGAACAGGCGACCAAGAAGAGCTCAAGCCGAAAAAGAGCAGGTCGCAAAAGAGCAGATCGGTTAACCGATCGACAAACAGGTAGCAGAACGAATGCGAACAAGAAAAGAAGGCCGACAAAAATAAACTCAAACTGCACGGTTAGAAGCCGGAAGAACAGCTCGCAGAAAAAAAAGAGACTGCACGAGTAGAGAAAACAACCCGCGCGAAGCACAGAAGAAAGACAGAAGCACGAACAGCAGGGAAGCCGCGCGAACACAAAAAGTCGCAAAGAATAGCGACTAGCAAAGAAGTCGCGCGACAAGAAACCCGCAAAGGTCGCACGAACAAGCAGCCACAAGCAAGAAAGAACAAGACAGAGCGACGAGCAAGGAATACCGCGCAAACAGAAAAGTTCACCAAGGAAACAAGTAGCAGAAACGGCGACAAGGGAGGGCAGGGCGGGAAGAAGCAGACCGGAAGAAGCTAACCGGAAACAGTTAAACAAACAAACCTCTATCTCTTTGGAGCAAACAAACAAACCGGAAGAAGCTAACCGGAAACGGTTAGACAAACAAACCGGAAGAAGCTAACCTCGCTTTGATAGCATGTGAAAAAAAGCTAAATAAAGACAAATTTTATTGTTCAAAAAAAATAATTATTGCATAGGCATGCCCCCTTATTTATAGAAAACGGAAGAGATGAGGGAATACAACAAACGATGTGGGACTAAATACAAGTCGCGCGGTCAGAGCGGTTTGACACAGTCAAACCGCCCAACTATACAAAGAATACAACATAGCACAGCCTCTGAACACCCGCGGTGGCTAACACCCAGTCTGTTGAAGCGGTTAACAATAGGCCGCTGCGGTTTTCTCCCAGTCCGCTGCGACGACTAACTTCTGGACCGCTGCTGCGGCAACCCACCTGACCGCTGTTGCGGCTAACCTCCAGACCGCAACTGCGGCTAACCTTTAGACCGTTGTTGCGGCTAACCTCCAGACCACTGCTATGACTATCCTCCAGACCGTTGTTGCGGCTAACCTCCGGACCGCTGCTGCGAAAAACCTCCAAACCGCATCTGCGGCAAACCTTTAGGCCGATACTGCGGATAGCCAACAGGCCGCTGCTGCGAACTCTAACCAAGCCGCTGGGAAGGCTATCAGGCAGGCCGCTGATCCAAACCGCCAGACCACTAACCAGACAGGCCGCTGGTTCAAACCGCCAGACCGCTGCGACTAGAACGGCTAACCGCCCAGACTCTCTTTAAGAGGCCTCCACAAGACAGGGAAAAGACAGCTTGGGTATTGCCAGAGAATGACTATCTTGGTCGTTCCTTTGTTATCCTGGCAACAACGCACCATCATCGCAGTTCCAGCTCCTTCATCCCCGTCAATCGTGAGATCCATCAGCCCTAATGCTCTTCCAGCGAGCATCTCGTCCCCAGCTTTTGCAGCGCAGCCAGGACGCGACTTCGTTGGGGTTCGCAAACGCCGCCCCGGCCGCCGAGGAGACCCCTTCCTCTCTGGTACGTCATCGATTTTGACGATCTACTCCGGCCTCCAAAGGAGCTTCCGTCTACTCCTTCAAGTGGGTTCCTCTACGCCCTCCATTTTTCCACCGGCGACGTGCACGGGACGGTCCCTGTTATTCATGCCAAAGCCGGTTGGTCCCCAAGTTTTCTCTGTCTGTCTGTTTCAGATCCCGCCAGTCGTGCAACTAGTTTGGAGTGGTCAAACCTTGTTGTAGTACTGCAGATGTCCGAGGTAATTCCGGCAATTCTCTTGCTTCAATTATTGGCGTAACTTTTATGCATCTCAAAATAATTAATTAAGCTTGCCTTTGACGTTTACGCTATTTAAATTTGTCGTTCATTCCATAAATTTTACTTGTGGTTTTGCTTGTGGAGTTATAAATCTCGCAACGATTCAAATCATTAAACACTCAAGGGAACTTCTTTCAAATAATGGTTAGCGGATCTGTGAGAGTTTATCGTTGAGAGTAGTTTTACGTGTGTAAAGTTCGATTTGGTCCACTTGGCCTATTTTCAAAATTAAAAAATCAACCTATTTTCAAATCCCTATTTTGAGTCTACATCAGTGGCTCACCTGAATCGCATCCTCACCAGGACGTGGTGGTTCATCAAGAGGCTCAATAGAGGGCTCATCATAGAACACATCAAAAGGTGGGTAATGATCATCCAGATGAGTACCATCGTAAGGGATAGTGATGCAGGACGGCGCATAGGGTTTGCGCGTCTGTCGGTTTTTTCTAGGAAACCCTAACCAAATGCAACGAAATATGTTTTTTTTTTAAGATTTGAGCGGGCGTTGCACAGAGTTTATGAAATTTAAGCAACGTAATTTTGTAAAGCACGAAATTCACTGCGTTGTTAAAAAATGAAATTTCTTAATAAAATGGTACAATTTTTAAATCCGGGAAGGAAGCTCGCAACTTTCGTTCTGTTCCCTTTGTCGTAGCACAACGAAAATCGTGAACTCCAAATACGTTCCTGTTTGGAGTTTTCGACGTAGCGGTCGCTGACAAAACTCAGGTGAAAACCCAACAATGAGTCTATTATCCTACGAGAAAATATAGAGGCACACACAAAGGAAGAAATAGAAACAATTACCCACGGAAAGATGCGTCTTTTCGTATCCGAAGTCGATGGCGATCAAGCGAGGAACTCCTCGTCACCTTCGATCTCCTGCTCCGAGGCCGGCCGTTATCGCACACAGGCACCAAGGAATTAAATCACTCCCTCACACGAGGTGGTTCCACGGAATCACTCAACAAAGCAAGGAAGCCACAAACTAACAACCTAAAATTCACTCGCTCTCACACTCAAGTGGCCCCACGAATTCTCAAACATTCGCGGTAGCTCCACGAAATCTCACACACTAAGATCTAATATCAATCCTAAGTCTCCTACTGTAATCGAACTACTGTACAATAACATTAAAGTTACTGTTCATCTCTTACACGGACGGCAACAACAAACTTGATTTTTCATCAACAGTCTCATAGGGCAGCAAATTAATTATCAACAGCAAAATTAAACAAATCACTGTTCATTACCTTAGACCTTACAACGATTAATTTAAGACACTGTTCATTATCCCTATCATTCTCACACGGGAAATAAAAACAGGGCAAGCCAAGTGCTCAACAACCATTAAAACAGG
This sequence comes from Platanthera zijinensis, assembly GCA_039513925.1. Taxonomy (NCBI): domain Eukaryota; kingdom Viridiplantae; phylum Streptophyta; class Magnoliopsida; order Asparagales; family Orchidaceae; genus Platanthera; species Platanthera zijinensis. Next base: position 120,252,329 of record CM077098.1, read on the forward strand.
AATCTAACAGAAATCCCAAACCTAATCACTATCACATTACAGAACATCATCTTCCCTCTACGGAAGGTAAGCACACACATACTTTGGCACAGGAAATACATAAAACATTCTTCATATTTTCATCATTCAACCAAAACAAAATACAAACACACCTCCCCTTTATAGGGTTTTGAACAGGAAAAAACAGAAAAGAAAACCTGCACACAGACGGCCATGACGGTTGTTGGATCGAGCGGCCATGGCAGAAGCTTGGCATCATAGAAGGATCGTGGGCTTCGCCAGTTGAGGGAGGTGTCGTGGGGCAGCGGCATGTGTGAACCAGAGCTCGAAAACGGGCTGCCGGTTGAAATCATGGAGGAATACGTGGCGACATTTGTCGTTGACACGGGGCTCCGCCCCTATGGCCATGCGCGACAGTACTCGGTCGGCGACGGCGGACTTCGCCCGCCCCCGACGGGTCGGTGCGGGCTGCGTCCGCATTAAGGCGGGTTGCACCCGCATCAAAGCGGACTGCGCCCGCAACATATACATATGAGTACTCAAAATGACCGTAAAAAATATACATAAATATTACAATTTTTATTTTGTAAAAGAATATACGTTTTGACCTAAAAATATTAATTTTGACTTTATTAAAGTTGATTGTTTTAATGTCATCTCCTCGAAAATACCACTGATATGTCTAATGACAACATTCTTTGAATAGACCGCTGACATGCCTGATGACAACCTACCATAGTAGGTGTAGGAGCTCTACTAAAAATCTTTTTGATTTTAAATGGATTTTCATCATTACTTCTAATTTTTTGATGGTATAATTACTTGAATAGACATTGTATTTTATTTTTTTGAAATAGATTATAATATATGTCAAGTCATTAAAATATAAAAATGAGGGCATAATTGGTATTTTTGAATGTTTCACCAAATACAACTTTTCCCTTATAATAGTGAAATATATATATATGTATATATATATATGTATATATATATATGTGTGTAGTTATATATATATAGGTATAGTTATATATATAATAGAGTAAAATAAAACTCCAACGGCTACGCGCGCAGGCGTGCAACAAGATGACTACGCACACAGGCGTGCAACAACTAAAATTGACAACAAAAAATTTGCAAAAATAAAATGCAACACAATAAATGACACAAATAAAACATGCAAAACATAGGGTCGATAGAGGTCCGGACTGGTGCGGCGTCGGGACTTCTTCGTCGACCTGATCGGGGCTGGGCAACACGAGATAGTGTCCCCATAAACGAGTGAGATAGTCACTATGAGATCAACACCAGGATATTGGCTCTTGGACATGATGTGGCTCAGGACAATGACAAGGGGTGAGTGACAGACCTACTCGCAAGAATGGATTTATATGTGCGGTGTCAATAAATGAGTCTATGGTAGGGGTGGTAACTAACCCAGGGCATGACAGTAGAAGGGGTGTATGTGAGGGACACATCACTATATAATCAATAAGTCGCTCAGACTCACCCTCAGTCAGAGTCACAAGAAATGAATCAAAAACAAATGATGGACCACTCACCGTATAAGTACCTCATTGGGGTGAGAGAAATCCATATCAGGTATCATTTCTATCGTGTCTGATAGGACAATGGCAGGCAAAGTGGTGACCTCGGTACGGGAGAGACTCGTACTGCGAAGGTCAAGGTGTGAATCCACTTGATCAGCTCTTGCGGCCTCAAAGCCCGTTCATGATGAAGGGAGATTTGATATGTCTGCTCAAGGGAGTCTGAGCTATGATGTAATAAATATTATACGGGTATATATATAAATACTTGTGAAACCATGATGTGGAGTAATGCCAATAAATAGAGGCAAGAGGATTGTAATAGGTATGCTTGAAAGAAAATAAAGTTATCCTTCTCTCTTCTATTATTGTTTCTCTCTCTCCTTGTTGTATTCATCTCTCTCCTACCAGCCTCAAGGTCATTCCTCGTCGGAACTCCGCCGACATATACCTTAACTTCATTTCTAACGCCGACAAACCCTCAAGCGATCTCGTAACGACACTTGATCGTTACAAATGATGCTCTTGTTGAGATTCTCTCTCCCACAACGATTCTTGATACCGTCTTACGGTTCTTGAAGGTCTAGCGTGCTCTCAGGAACGAAATTCTCTGCCAACAATTCATCAATAACAATTTACAAGCTCACATGTTCCTTGAACTTTTCACGGATTTCTAAAACAGAGTGCAGTTCGTTTAGATCCACCACATCCTTCCCGTAGTAGTACCAGTCATGGTTGTCATGATCGTGATCCAGATTATAGGATCTTACAATCCTACGATCCAGATTTTGTAAATCGATCCAGATTTTATAAAGCGATCCTCGACCCAATCATGTCATCTGATCTGATTCAACCTCTAAAGTATCTCTTCTAAGATCTCGATCCTCACAACCTTGGTACCAGTTCATGGTCCGCATGCAGAATTTGAGATCGCTACGACACGATTCGTCGCCGACGACGTCATCACTGTGCTACAGATTCATCTTTACCGCCTCAATTGACGACAGACCACCCAGATTCTTGTTAATGTTCTCTCTTTTGATTCACCATTCTTGAATGTACGTCACCATTCTTGAATGTACGTCACCATTCTCAACTTTTCGGCCATCTCGCCAGAACATCGCAGAACGCCCATCGTTGAGAGATCTCCCTCCCAACCAGCAAACTCGCCGAAATAGTCATCTTACTGGAAACCAACAAGATTGTTGACCAGACTCTGTAGCTCTTACATCGAAGCCAAGATTCGGTTGAATACAAAGGAATTCGACCAAACATAATTCTCTTCCATCTCCTTGATCAAGATCCCAACGCTTTCCTATCTGCTTGCCTTCTGAGTAAGCATCGATCAACAGGTTGTTAGCTGGACATATTCAAGAACGGCGGCGCAGTCGACGAAGTCACTACCGATTCGCCAGCGGCGGACTTCACGATTCTCCTTTGGCCGCCTTCAAAATTCGTCGTAAGCAGCGCGCCGCCTGATATTCATCGACCACCACCGCCGTCGGTTCATCCTACACCACCACCGCCGGCCTGAGGCTGGAAGCAGTGCCATCTCTTTGGCAGGAAGCAACGCCATCTCTGCGGGAAGCAGCGCCATCTCTTTGGCTGAAAGCAGCACAACGCATCTCTATTTTTCTGTTTTGACATGAAAGAGCAGGGCTCTCTATTTTGACTTAAAAAAAAGCAGCGCCATCTCTCTAAGACAAGAAAAAATTTGATCTCCAAGAAAACTTACAGAAAGTTGACATCAACTTGCTGACCGAAAGTTGACATCAACTTGCTCCTGTGGTGTTGCATCTTGGGCAATAGAAGATATTAAGCATCTCTGTTTTTTTGGCTACACGTTATGGTCATGGAGATCCAAATAGTTGGATTGTACAAATGGAGCGTTATTTTTGAGATAGTCATCTCACCTGAACATCAATTGTTTGTGGTTTCCTTCACCATATAGACCGTCCCGCTTTATCATACTATCTGGAATTTGTCAAAATAGGTTGCCCTCACACATGGCTAACCTTTCTCAATTACCTAACAACACGTGTTGGAAAATCGCTCGACACCAACTCGGAGGCCATCAATTAAGGGGATCCTGCCAGAACGTCTTCGTCTTCATACCAAGAACTGTCTCAAGGGCCTTCCACTGTAACGTTGTCGATGACATACCAAGAACTTCATCAAGGTTCTGCTCTTACAGTTTTTCCTGCAACAGCCATGTCAGAAGGCTACCTCAAGGGACACCACCAAGGGCAACTAGTTTATCAGATGAGGTTTTTGCGCAAGACAAGGAAGAAACATTCCAGCCGCCGTTAAATGATGAAAAATGCTTAGGGCGTGTCAAGATCTCATTGTCACTAGATTCTACCATCTCTGGGGCAGAAGAAACTAAATTGATTAATGAAGATAAATCGAGTGTTGCATCCCTCGACGGAGTTAGACGTCATACTCTGGGAAGAAAATATGAAAACTTTGTGCATGCAAATGAGGATATGTGTTACTTGGAATTCCAAAATACTATAATGAAGCCCAATCTATCTGAAAGCCATGATGACAAAATTCATGTAGATGCAACATTCGACAAAGATCCAACATAGCAGCAATATGGCAAATTAAGCTCAGCCAATGTGTACAGCAAAGAGCACAGGGATCTCGCGCTAGAAGCCGCCAGACAAGGTTTGGTGCTTCTTAAGAATGATGGAGGGCTTCTTCACTAACAAGGAGAAGTGTTGCCTTTTTAGAATGTGTTTCATATTGGAAAAGGCTCCACCAACATTCGTCTTATCAGTTTACGAAGAATCTACTTAGACATTTTGGGTATTTGACCTCGATGGATTCAATAACCACATAAAGCTGTCATTTGACGTCGTTTCTCAACAACAAATTCTTGCATCTTCATTTTCCACTAAGGAAGAACCTTTTTCAACACCAATCCTTATCTTTGATCCGGGAGGAAGTCATTACAAATCAGAGAGAATTCAGGAAGTCATTACAAATCAGAGAGAATTCTAAGTAAAAGTCTAAAGTAGCAGTGAACGTATTTCTACAGTCACTCGGCCTTGAGAAATACATAATAACATTTCAGATAGAGGAGGTTGATATGACAGCTCTTATGCACATGACGGAAAATGATCTGAAGGTTCTTGGAATTCCAATGGGTCCAAGGAATATAAGCAACTGACATTTTTGTCATCATTTTTTTAGTACTAAACGACACGGACATCGTTTTTCGGGTATGGATGAAATGTAACAGATAATATAGGGGTATATATGTAAATACTTGTGAAACCATGATGTGGAGCAATGCCTATAAATAGAGGCAAGAGGATTGTAATAGGTATGCTTGAATGATAATAAAGTTAGCTTTCTCTCTTCTATTCTAGTTTCTCTCTCACTCTTTGTTGTATTCGTCTCTCTCCTACCAGCCTCAAGGTCATTCCCAGACGGAACTTCGTCGGCACATATCTAAACTTCATTTCTAACGCCGGCAAATCATCCGGCGATCTCGTAACGACACTTGAATGTTACATGTGATAAGCCAACTCAGTACGTATGTCAGATAGAAGTCCAAACCAAAATTGGGAAGTGGTCATAGCTGGCTTCTCTCGGATATCACTCCTCACAACTCATCAAAACGATCCATGTACTCGGCGACAGATATAGATCCTTGCTGAAGGAAAAATAATTGCACTAGCAAGAGACTCCAATACGACGGAGGAAAATACCTCTGACACAACATATGCTTCATCTCCACCCAACCAATGATATGGTGAAGACGATCACGCTCGCGGGTCCTTTCAATGTTATACCAATATGTTCTCGCCTGATCTGGAAGCCAAAGTTTCGCAAATTTTATGCAACGCTCACCGAATAATTCAAAATAATCAAAATAATATTTCATTTCCGCAAGCCAATAACTAAAAAACTCGGGATTCGATGAAACGTCAAAAGGTGGGGCAACAGCACGAAATCTACACTCAAGATCGCTCACAATAATCGAGACATATTGGAGGGTCGATGCAAACTACTCGTGCATGGGGATGGGGACGACGATAATCATCATGGCAATCATCTCTAGCACAACGGAATCGCGTCGAGGGGTCGACACGACCTCTGAAAACGGTGCGCAGCAAACAATAATCGAGACATATTGGAGGGTCGATGCAAACTACTCGTGCATGGGGATGGGGACGACGATAATCATCATGGCAATCATCTCTAGCACAACGGAATCGCGTCGAGGGGTCGACACGACCTCTGAAAACGGTGCGCAGCAAATGATAATAATCATCATAATAACATGAGGATTTCTCTAAGGGAGCTTTATGGGATCGGGTATATGTAGACTCGGGATCCACAAATAGAGAAGAGGAATGAAGTCGATAACTAGCCATGGAGGAACCTATAGACTCAATGACTGTGTATCAATCGAGTACACACGACTTGGCTCTGATACTATTTGACGCAGGACACATCTATAGGCGGCGGATGAACGATGTTCTAACCCTACATGCAATGGAAATGAGCATGTGACAAAGGCACGTCAAATGAAGGATTAGAGGCTTGATGAGTGACTACTAGATTGCCCGGGGTGAAGAGATCCGATGAATCAGGGCGCGGAGGTGGCGATCCGAAAGGGAACAACGGTTGGAATTGGATGGCAGTGGCTGAATCTGAAGGTTGGGAAAAGAGATCGGGGTTGTGGTGGGGTCTTTAGGGAAGGGAGGTGGCTGGAAGAGGCGGCAAGCAAGCTGGGAGGTGACTGGAAGAGGCGACAATAGGCTGGGAGGTGGATGGAAGGGGGCGGCAGCAGGCTGGGAGGTGGCTATAAGGAGAGGCAGCAGGCTGGGAGGTGGATGGAAGGGTCTGTAGCGGGATGGGAGGTGGTTGGAAGGGGCCGCAGTAGGCTGGGAGGTGGATGGAAGGGGTGGAAGCAGGCTGGGAGGTGGTTGGAAGGAGTGGAGTAGGTTGGGAGGTGGTGGCCTTTGTTGGACAGCAGAAAAGGGGGAGGCAGCTGGCAGTTTCGAGAGTTGTGGGTGGCGGTGGAGGGCTTTGAGGGTGCAGAAAGGGGGCTATGGATGGGGGATACCTTTGGGGAGCGGGAGAGGGCCTAGGAATCGTCACTTTGGATTCCACGGAGTCAGTACCATGGAGGGATCATTGGATTCCGAAAATTCTTCTTCTCCAAAAACTGCAATAGCCACCAAGCAGCTTTCATGCCTCTTGTTTATAATAAAATATAATTAGGGCACCCGACATCAACGGCTATGTTACGATGTGGATGTTGAGGGCCCGATTACAATAAATATAAATAAATAAACAACAAACTAAGATATGAAATTGGAGGTAAACAATGAGTCGGGCGAATCCGTGGAGTCGGATCGTCAATTCGGAGATGCTATATATGGCAGATAGCCAATTGACCCTGAACGGACCCAAAACTCGTCCTTCGCCACTGGTCCATGTCTCCATTCTGCATCACTGGTCTTGTTAAAATAACACTAACACCTATTGTTTTGGATTAAAATTAAATGTGATAATACAAGAGCCTAAAAATTTATTTTAGTTAACCAATTGAATTTTAACAATGAATATAAGCAACGGGCACATCAATTTTGATGCACCGTGCGATCTATCTTTCAGATAGATACCTTTTCTCAATTGTTGCATAAACTTTATATACAGACCACAAGGTCATGATCTCTTTCAGAGGTTGAGTGATTTTGTTATTATGTATCACTCAAGTCTTTTTGCTATATTTCAGGTTTATGTGGAAGCTGCATGATTCAGAAAGCTGTTTATACTTGAGATGGTCCTTACTTCACCCAAATACACTCCATATTTTCTGTTTAATTGGCCTTAATGGTTATGGGTTGAGGTGTTGCCGTGCGAACTTTGAGGTCACGAGTTCGAGTCCTGGAAGCAGCTTCTTGCAAAAATGCAGGATAAGGTTAGCCTACATTTCACCCTTGTGGTGGTACCCTTCCCCGGACCCTCTCTGCACGGGGATGCTTTGTCCAATTATTCGTAGTAATGTACTAGATACACACGTATATATGAAGTGCATACATACAGCTGACTTAACATGTCAATGACATTGATTTTTTACACTTTAAAATATTGTTGTGTTGTAATTTTTATGTTATCTTATTTCCGCACTGAATTAACATTAGCAGATATTTCATAGGAATGTACTAGGTTAGCATCATCATGGAATTGTGTCATTCTTATCTAATACATGTCTACTGGGATTAGTTTAATTAAATATTATATTTTTATTATATAATATCATGTCATTATATCACTCTCATTGATCATATTGCACTTCAAGTGCCTACTCGTTTGTGTCCTAATAATGTAAGTTACTTACAGGTTAGTCTGACAAATTCATATGTTATAAACAGATCCAACCACATTGCTTGGTGGAACAGCAACAAAAGAATATTTACATCATCAGTAGATTTCCTTAGGTTTGAGTAATTACTTCCTTATTTTTGACATTGCCTGACTGTAGTTCCCTTCTCTCTATTACTATGATTCTTCCTATGTAATTAAGGACAAGATATTTATTCCCTTATTTAATATAAAAAATCACCTCGTACTTATAGTCATGCAAATAATTTCTTTTTCCATATTTATTTCCATGAAATTTTTTATTTTGAAGTACAAGATGTTATGAATTATTATCACAATTTATTCTATACTAATTTGTATCTTTATGTCGTATTCCTTCTTAGTTCGGCCTCTTTATTTGAGTCCATGTAGGTCGCTTGTTTCCAATTAGGTATGCTGTCCAAGTGTGTCGCTTATTTCCAATTACGTATGTTGCCAAGTGTGTCGCTTATTTCCAACTATGTCCATTGTACGTCTATTTAAAGACAGTTTGGGGTCTTATAATGTATGCAAGAATTAATCTATTTACCTTTCTCTTATTTGTGAGATATCGGTAGCCCTCTCCACTAACAAGCAAACCCCGCTTAGGCAGCCGCAGATCCGGCTCCACGGTATCTTCCTCCGATGTCATCATCTTCGTCTCCGACCACCACTCTGGCAACATCTAAGTAGGCCCATAACAACATGGTATTAGAGACACTCTTTCCTTCCATTGTTCCCCTTCTTCCACTGCGAATAATGACACTGTCCAAGTCCCAGCCGCCGCATCCTTCAGTCGGCCAAGCCCTCCTTTCCGATTCCAGAGCACTTTTGCATCAACGGCACCTCCAAACAGACAAACTGCAACTCCTTCCATAGCAAGCATTATTTTTCTTTGGAGTAAACTTTGTGGATATCGTTTGCAGGTGGATCATTCCATTCTCCATCACTTTAAAAAATACAAGAAAAACATGACACCTCTCTAGAGTAAACTTTGCAGATATCATTTGCAACAACTTAACAAACAACATGTTACATATTGTCATCAGTTATCTAACAACAACATAACCAACAACAACACGGGTATAAAATATTTAACTCATTTTTACATATTTGTGTAGCATAAACTATAAAGCATTGAAGAGCAGTCGAAAATGCATGTGATAAAAATAAACTTTGACATCCTATAGCTAACGATAAAAAAATGTGAGATAATGAATTAAGAGTTGATATAGATTATTGCAAATGTCACATTTTGTCACCAGCTACCTAAAAACAACATTGGTATAAAATATTTAACTCATCTTTCCGTATTCGTTTAGGATAAACTATGAAGAGCAATCAACAATGCATAGGATCAAAACTAAACTTCGACATCCTATTACTAAGGATAGAAAAACTTTCAAGACGATGAATCAAATCACAACCAATGATGAGTTTAAAGATATGGCCCTTGTTACCCAAACTACCAAAAATTAGAATATGAAAGGGAGAGAATCAAAATTCACCAAGCTAAGAATACTAACAACATAAAGTAACTTATTTGGTAAACAAATCTATGATACCTCGACTTCCATGGCACTAAACCCAAAGCCCGAGTCTCCTTCAACAGCAACAACTAATCGGTCCGGTGATGCAACTGCTGCTGCAATGCAGTAACCCAAGCCAACCCCCATAGTTCCCCATGTCCCTGCATCTAACCTTGTCCTCGGCTCATTCTGTACCAACACCGCTCTTCCAACATCCATGGTATTTGCACCTTCTGACACCAATATTGGATATGGGCTTCCCTGAGCAAGAATCGCATCCCTTATAATCCTCATGGGTGTGAAGAAGTTAAATGGCACTACTTCCTTAGCCAACTGGGTCTCCATCTTCAACACATTAACCTTTGCCTTCTGGGAAATGGCCTCCACCCAAGGATGTGATTTGCCCAAGCAGAAAGGATCATCCTTGATCTCTTTGTTTATCAAATCCAGAACAGTGACAGCATCCCCAACTAAACCAAGATATGGCTTCCTTAACTCGATTTCTTCCTTGGATATATCCACAAGAATGAACTTCGCATCATTAGACCATTTAGGCGGCTCCCCAAAATGTAGAAGCCAGTTGAGACGTGCGCCGACAACTAGGGCAACATCGCAACCTCCAATGGCAAGTGATCTTGCTGCGGTGGACGCAAGCTCGTGAGAATCAGGCACTAAACCCTTTCCCATTGGTGTAGGAAGGAAAGGGATGCCGGTTGTCTCGATCAGTTTCTTCAGAGAATTTTCAGCACGAGCATAGGCTGCGCCTTTACCGAACACAATCAGCGGTCTATCAGCATTCCTTAGTAATCCTACAGCTTTCTCAATATCCACGGAGCTAACTAGATTCTCAACTACTCGAACCCTGGGATTTTCAGCCTCCGCTAAAATCCTAGCGGCATCCTCCTCGGAGATTTTTTGATGCAGGACATCCGTGGGGAGGTCCAAATAACAACCTCCGGGCCTGCCTTCTACAGCGTGGCTCAACGCGGAGAGAACGAGATGGGGGATCTGGGAGATCTCTGTCGCTTTGGCCGCAAATTTTACAAATGGTCGGACAGCGGCTATCTGATCGAGCTCCTGGAAATCTCCTTTTCCAAAGTCTCTCTGATCGCAGGATCCGGAGATCATGACCGCCGGCCAAGTATTCGCGGCGGAGTTGGAGAGGCCGGCAAGTCCGTGGACGCAACCAGGGCCAGAGACGGTGAGAAATACACCGGGGCGGGCGGTGAGGTATCCATATGCCGAGGCAGCATATCCGGCGGACTGTTCGTTGTGGAAGGCGATAAAGCGGATACCAAGCGCGACGGATTGGGTGGCGAGGGAGGTCACCGGGATGCCGACGACACCGAACATGTGCCGAACGCCGGCGAGGGCAAGGGCACGAGCGGCGAGAACATTCCCATCGATTAGGTTTTGGATCACTTCGGAATTAGAAGTTAGGGTATTGGAGTCCGCCATGGCCGAAGATTGGAATGCTTGGGGAGAGTCGTGTGGAAGCTGAAGGGACTAGCTGGGCTCAGTAAGATGATAAAAGTATGTGGTACGATGTTCTGCGGAGCAGTGAAAGAAACGCTTGAATACAATAATTTGTAATACAATTAGTTGTAAAAGTGCATGACTATTTTGCCACTTACATGTTTAGAAGGACCCAAAAAACATAAGAGTGGTGTCGTGCACACATGATAAATGACTGTGATCATATGGACAGTCAACAATTATGTACAATTCAATATTGTTATGTCCAATTAAATTTTGCTATGTACATACCAAATTGTCATTTGCAAATCAATTAATTATGAATAAGTCATTTCAACAACAAAACAATATTTAAAAATTTTAGTGATAAAAAAATATATTACCAAACCCTTTTGCGATATTGTGCGCTCATTCAATCAAATTCTTTTAATGGGGTTGGGACTGTCCCGTTTCACTCCTAGTAACTTATAATCGTGAAATACATAATTTATTGAAAGAATATTAGCAAAACAACAATTAAGGAATGCCCTGGTTCCGCAAACAAGCATATTTTTCATTTTTAAATAGGTATTTATCTCAAAACTAATCGTTTTAGGTTAGTGTATTTCACGTGCACCGTGCTCCACCCTTTAAAAGGGTCCGTCCTCGAACCTAAAGACAACGGATCGATAACTTAAAATCTGATACCAAATTATAACATTCTGCATGCACAAACAATATAACAATGAGTCTGGTCGGAACCTCGGCATATTCAACACACAAGCTAGACATTAATATTGTTGAGGTATATTTTATATGAATGGTAACGAGTCTTTATTGAGTTTGGTTAGAATCTTGTATGAATCCAATAACTCATTGGGGATTTAAGATTAGGCCTATAAATACCTCTGTTGGGATAACATGGAGGTTGTTTCAAACTTGACGGTCACACGGGATGTTTCGAACACAGTAACATACTCGAAGTTCTTGTTTTGTGCGTCCTATTGCCCTCTCCCGTAAACGTACGCCGCTCTCGTATTTCTCCCGATTTTGCGATATAGGCTTCCGCCGCAAAATCCCAAAGAGGGATTCACGTTTTTCCCGTTGCCGATCGCGAGTTTTTCAGCCGCCGCTAATAGAGATCGGGAGTTCTTACGCCGATCAATGTGTGAAACCGCCGCCGCGAGGAAGCAGCCCGCTGCTGCTTGTGTTTTTCCTGGTTGCCGTCTCCGCAAACCGGTCGCCATCTGGATTGCTTTCGTCGATTGAAAGAACAGCCGCTCGCGTCGTCCACCGATCGCGAAGAAGGTAGTTCAGGCACCGGTTTTTATGATCACCGCTGGTCGGAGGAAAGTATTGTAAATCCCGCCTCAACCGCTCGGGATTTTCTTCCACCGTCCGGATCTGCGACCGTAACCGTGCAAGTTTTGCGTGGCTACCCTTGATCGCGAAGGTGAAAGTCAAAATCAGCCGCAGCTGGTCGTTTTTGCAGAATAAATCGAGGAATTCGCCTTTTCTGCATCCTTCACTGCTTGAACGAAGGAGCCCTGTTCTTGTCAATTCCTACGAGAAGATTTGTGTGACAAGTTCTCTTGTAGCAGTGTGTGCACTGCTAGTGCATTCTCCTTCTACAGCCTTCATTGTTTTCAGGCTTTGGTGCGATCTGTGAATCCAGATCTATGGAAGAAGGTGCAGTTATCCCTTCTCTTGTTGGTTGGATCTTTGTTCTTCACCAACAAGATCAGTTGGAGGAGGCACACTTCAGTTGTTTTGCGTATCGGATTTACTCTTCAACGATTGTGCTCAGCCGGAGAGGAGCAAGCAAACTATTATTTTCTGGAATCTCTGTGTGATGCACCCTTTGTCGTGTGAATATATAAGTGCTATGCAAGTGTACGTGTCGCGTCAAGTAACAAAAATAAAAAGTAGAGTGTCGAACCCACAGAGACAATGTTTTTCCTCAACTTATGAGTACTAGTAATGATCTTTTCTTATAAGTCAAGCAAAATAACAAGGTTTTAAGAGTAAGTAAACTAAATAACGAAACTAAATTAGGATGAGAATATAATGATGAGAAGTACGAGTCTCATATGTTGATCCCTAATCTTAATTTGCCTTTTTTGTGAAGAAAAATACAATTGAACTCAACTCAGTTTTTATCTTGTGGAAATCCTAAACTCGCGGTGAGCATCTCTCGATTTCATCATCACACTATGCATATTTAGTGAGTAGCTTTAAATCAAGACTACACAAGTAAACATACGTATAAAATTATGGATCTTAACTCCACAACTAGAATGATAGCGATACGCTAAATCATATGTGATGTAGGCTTGGGGAAAGACTCACCAGGGCGACCGACTAAAGGTTTATCACCTCGCTCGACTATCACGACGCTACACTCGCACACGACCGCACCGCACGCTAAATACGTAGGATTATCTCGTTACGCCAACGCACGGATAGCCAACCCGCAAGGGGAGCGAATAAGGGCGATAAGCCAATATCCTCTCCGGCTAAATGGGCCAATATTGGACCCGGCCGAGCGATGTTGTACCAAGAGTGATCCACCGAAAACCACGATTCGAAAAGTGGTGGATCTCTCCCAACAAAAAGATGCGAGGTTCGCCAAACCTTGTTCGGAAAATAATCACTATGGAAAACTAATGCAACCCAACCGGGATTAAACACCAAGACTATTCTATGCTTCAAAAAATCAACGCAAAAATTGTCCGGCCACCGGAAAAATCAAGAGGGAAACACAAGCGGTGGAGAAGTTCGTTACCCCCAATCGGAATAGGTGATTCCGATTATTTTCGTAGGAACACTTCCTCACGGTTCCGCCGGAGTTGAGCCGAATGGATGAAGACTATCCGCCTTCGCCGCGTCACGCCGACGTTCCGTTCCTCGTAGGAGAGGATGCCACTCCCGGCCTCACCCCTAGCAAAGGAGTTGGCCTATTCTTCTACAAGGGGTTCGGGTTGGAAGATGAGATGGTGGCTCGGGCGTGGTGGTGGTCGGCCGACTATTGGGGGAAGGGTGGTCGGGTAGAGGGATGGAGGAGGCCGGCGTTTTTTTGATGAAGAGAGGGGGAAGAAGCGAGGGCCGAATGGGGTGGTTGGGAGTAGTGAGGGAGGCGGCTAGAGAGAAGAGAGGGAGTTAGGGAGAGGGGCGGCTGAAATGTGACGGAAGAGGGAGAGAGTGAGAGTGGCGGCTAGGGAAGGGGGAGAGAGTGAGAGAGAGAGAGAGCAAGAGGAAAGCAAGATTAGGTTTAGGGGTTCTTTTTTCATTCAACTTGAAGAAAATAAAAATACAACATGCCTATATATAGGCTTAGCATAAGGTTTTTGGCTAAGTGAAGCCCAAATAGAAAATAAACATTTCATGATATAAAAGCATCAAAATTAGTAGTTTCTCAAAACAAAATAAATTATGAGGTTGTCTTGCGCCGCGGGCGGAGGTTGTAACGGCGTTCCGTACGACCATCGCGGCGCCGCAAATCCCTTGTTGGAGACGAGGGGGAATCTTCCGTTAGCGTGCCATCATCCAAAAGGTGGGGGGCGTCGTCTCCATCAATCCTCCCCCGCGTGAAAGGACTCATCACCGATGAGTGAGCTTGAAGATACCGTCGAAGAAGACCATCATCCAAAATAGTAACTTCCGCTTCCGGGAGCCAAGAGTCATCCGAAGCGGGGCGATCACGCCAACGAATCAAGTAGCGGCGCACATCGCCATCAGCAGAGGGGAGCACGTCATCCTGGAGAATCCTGTCCGGCAAAAAATTTGTCCTGGCAAACCTGGGGAAAGCATTAGGCAGCAAAGGGGGAAAATCTAATGCATCAACATTAAGCCTACCTCCGTTGGAGACCGGTGGAGAAAGTGTTCCATAGCCCCCCTCAACCCCAGGCCCAAGAGACTGTGAAGTGGAATTAAACGGACAAGAAGATAATTCAAGTGGCGGAGCAATATATGGCGTTAAATCCGAAACATTAAACACGGGGGAAATCCCCCAGTCAGGTGGTAATTCCAAAAGAAAAGCATTGTCTCCTAGTTTCTTGATAAGCCGAAAAGGTCCCGCTCGCCGATCTGCCAACTTTTTTAAGGTGCCCGTAGGCAACCGTTCAGGAATGAGACGCACCATGACCAAATCGCCAACCTTCAAGTGGGACACTCTTTTGTGTGCGTTGGCATTAGCTTGATAAGACGCATATTTTGTGCTAAGTGTCTCATTGATGTGCTTATGCAGATCATGAATGTGAGAGGCAAAATCTTGTGCGAATTGGCTTGATTTATAAGATGGGGGTAACGGAATCAAGTCAAGGGGCACCGGGGCCTTATAGCCATGCACAATTTCATTCGGGGATAGACCCGTGGACCTATTTTTGGAATTATTGTATGTCAACTGAGCGTGCGGAAGGATAAGGTCCCATGTACCCTTGTGGTCTCCCACAAGGCAGCGTAGCAGACTACCTAAACTTCTATTTACAACCTCCGTTTGCCCATCCGTCTGCGGATGGTAGGCCGAAGAAAATAGGAGTTTGGTGCCCATTATCCTCCACAAGGTTTTCCAAAAATAGCTCGTGAACTTTACGTCTCTATCAGTGACGATCGATTTAGGGACGCCGCGGTGACCTACGACCTCTTTAAAATAAAGTTGGGCGACATGAGACGCATCATTAGTTTTACTACAAGCGATAAAGTAAGCCATCTTGGAAAAACGGTCAACGACAACTAAGATCGAGTCGTGACGCCGAAACGTGATCGGAAGGCCGAGAATGAAATCCATGCTAACGTCTTCCCAAGGCGTCGAAGGGATCGGGAGGGGGGTGTAAAGCCCGGTGTTCGTTTTGTTTCCCTTGGCCAACTGGCATGCCCGACAACTACCCACGACTTTACTAACCATGGTCTTAAGGCCGGGCCAATAAAATTTGTCCTCCACTAACGCGATAGTCTTATCACGGCCAAAATGACCTCCTAACCCGCCACCATGCAGTTCCCACACAATGAAATGACGTAGGGATGAGCGGGGAATACATAACCTCGAGTGATAGAAAAGATATCCGTCACGAATGTAAAACGCAGAAATGGTCGTGGGTTGATTTTCCTGAGTGGCGAAATATATGTCCCTGAAATCTGGGCAGTGGGCATATTCGTCCTTAATCCTATCAAAACCCACCACCTTAACTTCTAAGGTGGATAGTAATAAGGTGACGCGACTAAGGGCGTCCGCTACGCGATTGAGGGTGCCCTTTAAATGCTTGATGATGAATGTGTACTCCTGAAGATAGGAGACCCACTTAGCATGTCGCGGGCTCACCTTAGATTGCGAATTGATGAAGCGTAGCGCCTCGTGATCGGAGAGGAGGACGAACTCCGTCGGAAGCAAATAGTGCCGCCAATGTTGGAGGCATCGGATGACTGCGTAGAACTCTCGATCATAGTTAGAATAGTTCAACTTCGGACCGGCAAGCTTCTCGCTGAAATACCCCACCGGGTGACCTTCTTGACTCAATACCCCCCCAATTCCTACCCCCGAGGCGTCACAAGATAATTCAAAAACCTTGGAGAAATCTGGGAGTCGCAAGAGGGGGGCTTCGGACATGCGTGCCTTGATTAACTGAAAAGCCTTGGCGGCCGACTTCGTCCAAACAAACTCCCCCTTTTTCATGCACTCGGTTATGGGCGCCATTATGCTACTAAAATCCTTAATAAACCGCCGGTAGAAAGTGGCGAGTCCGTGAAAACTCCGCACGTCCCGAATGTTGGCGGGCTCGGGCCATTCCTTTATGGCCTCTACCTTCTTGGGGTCTACATGGATGCCTTGGGAGCTAACGATGTAACCGAGGAATTCGACGGAGGTTACGTGGAAGGTACATTTTTTTATGTTTACGAATAACTTCTCGGATCGTAGCGTGGTTAGGATGACTCTTAGATGCGCCTCGTGGTCACTCGTGGAGGTGCTAAAAATCAAGATGTCGTCAAAATACACCACAATGAATTTCCCCATGTACGGTTGAAAAACATGGGTCATCATCCTAGAAAACGTGCTGGGCGCGTTTGATAACCCAAACGGCATCACTAACCACTCATAAAGGCCCTCCTTAGACTTAAAGGCGGTCTTCCACTCATCCCCCTCTCTAATTCGGATCTGGTGATAACCACTACGAAGATCCAACTTGGAGAAGATCGAGGCGCCGGCCAACATATCTAGCAAATCGTCGAGGCGGGGGATTGGGAATCGATACTTGACAGAGATTTTGTTTATGGCCCGACTATCCACACACATCCGCCACGAGCCGTCCTTCTTGGGGGCAAGTAAGGCGGGCACTGCGCATGGACTCATGCTGTGGCGGATAAATCCCTTGCTCAATAAGTCCGAAATCTGGTTTTGTAATTCTGAATGCGCCGACGGATTGAGGCGATAATGGGGAAGGTTGGGTAGGGAGGAACCGGGGACGAAGTCAATGGCGTGTTGGATGTCCCGCATGGGGGGTAACCCAGACGGGAGCTCGTCCGGATACACATCCACAAACTCCTCGAGGAGCGACCTCAATGCCGGGGGTAAGCACTCACTACTCGCCGTATCGGCCTTAACGTGGAGGCAAACTAACGCATAGAGAACTCCGTCCATAAAGGTGGCCCGGGTGAGTTCCTTCCTACCAATAAGTCCCAACGCTCTCTTCTCGACTGGTATGACGGTGTCCTTAGATGGGGTCGACGGATCCTTCGGAGGAGAGGGCTTCAAGACAATGACGCGGCCATTGAACTTGAATTCATAAGTATTAGCCCGACCGTAGTGGGTGACGTCATGGTCAAATAACCAAGGGCGGCCAAGTAAGACGTGACACGCATCCATGGGGATGACATCACACCAAATCGATTCGGTGTATGTCTTGATGGTGAGGGGAACTAGACAACGCTTCGCTACGGGGAGGGATGATTTGTTCACCCACGCCACCTTATAAGGGTGGGGGTGTGGCTCCGCCACTAGGGACATGCGCGCCACGGCGGCCTCAGAGACGACATTCATGCAACTACCGCTATCTATGATCAACCTACACCACTTTTCACCGCTCTTGAAGTTTAACGAGAAGATATTTGTCCTATTCCATTCGTCTAACGGCCTAGGGGTGGCCAAAATGCATCTCATCACCATCAAGTGGGAGTCATCATCCATATCACTCGGCACGCCATCCGATTCACTACACTCTTCCGCTTCAAAAGTGAGGTCGTCAGATCCGCCAGCGGCGTCTAATAGTGCTAGAGGCTTGGGTTTAGTAGGACAATCATTAGCATAGTGTCCTTGAACCCCGCAAGCAAAACAGGTGACGTTCGTCCTGCTGACTCTCCCTATGGGCACTCTTTCTCCCGCAGGACTCCTATTGTTTTTAGCCGTTACCACTATGGAGGAAGAATCGGAGGACCGGTACTTCCCTTTATCCTTATAGCTGGGTGCAGGGGGGGTCCTAAGATGGATTTACCCTTTTGGAAAGGGCGCGATTTACCTTTCAGCGCGTTATGCTTCTCGATGTCTAACGCAGCGTTGAAGGTCACGTGTAAATCCGTGTGGCCGTACCGCAATAACTTCCCTTGGATGTCGGGGTTGAGGCCCTTACGGAACCTGGAGAGGGTGACCTCGGGCATCTCATTCACATCGCAACGGACCATCATATCCTTAAGCAAGCTCATGTATTCAGAAACCGACCTCGCCCCTTGCTTAAGGGTAGCCAGCTCATCAAACATCTGTGTTCGATGGTACGTGGGGACGTATTGCTCGGTCAACCTAGCCTTCATATCGTCCCAACCGAGGGGCCTAACGCCGTTCTCCACTCGTAAGCGCCTCTCTTCGTTCAGCCAGAAGATCTTGGCTCGCCCTAGTAGTTTCATCCGCGCTACCCGCACCTTGTCCGCATCGTTGAGAGCATACCATTCGAAGTAGCACTCAATTTCCATGACCCAGTCCTGAAAGACTTGGGGGTCTCCCAATCCATCATAGGAGGGCGGCTTAACTCGGACAGCCCGAGTAAGATCAAACTCATAGGGTGCTCGAGGGGCGTGCTCGTTAGGAGGGTGGGGGTAGGGATTGTGATTTTCTCCCGCCCGTGGGTGTGGAGGTGGATTACAAGGTACTCCTTGTTGCAACCCCATGGCATGAATAGCCTCTCGAATAGCCGTCATCTGCTCCGTGAAGTCCTGACGGAGCTCCTCAATCTCCGTGAGGGGACGACCCTCCGGCCGGTCATCGTCCATATTGGAAGAAGACGGAGGATATTCCGTACCGAGCCTAGTGCGCATGCACAAGTGAAGAAACAGTTTTAGACAGACCACTGGAGGAATTAATCCCGCTAGATACCTTTCCGAAAACAAGACTTTTTTTTGATTTTCTTACGAAGAAAAAATGAGGGTGATTAAAAAAAAATTTCTGATTCTTTTTGCGGAAAATTAAGAAATCTGCACCGCTATTGGCAGACCAAAACAGATTTTTTTTTTTGTGATTTTGACAACTAACGCGCTACAAAAGTGCGGGGACCGTGACACAAAATGGTGGAGGGGGTCAATTAGGAAATTGACGTGAACCTCCCTCTGATACCAAATTGATGTAGGCTTGGGGAAAGACTCACCAGGGCGACCGACTAAAGGTTTATCACCTCGCTCGACTATCACGACGCTACACTCGCACACGACCGCACCGCACGCTAAATACGTAGGATTATCTCGTTACGCCAACGCACGGATAGCCAACCCGCAAGGGGAGCGAATAAGGGCGATAAGCCAATATCCTCTCCGGCTAAATGGGCCAATATTGGACCCGGCCGAGCGATGTTGTACCAAGAGTGATCCACCGAAAACCACGATTCGAAAAGTGGTGGATCTCTCCCAACAAAAAGATGCGAGGTTCGCCAAACCTTGTTCGGAAAATAATCACTATGGAAAACTAATGCAACCCAACCGGGATTAAACACCAAGACTATTCTATGCTTCAAAAAATCAACGCAAAAATTGTCCGGCCACCGGAAAAATCAAGAGGGAAACACAAGCGGTGGAGAAGTTCGTTACCCCCAATCGGAATAGGTGATTCCGATTATTTTCGTAGGAACACTTCCTCACGGTTCCGCCGGAGTTGAGCCGAATGGATGAAGACTATCCGCCTTCGCCGCGTCACGCCGACGTTCCGTTCCTCGTAGGAGAGGATGCCACTCCCGGCCTCACCCCTAGCAAAGGAGTTGGCCTATTCTTCTACAAGGGGTTCGGGTTGGAAGATGAGATGGTGGCTCGGGCGTGGTGGTGGTCGGCCGACTATTGGGGGAAGGGTGGTCGGGTAGAGGGATGGAGGAGGCCGGCGTTTTTTTGATGAAGAGAGGGGGAAGAAGCGATGGCCGAATGGGGTGGTTGGGAGTAGTGAGGGAGGCGGCTAGAGAGAAGAGAGGGAGTTAGGGAGAGGGGCGGCTGAAATGTGACGGAAGAGGGAGAGAGTGAGAGTGGCGGCTAGGGAAGGGGGAGAGAGTGAGAGAGAGAGAGAGCAAGAGGAAAGCAAGATTAGGTTTAGGGGTTCTTTTTTTCATTCAACTTGAAGAAAATAAAAATACAACATGCCTATATATAGGCTTAGCATAAGGTTTTTGGCTAAGTGAAGCCCAAATAGAAAATAAACATTTCATGATATAAAAGCATCAAAATTAGTAGTTTCTCAAAACAAAATAAATTATGAGGTTGTCTTGCGCCGCGGGCGGAGGTTGTAACGGCGTTCCGTACGACCATCGCGGCGCCGCAAATCCCTTGTTGGAGACGAGGGGGAATCTTCCGTTAGCGTGCCATCATCCAAAAGGTGGGGGGCGTCGTCTCCATCAATATGTAGCCAAATTAAATTCTCGAGACTTACGAACGCAGCTCTCGCATATAGAACGCAGTATGAAGCACTAGATGGTAATCTCTTAACGTCATCATTGAAGAAGAGATTGAAATTTAAGATACAAATCAAATTTAACTCAATTGTTCATGTAAACATTAAAGCAAACGTCGAATAGTTCACAACATATAAAACTCACAAGCGAATTAGTTCATCATAGTCAAAAGTATGAGAAATCGGAGCGAGGATTCAACAAACATGATGAATAAGAGTTAGAACAAGCCAACCAATTGATCTCTACGAATGCCCCTACAAAGGATGATGTCGTCTCCCTTTGCACGGAACTGGATTTGCTGCGCGGCTTCTTCTTCCTTCAGATCCGGTGAATAGTCGATTTTTGCTCCTCCTCCTATTCCCTCACCTCCTCCTCAATAATAATCTCCCCCCCCACCCTTTTCAAATCTACTTCTATATATCTTTATTGCTTGCCATAACTGCCATCTAAATCCCCTCCGAAAGCCCCCAAGAGACGCACCCTTCCATGTTTTCGTTCAGCGCCAAAATTTAAATTTCGGATTTCAATTTCGCCCCAGGTTGTTGCAACCTTGTTTTCCTGCGTGTTGCAACCACTACGTCTGCGCCTGCTTTGCCAAACTAAAACTTAGTCGTTGCAACTAATTATTTGTTGGCGTTGCAACCCTTTTTTTCAAGCTATGAAGTTTTGGCAGATTTCCTTCTTCAAGCAAATTACTTCGGCGCATCTGGTCCAAATACATCGGAAAAGACCAAATTAGCCACAATTCAAGTAAATAAGAGTTTAGTTCCATTTCCATATCATTTAAACTTATTTTAATTGATTTAACTGAATAAGTTGTTGGAAATAACGGCATAGATAACTTCTTTTTAGAAGTTATCACACCCCCACACTTTAACTCTTGCTAGCCTCTAGCAAGTCAATTCTTATTAGTGAATTAGGTGAAAGAATAATTACCAAGATGAGAGTTTGATTATCTTTTTTCTTAACAGAAATTAATCAAAACATTCTTAAGAAATCCGTTTTACCCAACTGATAATCTTATCAATCATTGAGATCTCAAACATCACAAATCCATTAGTTGATGAAAGATAAAGCGAAATTAAGAATTTCGGTGTTGTGTGTGCTTTCTTCAAAATTATTCACTCCCCCGCAAAATTTTTCTTATTGAGCCTCCACACTAATTTGGAAGGATAAGAATAAGCTAAGTTTTTGAATTGACTTCGACAAGCGTTAGTAGCACACGTGAAAGTAAGGTTGGCTTTGGCTTGATTAGATTAGCTATTCATGGACATGCATTTATAATGGAGAGGTAATTCCCTAGTTAATAATCTTAATACTCCCTCATCTTATGGAGTTCAACTCTTAAGAAATAAAAATATATATAAATATAAAGCTCATAATTGGGATCATTCCAAGTACGTATTTGCATACCTAGGCCACATATCACTATGACCAAATTGTTTCTTCCTTTTCTTTTATTTCTCTCTCTTTTTTCTTTTTCTCTTTTTTTAAGGTCACAATTGGGATCATTCCAAGTAGGCACGTACTATCACAACCCGCATTTTCTCCGAATTTAAGAAGTATCAGAGTATGAGACAACACGCGTTGTGATGCCACGTCGAGCAGGGGATAACTGTCGACGCTCAGGCGAACACCATCTAACTAGACTATGAAAATTCATAAGTTTAATGATTAGAAAATCAGTTATATTTTAAAGGTCGTATCCCTCGGCTCAATGGATCATCTAGTCCACAGTTTTAAAAAAAATTATACTTATACGCAGCGAAAAATACTTTATTCACATTTGACATCCTAAAAGAGTGCATAAGTGTCCCCAGAGGACAACTTATATTATGCAAGACCCTACATTTAATTTATACTATATATAAGAAAACGATCTTTTTACGTTGTTTGGAAAGTAGTATATGAGTTTTATAAACATGTTGATCATGAGATATACTTATAATAGTGTTTTTATGTTTAAAAGTAACTAGCAACCTAGTATAAATCATCCCAAGAGCAAGTAGACTAACTCCAGAAAAGGTAGCAGCAAAAAGATAACATATCTAGTATTAAGGTAAAACTACCAGTGGGCGCCAACAAACTGACACAAGCCCACTGACAAGTATATATGTCTGTAAGAAAGAAACATAAAACTACCCCACAAGACCAAGGAACTGATCTCTACAGTACAAGAGATCACCAGCAACAGCACAACAAAACTAGCCGCTTAATCGACTACTAATCAGAACCTGAGGCATTCAAAGAAAAAAGAATACCTCAGCAAACAAAAACAAATAAGCTGTACGAAAGTGTTAATTTAAATGATAAACAAAAAGAGTAAACATGACAGTAACAATCAAACACTGTCTAGGGTCAGACAAAAAAAAATTGCACTAAGTGCGAGAAACAGCAACAACCCTGCTAAAATCCTGCAGAGGCTACAAGGCTACTATGTGCCTAAAAATGTTGCAATCTACTAAGGAAGAAGCATCTAACATCCTAAATTATGAGAGATGACAGTAATAAAAATAACGCGGATCTGAGTTGGAGGCAAACTCAGTCCCCCAACAACCATTTCCAAGAAACAAAGCTCAAGGGTCTACAGGTGAAAGCACTAGGGACCTCACACCCCCTTGCCCAGCCGTACTTGGAACAAGATAAAAAGGGTGGCCACGGCTAAATTACACAACACTACCCCCATTAAGAGCTTCAAACCACCACTACTAACCACAACCAGATAAGGGGAAAGCGTTGAGATGGCTCAACACGGCGTTGAGCGAGCAGCCCTCACTCAACGCCAGACAGGATCTGACGTTGAGTGAGCCTCACTCAATGCCAGACAGGATCTGGCGTTGAGTGAGCCTCACTCTCTCAACGCTAGACAGACTCTGGCGTTGAGTGAGCATCACTCTCTCAATGCCAGACAGACTCTAGCGTTGAGTGAGCATCATTGTCAACGCCAGACAGAATCTAGCGTTGAGTGAGCACCACTCTCTCAACGCCAGACACATAGCCGCTACTCACCAAAGGCTGGCGTTGAGTGGACTTGGTCCACTCAACGCTAAAATAGCCAGCTGTCCAAAAGGATTGGTTGTGGCGTTGAGTGAGTCCACCTCACTCAACGCCTAAACACCCTTGGCGTTGAGTGAGGTCGACCCACTCAACGCCAAAATACTTAGCCGCAAAACAAAAAGGCTATGACGTTGAGTGTGTGCACCACACTCACGCCAAGCCCAAACCGACCAGGCGTTGAGTGTATGCACCACACTCAACGCCACGCCCAAACCGACCAGGCGTTGAGTGTGTGCACCATACTCAACGCCAAGCCCAAATAGACCAGACGTTGAGTGTGTGCACCACACTCAACGCCAAGCCAAAACAGACCGGACGTTGAGTGTGTGCACCACACTCAACGCCAAGCCCAAATAGACCAGGCGTTGAGTGTGTGCACCACACTCAACGCCAAGCCCAAACAGAACTTTTGCAAAAATTAAATCTAATGCTACCTAACCTACCCGGCTACGGCCACCATACAGGAAGGTCAAATCCAATACTCTCCTTCACTACTCTCAGCACCCGAACTGGGTAAACCTTAACAGCAAGGAAGGATTAAGAAATAGGCTATTAGAATGAAAATTCTGAACAGGAGAAATTTCTGTAGGCTTAAGCAAGTATCAACCATAATTTAAAACAAAGCTGGACATTTTGCAAAAGTAAATCTGGAATATATACTTGACAGTAAAAAGACAAGGATGAAGAAATTCTACTTGGCAAGGGCAAAGAGCGCCACTTGCCTCGATTTCCTGCAAAGCTTGGTCGGCCCCTTCCCTCACTCTCGGATATAGCCGCAAATCACTAAGCCGAGAAATCTGGAGATTTCGGGAGGAAGAAGGGTCAAGCCGAGAATTTCAAACCTCTAAAACGATTACGAAAACTAGAAAACTTACCGTAGAAACGTAGATCTAAGCGAGAGCAATCCAGATCCGCTTTCGAAATCGAATTCCGTCCACAAACGATCCCGGAATCGCCGTCCGAAGCCAGCGGGATTGGCGGTTTCCTCTGTTTTTCGCGAACAGGCGCAAGCGGGTTTTCGGGAAGATGAACAGCGGTTTTCTAAATTCCTAGTCTAATCCTATATATATAGCACCCGCTTAACTCTAACTTAACTATTAATTAAGTAATTATATTAATATATATATAAATCGTAACCGCCATGTACCTGCCACCTTTCTAAAATAATAATTAATATAATACATAATAAATAATATTGTTTTACATAAAATACAAAACGATGCGAAAACCGAACATCCTCTGAATTCGACGAAATTTGCACCGTAGCTAAATATCCACGCCACGAACACAACGGCGAAGTTTAAATCAATTTTCGACGAACAGAACTCGGGTTATCTCCACCTAAAGCCAAAACACAAGCATCCCCCGAGAGGCCTCACCAGGTCACCCAAAACGACCCGACTTGTTAGAGAATCTTGCTAATAGGCTACAAAATAGGCCACCCAGTCCTAAGGAGCTAAGACCACACTCCACGGATGGCACAAGCCAAGAAAATGCATCAACGTAACGCCAAACGAGAATTAAATAATCGCAGAAAAATCGGGGCATTACAGTTACTCCTAAAAGAAAGTTTGTTCCGAAACTTTACATACACTACTTCTACTTATAGAAGGAAAGTAGCAAACAAGAGTTACAAGAAAGAAAACGAACCAATCAAATTAGGGGAACAATTGAGGGTGAGCCTCCCTCATAGCTGACTCTAGCTCATAAGTCGCGCTTTTCAAATTCTGATTCTTCCATAGAACTTTCATAATTGGGATAGACTTTGTCCGTAGCACCCGATCTTGAGTATCCAAGATGCGGACCGACACCTCAACATATGAAAGATTAGGCTCCAACTGGGGCACAACATCCAAGACTTGCTTAATACTTCGCACACACTTCCGTAATTGGCTTACATGAAATACATTATGAACACCTGGGAAGTTTACTGGAAAATCCAACCTATAGGCTGACACGTCAATCCGTTCAATAATCTTAAACGGGCCCACATACCTCGGTTCCAATTTCCGGTTCTTCCCAAACCTCTTAACACCAACCATCAGGGAAACCTTAAGAAACAGAAGGTCCCCCACCACGAACTCCAAGTCAGATCTACGCCGGTTGACGTTCTTCTCATATCGTTCCTGAGCTATCCGAAGCTTCTCACGAATAAGCTTCACTGCGACTTCCATTTCCTCGAGCGCATCCGGACCCAATAGAGGTCTCTCACCAGCCTCAGCCCAAAAAAGGGAGTTCTACAGCACCTCCCATACAAAACTTCAAACTGAGTCATTTGCAAGCTTTCTTGGTATTTATTATTGTATGCAAACTCCATAAGTCGCAACCGCTCATCCCACGCTCCACCGTGGTCTAGAATGTAGCACCTGATCATATCCTCCACTATCTGGTTCACCCGCTCGGTCTGCCCATTGGTTTGTGGGTGGTAAGCTGTAGAATACCTCAAATCTGTACCCAAACCCTCTTGCAGACTCCTTCAGAAGCGAGAAGTAAATCGGGAGTCTCGATCCGAAATGATGCTAACTGGCACACCGTGCAATCTGATGACCTCGTCCAAGTATAGCTCTGCTATCTTTTTCATCGAGTAATCTATTTTATAGGGTACGAAGTTCGCACACTTCGTCAATCGGTCCACAATCACCCAAACTGAATCAAATCCCCTTGGAGATCTCGGTAAGCCCGTAATGAAGTCCATAGAAATACTTTCCCACTTCCAAGTCGGGATCTCCAACGGAGTCAACTTACCACCAGGCCTTCCGTGATCAGCCTTCACACGCTTGCAAGTGTGGCACTCAGCAACAAATCAGGCTATATCACCCTTCATCCCATACCATCAGGCAATTTGCTTCAAATCACGATACATCTTTGTAGATCCTGGATGGTAGACAATACTGGATCCATGAGCCTCTCTGCATAATACAACTCCGATGTCTCCAACAGCGGGGATGCAAAACTTGCCTCGGTACTTCAAAGTACCTGCATTATCGATAGAAAAATCCGGCAACTCCCCTCTCTCAGTCCTGAGGTATAAGTGCAGAAGATACAGATCATCCTTCTGGTGCAACCTGGTAAGTGAAATCCAAGACGGCTCTGCCACTGCCAAACTGCTCTACATGCCACAGCATCCCACGAAGATATCCATCAGGAGGAACTCTTCCACTAAGCGATCGACGGAGAGATTAAAGATCTTCCCCGTCTTCCAGCTCAGGGCGTCGGCCACCACATTGGCCTTGCCCGGATGATACTGGATCTCTACATCGTAATCGGCCACATACTCTAGCCACCGCCGCTGGTGCAGATTCAACTCCTTTTGAGTGAACACGTACTTTAGACTTTTATGATCTGTGAAGATCTTGCACTGAGCACCATAAAGTAGATGTCTCCATAGCTTTAGTGCATAAATCACTGTTGCAAACTCAAGGTCATGCGTAGGGTAATTTCTCTCATGAGTCTTTAATTGCCTTGACCCATACGCAATCACTTTTCCAGCCTGCATCAACACGCAACCCAAACCAACATGCGAAGCACCCACGTACACATCATACTCCGCACCCTCAGTAGGTAGGGTCAGAACGGGAGCAGTGCACAATCTGTTCTTTAGTTCCAGGAAAGCTTCTTCGCACTTCTCGCTCCAAACAAAGGCCGTGTTCTTCTGATTCAACCTGGTCAAAGGTGCAGCCAGGGTGGAGAAACCCTCCACGAACCTCCTGTAGTAGCTGGCCAACCCTAGGAAGCTTCTAATCTCCTTGGGCGTGCCCAACCTGCTCCAATCCATCACTGCTGCGATATTTTCCGGGTCGGCCGAGATCCCATCCTTATTCACCACGTGGCCCAGAAACGAGACCTGAGGCAACCAAAATTCGCACTTGCTCAGCTTGGCGAATAACTTGTGGTCCCTCAACTCCGATAGAACCAAGCGTAGATGCTGCTCATGCTCCTCAGCACTGCGAGAGTAGATCAACACATCATCGATGAATACCACAACGAACTTGTCTAGAAAAATCCTTGAACACCCAGTTCATCATATCCATGAAAGCTGATGGTGCGTTGGTTAGAACAAACGACATCACAAGAAACTTGAAGTGTCCATGCCTCGATCTAAATGCAGTCCGTGGAATATCTGCCTCACGGATCCTGAGCTGATGATAGACAGAATGAAGATCGATCTTGGGAAACATCGTGCTACCACGCAACTGACCAAATAAGTCATCGATCCTAGGCAGAGGGTACCTGTTCTTAATGGTGACTTTGTTCATCTCCCTGTAGTCGATGCAAAGCCTCATCGACCCATCTTTCTTATTCACAAATAGAACAGGAGCACCCCAAGGTGATGAACTCTGCCTGATAAAGCCTTTTGCCAACAACTCGTACAACTGGACTCGCAACTCCTCCAACTCACGAGGGGCCATCCGGTACAGCGCCTTAACAATAGGACGTGTACCCGGTTCCAAGTCAATCACAAACTCAACATCCCGACCGGGAGGAAGACCAGGAAGGTCATTAGGAAAAACATCAGCGAAACCACGAACAACATGAATCTTCTCCAAGTGCGGTACACTAACAGCAGTCCCAACCACCGAGACTAAACAAACAAAACAATCAGAATGAAACAGCTTCTGAGCACATACCGCAGAAATGACAGGAGACTCCTGACACGGATCAACATACACACTTCCAGGCTGACCGTTTGTAACATCCCATTTTTCAATTAGACCCCCCCTTAGGAGTGACTTGAACATTCCTAGGTCATACCAAGTCCTAGGTTGAACCTAGGAGGTCAAGTGACCCAACTAGTTAGTTGAGACTCACTTGGGCTGCAAATAGTAAAATCTTAAAACCCTGATTTTGGTGGCCTAGTGGGTTCAATCTGACTCCAAGGCATTCCTAGACCTAATATGAGATCAATGGGTCACCAAGGGCCCATTGGGTGCAAACCTAATGGCTAAGTTGACCCAAGTCAACTTAAGCCCTAGTTAGGCCAAAGTAACCCTGCCCTGGATCAACTCACCCTCTTTATGCCAAGTCTACCCTACCTAACCATACCTAGGCCTTAGGGGAGGTCAATGGGTCCCTAGGGGTCTATTGATGTTGACTCGGAAGGTCAAATTGACCAAGTCAACCCTAAACCCAAATCAAGTCAAACCTAGCTCAATTGGGTTAACTCAAGCTCAAGCCGCCTCATGTAGACTCATAGGGTTTTATTAGGAGTTATTATGGCTGCCTATAGCCTAAACCCTAGGCTAGCCAACATGTTGACTAGGAGAGAGAAAGAAGAGAGAAATAGGCTAAATATAGGAGAGAGAAAGTGTGAATTAAGGGTATTTTCATGGTAGAATGGTGAGCCCCCCTCTCATATGGCATTTAAGGTTTTAATATTAATTTTATGGGCTGCCTTTAGGCTTCTAGGGGAAGAAAATTCGTGAGGATGACTAGGAGAGAGAAAAAAATAAGTATTTGGTTATATAGAGGAGAGAGAAAAGGTGGTGGAGAGGTGAAGAGGTGTTTTGAAGAGGGAGGAGGCATGAGTTCGGCCAAAGAGGGGCCAACAGCCACCTAGAGGTTGACACCTCCTCCCCCCACCCTTTTCCCGGCCATCAAGAGGTGTTTCCACCCTCTCTCTCCTCTAACCACCCCCCCACATGAAGAGGTGTTTTGCCTCTTGGAGAAAACCGCCCCTCTCCCCCTCTCCTCTTTATATACTCACTTAGGAGAGAGGGGAGATCATTTTCGAAATAAGAGAAGGGGGGGTGAACCCTTGCCGGATCCATCAAGGAGAGAAACGCCGCCACCGCCGCCACCATGGCATCCCGCCGTTCAACTCGCATCCAAGCCCGAAATCAGGTCCTCCCTCACCTTTTCTCTCATGTTTAGATCCTAGGATTGTTTAGGAGTTGGTTTCATGCTCAAACGAACCGGAGCAAAAGCTTAAAATTTCAGAAATTTCCATTTTTATGGAATTTTTGGTGGGCTCGGGTAGGGCGGCGCCGCCACCTCCGGCCGCCCTAGCCGCCGGAAAGGTTAGCCCCCACCACCGGGAACATGTAGGAGTTGTTTCCCGGTGGTGGCGCCGCCCATGGTGGCCGGAAAAAGGCCCGTGAAAGTCATTTTCACGGGTTCTGGTTCAGTCCATTTGGAGAAGACGAAGTACAGCTGCCGTCCGATCGCTTTAAGATTCGTGCAGGATCAAAATAAATACTTATAAACTCATATTTTTCGGATTTTCTGTATTTAATAAAACAGTTTTACTGTAAATTAAATTTAGGCCCCTTATGGACACCTACTGAAAAAGGTCATAACATGAAAATTGTAGGTATTTTTAATACCTACAATTTGATATGTAGTGGTGAAAAATTGGATGAGGGGACTGCCCTGTAGAGCCTTTTTAATAAGGGTATGTCCTACAACTAGGGTAGTTTTCTTCTAAAAATTATTTAGGCCCTTTAGAGGCTTGTCCATCAAATTTGATCAACATGAATGTTGTAGGATTTTTAATTATCTACAGTTTGATATGTTATGGAAAATTTTAGGACAAGTATTTTGACCTATAGGGCCATTATTCTAGGGTAGGTCCTACAAATAGGGTAGATCTTTGAAAAATTCCCTACACCTAATCCTTGGTCCAAATGCTTTGAAATTTGGACAGGGACTCAATATCACCTAGACCTAACTCCTGTAAAAATTGGAGACCATTTGGGATAGTGTAACTTAGGGTTCTGCCCTAAACCTAGAAAAGCTAGGGTAAGGTAGTTGAAGGGTCAAATGACCTCCAAACCCTCCCAAATTTTGGTGAGGTGTCCCTGGTATAGGTATATAGGTCTGGTTCAAATTTCAACTCATTTGGTTGAGTTTTGATTAGGAATCCTCTAAACCCTAGTTTTGACCTAGTAGAAGGAAGGTTAGTGAGAAGGTTCCTTGCACTCTAGTATGATCATCTCACCTCAACAGAGGTTGTGATTTTTACCACTGGTTTATTTTGGTCATAAGATTATCCTTAGGGAATATGGGATGATTTAGGTTAAGTTTACCCTAGGGCCCAGGTTAAAACCCTAAAGGTGGACTTTGGGGGTTTGTGAAGGACATAGGGGCAAATGCCTTTGTATGGCCTTGAGATTTGGTGGAAAGGTTGTTAATGAGTTTGTAACTCTCTGGTTGTAATGTCAGATAATTTTGATGTAGGTAGCTATCTCAAAACTTAAACCCTAGTTTTAGGGTAGAAGGGATTTTAGGTCAAAACAGTATCTTAAACTCTTTTAAAAGCCAAGAAATTGGGGTAGTGTGTTTCTAGGGTAGTTAGGACCCTTGGATAATTTTTCTAGAATTTTTGGATAGGTATTTCTAGTACTTCATTCATGAATGTGGGTATAGCCCTTTTTGATGTTTTATTTATTAAAGATTTTTTAATCCAAATAAGGCCCCCTTGAAACTCTGGAATTAGATGTTTTTGGCCAGTAGGAATGCCCATGAATTTTAGTTCAATTTTATGTTGATTAAATAGAATAGTTCCTTCACAAGTATTATTAAAGGGCTCTATGTTTTAAAAATATTTTATGGCATAATTATTCTCTGGAAAATTATGAAAGTTGGTAAATAGTGTTTTTAAATCATTATGAATCAGTGGGAATTTTCTATGGATTTTTGGAGTTATGGATTTAGTACTTGATTCACAAGCATGCTAGATTAGGGTTTTTGGTAAATGATTTATTATAAATTAATTTCCAGCAAGAAAATTATGAAACCTTTATAGTACTGTTTTCATAGTATTTCTAGTACCCTGTAATTAATCTAAACTATTTGGAAGAGTATTTGATGTAGTTTATTCATTAGACATGAAGAAAATGGATTATTGCAAAATTAAGTTTAGGCCCCTTAGACCATAGGGAAAATTGTCAAACCTTGGATATGTTATTTTTAGATACACTAATATTTGTCTTAAATTTATTATGATTTATACATGACTGAAAAGTATGATCCTTGTACAAATTTGGAAGACCTTGGATTTAATAAAGATTAATTAATTATTAGGTTAATTGGAAAAATTGTTATTATCAGAAAAATCGATTCAATAATGTCATGATAGGCCCCCAGAAATTAACTTAGGCCGTATGGAAGAAAACACAAAGGACATTCTATCAAGGTCATCATATAGTGTAGGCTGGTCTGCATTTAGCGTTTTCGTAAAAGATCGCATTTGGAGACGACTTAGGGCAATGTTAGAGTTTCTCAATGTGCTGATTGGGATGGATTTAGATAGGTTGTCATGGAAGGTTCTAAGGAGTGACGAGAAGAGAGTGGTTGTGGTAGAAGGAGCACGGATCCGACGAAAGATCGCTGTCCCCGTAAGAGTGAAGAGTCAAATCCACCCTAGGTTTAGTTTGATGCAATTTATAGAGGGAACGGGGAAGGGAAAAACAACCAATAATAATAAGTGCCTTGCGAAAGGGAACTTCGGGCCGTAATGCCGCCGTCTTGGTTCCTAGTGCCCTTTGAGAGCCCTTCACGGGGTATGCCGGGGGCAGTCCTGGGCTAACGTAAATCTTAAAACAAACGAAAGAGTAATTAGCCTAATAGGGATTCACATTGCACACACTCATTAGTTAGGGTTGGTAATGGTTAAGTCGTCCCGAGGTGTTCAAAGGGGCGCCATCCCGCGGTGCTCAAGGGATGAGGTTTGGAATTGAGCCGGACGGTTTAGTCCGGGGAGCTTAGTCTCGGTTTGTGGTTGAGCCGGACGGTTTGGTCCGGGAGCTTTACTCTTGACTTCTTATATTAACTGCTGCATGTGCATAAAAATAGGAAAGATTAAGGTGGTGGGTTCTCGATATCGGGGAGTTCGATTGCACCGACACCGATATCGTTGACTCGGCAAGGTGACTAGCACTTAGCCAAGGTTATGTCCGGCGGTCCAGTCGGCAAGAGTACGCAGGAGTCCGCTTTGTGCACCAAGCGTTGAGGGCGTACGATAGGTCAGACCAGTGGTGCTTTTACTGGTTTTGAGGTGGGCGAGGCCCAACCCACCGCTTCCGTCTGCCACTACGGAGGTATCCTGGGAGGTAACGGCTCTGAAAGGAGGAACTAAAGGTTTGTGTACACAAAGTTGGGTGTGTGAGTTGCACTGCTTGATCATCATACCCACCATATAGCTGCATGACATAATCATTCATAACAACCTTGACACCTAAAGTATAAGTGGAATGGGACGCTTATACTTTAGGACTTGCATAACGACCCCTTGGTCTATAAGCTTGTGTGGGCAAGTTTATAAATTAAGATTAATTTGATATATGTATACCTGCTGCGTGATAACCGACACCCCCAACGTATAAGTGGAATGAGACATTTATACGATGGGAGCCTTGTAGAAGATCCCTTGGCTTATGTGTACTCACATAAGTGGAGGTTTAATTTCTTACTTACTTACCTTTCTATTTTACCTATTACAACACTTATATTGCTCCCCTGTCATAACTTGCTAGTTAGTTCCACCGTCATCTGCTTTTGACTACTCTCCACCTTCATGTCCTTCCCTTTCTTCCTCTCCGCTCGGTGCCTTAGGGCATGGGGGAAGGGGTGGGGGATGATAGGGCTTAGTCTTATAGACTAACGGTTTTCGAACCACATCATTTTAGGGAATCGTGGAGCCCAACCCGGAGGAGCAGCCCAGGAGGCCGGTGCGCTTGGAGACAGGGCAGTCTAGCTCAGGAGTTCAGACAGCCGGGACCGTGAGTTCCGTTCCTTAGTAGCAGTTTGTTTTTCAGCTTCCGTTTGAGTGACTATGTAGTGAGGTGTTGTTGTACCGGGCTTAAGCCCTCTTCCTTTCAGTACTCTATTTTTACTCTGATGTTATACTGTGGACACTCCCTTCGTGGAGTTTACATATATGTGATTTATTATTGTGGACTGCATTTCTCCTTCTTTACTACTTGCTACTTGATTGTGATCGAAAAGGCCGGCAGAATCGGCGCGTTGTAGTGACGACCTTCCCGGGTGCGAAGGTGTCACCGCAAAGCGGCGGTTCTGGGCATAAGACCCCGAGTTTTAAATCGAAAAAAAAATGGGGTCTTACACCGTTGTCCTTGATGAAGTCCAAGCGCTTCCCTTTGCACTGAATAACCGCATCATACTTAGACAACCAGTCCATGCCCAGAATAACATCTGTTGAAGTATGAGATCGGGCGGTCTGGCGGTTTGAGTCTGGCGGGTTGTAGACCGCGCGGTCTAGCGGTTACTCTCCAGCGGGTTGATTTCCAGGCTGTTACGGTTTGTTGTCCGGCGGTCTGGCGACTTGTCTCCGGTGGCTTGGAGACCGGACGGTCTAGCGGTCTCCTACAGCATCTCGCTCTCTTTCTCCGGTATTGCCGAGTGGTTAGCCCATTGTCTAACTGCGCGGCTTGTGCGGTCTGCTTGTTTCTAACCGCACAGTCTCTGTACATTTTTTTAGTCCCACATTGTTAGTCTGTACTCTCTCCCATCTCCTCCATTCTATAAAAGGGAGGTCATACCTTTGTAAATGATATCTTTTTGGATAATAATACTTTCATTATTCAAAGTTCCGGCTTGTTTTCTAGTCATTTTCGCGACTTTCACGTGGTATTAGAGGACTCTACTTTCTCCTCCTGATTCTGTGCCCCTCTCTGACCAAGCGACCTGTCCGCGCGGCTTGCTTCTTCTTCATCTCGCGATCTGTTTTCGCGGCTTGTTTCTTCCGCCTGTTTGCTTGCGCCCTGTTCGCGCGGCCTGTTTCTTTTGCTTGCTCCTTGCTTGCGACCTGTTCTTGTCGTCGCACCCTCCTCCTCCTCTTAGTCGCCGCGACCTGTTTTTTGCCTTATTCGCCTTTCTACTCCCAGCAACCCCCTCTTCTGTTCGCGTGGTCTGTCTTTTAGCCGCCCGACTTCTTTCCCTCTGCTTGGTTTTTCGGCTTGGTCGTGGCTTTTCTGACCGCTGGTGTCTGACATCGTGACCGCTGCAGCTTGTAACACCCTATCCGTCGCATAACATATAACAGTAGGTCCGGCCGGGGCCCGACGCCATATACTACGGACAGACCGGTTGGTTACGCGTTGAAACCATACAACCAAACACCAACGTCCTATACAGAGTCATTCTAGCCGAAGCAATTTCTTAAGTTGCACAAATAAAAGAACCCTGCCAAGCATGAATGTCCACTACTAGATAAAATAGGAATGATTAATACAAAAGTACCGGCCTTATGGCCTTACAATAGTTCTCTAACCAAGAGTGTCTTTCATACTTCGGCTCGCAGGCCGGCCATACATGAGATAAACGGAAAACATAAAGAAAGGTAGGCCTTCGAGGGCCAGCACCGCAACATGGGCTTTAGCCTGCTATTTCCCGCTCGGCTCCGCAGCACCTGCAAGCCACATCCACCGCCCGGTGGTAAACAAAAGCAACGGTCAGCTATGCTGACCAAATTATAACGATCCCGCCCCCGTAATCGGGGCGGCGATGCTCTTTCCCTACACTTTATTAGTATAGCATTAATATAGTGTAAACACACTTCAACACATGCGTAGGCTCGCACGGCCACACACCTCGTGCACATAGGGCACATTCACGGCGAACCGGCCAACGTCACGTCAATTCAAGCCATAGACGTTCCCGTTCCACCACCGCCCCTTAGACGGCCAACCATATGAGCATTTTGTATTCTTGGCCTTGGTCACGACAATTTAAGCCATAGACCGCCGAAGACCCTCATCCATGCCAACGGTTCCAACGAACGACATAGATCGGGTACGGTTCCGCCTGACCCGTGCTCATATCACAACGGCAATTTAAGCCATATGCGCAGGTCAAGACTCACCGAGTCCCGTTTCCACCACAATAATCACATAACCCGGTTATGTTCACGTTGGCTCCCCGGCCACCATGTTGGCAAAACCCGCTTTTGCCCAGTTTTCCGGGTGCACCTTGGAGTTAATCTCCAAGGCTCCCTGTTGCAATCTACCACATAGAAAACCCGAAAACGCCCAAACACCCGGAGTCTTCCCCGGTTCATATGCAATGCAACATCACCGATCCGGCTCTACATGTCCGGATAGGCTTCACACACAATGCATATGCCCGTTTTCACATACGGACTCTATACAAGGGGGAATTTACATATCTACCCCAAAGAACGCTCCAACTCTTCGCTCACTCGCGAGAGAGGGCTTCCTATGCAAAGGGAAAAAGGGCTTCACATGCCCAAGGATGAGAAATCGTTACCCTTGCGTTCTTCCGCGGTGCCATGAAAATCCACGCGGTTAAAAAGCACCGCAACGGCGTCGCCTTCGCGGATCTGGACTCGGATCGCGATTCGGAGCTCCGACGCTCCACCGGCGGCCGGATCTTGGTCTCCAACCTCTTCCTTGCTCTCCCTTCTCTCTAAACCCTTAGAGAGAGAATGCCCAAAAGAAAATCGGGTATTCCAACCTAATTCCCGGCTAAAAGACCCCAGTAACAGCCCCCAACCGTTGGATCCAAAGCCAAGGAAACGAACGGCCACGATTAGGCCTGAAATTACAAAAACTGGGTCGAACACGGGTTGCAACACGGCCGTGTGCCTGGCCGTGTCACCCATTCGCCGTCTCGACTGACTCGAAAATCAGCACACGGCATTCGACACGGCCTCCGACACGCCCGTGTCACATGTGACATGCCCGTGTCGAGACCCGTGCCACGCCCCCCGTGTGCAATCGGCCAGCTTTCCCAACCCGAGAAGGACACGGCCTGCGACACGGCACCCGACACGCCCGTGTCGCATGTGACACGCCCGTGTCTGGGCCCGTTTCATAGCCCGTGTGCATGACTCAGAAAACTGCCCAAAGTGACACGCCCTGGGACACGCCCGTGTCCCAGGCCGTGTTCAGCTTCTCGATGATCGCCGATCGTCAAAACGTCGACCACATGACCCGTGGCCGAACACGCCTGTGTCACGCCCGTGTCACGCCCGTGATAGGCCCGTGATACCTGCTCCGAAATTCAGACTGGGCTTAAAACGTCACCCGTCCCTCTTTTGAGTTTCGGGGTGTTACAACTCTCTCCCCCTTAAAAGAATTTCGCCCACGAAATTTACTGAAGGAAAACAATAGAAACTTAAAGCTTTTAACGGTACATGAGCGGAATAACTCCGAGTACTCCTCCAGCATAGTTTGCTCCCTTTCCCAAGAGAGCTCCTCCCGACCGCAATTATCCCACCGGACCTTAACCATCCGGATCTCCTTATTACGGAGCCTCTTGACCTCAGAGTCTTCAATACAAATGGGCTTGACCCTAGTCGTCAACCCTTCGTCCACCGGTACTTGATCCACTGCGATCACTAGCGAAAGCTCTTGCACCGCCTTCCGCAACACAGAGATGTATAACACATCGTGTAGCCCACTCAACTCCACCGATAGCTTCAAACGGTATGCAGCTTCGCCGACTCGCTTCAGAACCTCAAAAGGTCCAAGGTATCTTGGCTCAGCTTCTTCAAGCATCTCACCCGCGAAACTCCCTTGAACGGCTTCACTTTCAAGTATACCCAATCGCCTACCGCGAACTCCACGTTCCGGTGCTTGGCATTGTAATACTTCGCCTGTCTGTCCTGAGCGATCAACAAGCGCTCCCGAATGATCCGCACCAACGAGGTAGCACTCTCCACCTCCTGCTTCTTGTACAACCTTGCCTCACCCGTTTCTAACCAAGACAACGACGTGCGACATTTTCTACCATACAGGGCCTCAAAAGGCGCCATCTGGATACTCGCCTGGTAGCTGTTGTTGTACGCGAACTCCACCAAATACAGGTGGTCCTCCCAATGCCTCCCGAAGTCCAGAACACACATGCGTAGCATGTCCTCCATCGTTCTATTGACTCTCTCGGTCTGTCCATCGGTCTGCGGATGGAAGGCTGTGCTGAACTTCAACTTTGTCCCCAGCATCTGCTGCACCAACCTCCAATCATTGGACGTGAAACGCCCATCACGATCACTCATAATGCTGCAAGGCACACCATGCAGTCTAACTATATTGTCCACATATAGCTTTGCCAACTTCTCCAACGAGTCGTCCTTCCTATGCGGAATGAAATGCGACACCTTAGTTAACCGATCTACGATCACCCAGATGGCGTCGTTCCCCTTCTGCGACCTTGGTAACCCATGCACAAAGCCCATAGATATGTCGTCGAACTTCCACTCCGGTATAGGCAAGTACTTCAGAAATCCTCCTGGCTTTTGGCACTTCGCCTTCACCAAGGCGCACGTTTGGCATTTGGCCACAAACAACGCTACGTCTTTCTTGAGCCCCAGCCACCAAAAAAGCTTCTTGAGGTCACGGTACATCTTTGTGCTCCCTGGGTGGATTGAGTACTTAGTATGATGAGCCTCATACATCAACTCCGCCCGTAGGTTACTCCCGCTTGGGACGCACAACCGATGATCCTTCCTTAACAACCCATCTTCCACTAAAAACTGGGAATTTGACCCATCCAACGCTGCCTCCATAAGCTCCTTCATGGAGTCATCTAACTCCAATGCCTGCCGAACCCGGTCAGCCAGGTCATACTGAACTTCTGTCCAGTTCAACATTGCTTTGGCGCTCGTCTGCTTGTCAACGCAACAGGTCTCAAGCTCCTCCAACTCCCGTACTAGCCGCTCATCATGCACCGACAACCAGTTGGCTTGGGCGGGAGCCCTGCGACTCAACGCATCTGCAACTGCATTGCCCTTCCCGGGTACATAATGAATCTTGAAGGTGTAGTCCCCCAGGAACTCCATCCACCTCCTCTGCCTCATGTTAAGATCCTTCTGATCCAATAGGTACTTCAGGCACTTGTGATCGGTATATATATCGACCCTTACGCCGTATAGGTAGTGCCTCCACAGCTTAAGTGCAAATTTCACGGCCGCCAACTCCAAGTCGTGGACCGGATAGTTCCTTTCATGAACTTTTAGCTGACGCGATCCATAAGCTATAACGCTCCCATGCTGCAACAACACGCAGCCCAAACCACTACCCGAGGCATCACTATACACCTCGAAGCCCTCGCCCTCGTCCCACTCGGCGAACTAAGCACTGGCGCCGTGGTCAACCGTCTCTTCAGCTCCTCAAAAGCTTGCACACACTCCTGCGTCCACAAGAATCTCTGATCTTTCCTTGTCAACTTCGTGAGAGGTAGCGCTATCCGCGAGAAGTTCTCTACGAAGCGCCTATAATATCCGGCAAGCCCGAGAAAACTACGGACTTCCGCGACAGAAGACAACGCAGGACACTCCCGTATCGCAACGATCTTCGCCGGATCCACCGCTATACCTTCCCCACTGACAATGTGACCAAGGAATGCTACTGAGGGTAGCCAGAACTCGCATTTGGAGAATTCCGCATACAGCTCATTCCTCCTCAAAGTCTCCAACACCAGATGCAAGTGCTTGAAGTGATCTTCTTCGCACTGCGAGTACACCAATATATCGTCGATAAAGACGATCACAAAGCGATCCAGGAAATCTCGGAACGTCCTGTTCATCAAGTTCATAAACACTGATGGCGCATTCGTCAGTCCAAACGGCATGACCGTGAACTCGAAATGCCTATATCTTGTGCTGAACGCCGTCTTCGGGATATCACATTCCCTTATCCTCAACTGATAGTACCCCGACTTCAAGTCCAACTTAGAATATACCGACGATCCGACTAACTGATCAAAGAGATCATCAATCTTCGGGATCGGGTACTTGTTTTTCTCCATCAGTTTATTCAACTCTCTGTAGTCGATACATAGCCGCATACTACCATCCTTCTTTTTAACGAAGAGGACCGGTGCGCTCCAAGGCGACGAGCTTGGACGCACATAACCTTGCTCCATCAGCTCCTCTAGCTGAACTTTCAACTCTACCATCTCCTTAGGCGCCAACCTATACGGAGCACGTGACACCGGTTTGGCCCCGGCACGAGCTCGATTGTGAAATCAATCTCCCGCTGCGGTGGGGCTCCGGGAAGACTATCCAGGAACACATCGGGGTATTCACAAACCACGGGGATGCTATCCAACGTGGACTTTGGCTCCACAGCCCCCACTATTGCGAAGAACAGCTCTGCACCAGCACGAACTGCCTTTACCACCTGAAGAGCAGACATCATCGTCTTGCTCGACCCCTTGAGTCCCTCGAATGTTGTCTCCCGTCCAAC
The DNA here is from genome assembly GCA_039513925.1 of Platanthera zijinensis. Classification (NCBI taxonomy): domain Eukaryota; kingdom Viridiplantae; phylum Streptophyta; class Magnoliopsida; order Asparagales; family Orchidaceae; genus Platanthera; species Platanthera zijinensis. Next base: position 120,292,348 of record CM077098.1, read on the forward strand.
ACCCAGCTTGAACTCCTTCCGGTCGCAATCAATCCAAGCCTTCTGCTCCGAAAGCCAATCCATCCCGAAGATAACATCGAACTCTACCAGTGGCAGCAATGACGCTAGCAAATCGAACTCTTGGCTCCCTATGTGAACCTTTACGGCGCACACCCTGTCCGCACGCATCGAGTACCCATTCAGTAGCAGCACATCCAACTTGTCCTTCGCCATTGAAGAAGGGACTCCGATGCGCGATATAAAATTTTCGGACAAGAAGGAGTGTGAAGCTCCCGTATCGAACAGTGCTCGTGCCGGACTATCGCTAATCAAAACAAAGCCTATGCAAACAGTATTAGGCTAACAAGCAATAGATAACAGTAGTTAAAGTTAACTTGCCATAAATTAACTTGTACCTGTCACCACGTCAGCTTGTTTAATGGCCTCCTACTAGCCCAAGTTGTAGACTCTAGGCTGAGTCGGAGCATAGTGGGATGCGGTTGACTCCACCGCCTTGCCCTTTTCTTCGTAAGTAGCTCCTTGTTTTCTCTCAGACTTTGGGCGTCCACTCCAGCAATCGCGGGCAAAGTGCCCCGTCTTTCCACACGTGAAACAAGCGCCTGGGTTCGGTTGGTAGTTGCCCCCGAGGCACCTGTAGAAGAAGCTAGACCTAACGTCCTAGCCTTCTTGTAGAATCTTCGATAGCCCGACTTCGACGTAGTCGGCGCCTTGAACTCTGATTTCTTCCCACCAGATTCCTTCTTAGCTTGCACATTTCTCATGTCCTTCTCCAAGGACCAGGCCGAGTTGACCAAGGTTAGGAAACCATGCGCCATGGGCCCTGATAGTAGCAACCTCAGCTCATCTCTTAACCCTTCATAGAAGCGGTTAGTCTTTCGCTCCTCGTCGGCAAAGGTAGCGCTAGCATATCTCCCCAACCGAGTAAACTCGTGGAGGTACTCGTCTACAGTGCTATCTCCTTGCACCAACTTTTGGAACTCGTTCTCCAATGCGATCCTCTGCGTTGAGGGGAGGTATCGAGCCATGAACAATCTTGCAAACTCCGTCATAGGAACTTCGGCCAACAGCCTTCCCCTCAACTGGTGTAGCTCTAGGCCTTCCCACCATAACCTTGCGTCCCCATCCAAAAGGAACGTCGCTATTGTAGTTTTTTGCCACTCTTCCGTTTCTGTCACTGTCATGACCCTATTGACTCTTGAGAGCTAATCCTCAGCCTGGATCGGGGTTTCCGCTCCAGTGAACACCGGTGGATGGAAGCCCATCACATGCTTCAACTGTATTTCAGTTGCTCTTCGAGGCAACTCCGGCTCCACCGCCACCTGCTCAACCCTTCTAGGCTCCGCCGCTTGGAGCGGCACTTGCTCCTCCGCAGGAGCAGCCTGCTGCACCTGTCTTGCAGGTTGCGCATTAATCATAGCAAAGACAGCTTCTGCCACCAATCTAATGGTCTTGGCAGACGGAGGTGTTGCAGGCGCTTCACTTGGCGCCCACTGCTTGCCTTAGAACCTGGCCGTTCTGACGGCCCAGCACCACTTCTGGTCACCTATAATCGTGCAAAACACAGATAAGCGACCAAAAACTATTGCAAACAGCAATTATAGGAACACGCAGGTTCCTCAAACATGTGTATTTTCATTCCTAAGTGGACAGTCATGGGTTCTTTTCATGTTTAAAACGATGATGCACACATGTGCTCACCACCCCTTAAAGTGAATTCGCCCCACGAATTCATTTAAGTTTGACCGAAACCAGTAGTCTGATACCAATTTGTAACACCCCTATCCGTCGCATAGCATTAGCAGTAGGTCCGGTCGGGGCCCGACGCCATATACTACGGACAGACCGGTTGGTTACGCATTGAAACCATACAACCAAACACCAACGTTCTACACAGAGTCATTCTAGCGGAAGCAATTTTCTTAAGTTTGCACAAATAAAAGAACCCTGCCAAGCACGAATGTCCACTACTAGATAAAATAGAAATGATTAATACAAAGAAGGTACGGCCTTATGACCTTACAATAGTTCTCTCAACAAGAGTGTCTTTCATACTTCGGCTCGCAGGCCGCCATAACATGAGATAAACGGAAAACATAAAGAAAGGTAAGCCTTCGAGGTCCAGCACCGCAACATGGGCTTTAGCCCGTTATTTCCCGCTCGGCTCCGCAGCACCTGCAAGCCACAATCCACCGCCCGGTGGTAAACAAAAGCATACGGTCAGCTATGTTGACCAATTATAAAACGATCCCGCCTCCTATAATCGGGGCGGCGATGCTCTTTCCCTGCACTTATTAGTATAGCATCAATATAGTGTAAACACACTTCAACACAGGCGTAGGCTCGCACGGCCACATACACCTCGTGCACATTAGGGCACATTCACGGCGAACCGGCCAACGTCACGTCAATTTAAGCATAGACGTTCCCGTTCCACACCCACCGCCCCTTAGACGGGCCAAACCATATGAGCAGTTTGTCTTCTTGGCCTTGGGTCACGACAAATTTAAATCATAGACCCGCCGAAGACCCTCATCCATGCCAACGGTTCCAACCGAACGACATAGATCGGGTACGGTTCCGCCTGACCTGTGCTCATATCGCAATGGCAATTTAAGCCATATGCGTAGGTCAAGACTCACCGAGTCCTGTTTCCAACCCACACTAATCACATAACCCGGTTATGTTTCACGTTGGCTCCCCGGCCACCATGTTTGCAAAACCCGCTTTTGCCCCAGTTTTTCCGGGTCACCTTGGAGTTAATCTTAAGGCTCCCCTACTGCAATCTACCACGTAGAAACCCCGAAAACGCCCAAACACCCGGAGTCTTCCCCCGTTCATATGCAATGCAACATCACCGATCCGGCTTTCACATGTCCGGATAGGCCTTCACAACAA